>CM040425.1:15634939-16071458 GCA_022702705.1 Papilionanthe hookeriana x Papilionanthe teres | reverse complement strand
TCCATTTTCATTGAGTTAATTTTATGCCACATAAACCGTATGGATATGTTCGTCTTCTCGAGACGATTCCATAGAGCATAAGAACGTTAAATTTGGTCGAGTATCGAGTGAGATCTTAGGCACAGAAGATGGACGGCTCTCGGGTTAGGACACACAGGGACAATGAACGGATGCCGTTCATTTAATACACGCGCGGACGGACGGCCAGGATCGCACCGGATCAGGAGATGGAACGACACAGCGGGCCCCCGGAGCGTTGAGTCAGATGGCGGCGTCGAATCAGAGAGCGCCACGCGGCGTTTCGGAGCTGCCGAGGTTGATGAGGTGCCGCGTGGATAAATAGAAAATTAGGGTATTTTCTGATTTATTTAATTCCTTAAACTTCAAAAATCCATAACTTTGTGTAGGAAAATCGGAAAAATAAAATAAAAATACTCTCTTGCTCAGTGAACAGAGGAGAATAATGTGGAAAAGAAATCATTTAATTTCATTAAGTATTTTATTTTTCATGATTTATTTCCTTTCTGCATTGTTTTAATTCTCCATGCATATAGGGAATTCACCATGGCATGAGACCATAGGGCTTTTGAAGCCTCTGAATTTGGGAACATTCCACTGAATTTTCCAAAGTCGGAGGCCATCCTTATGAGAAGTTATTGATTTTTCAAATTCTTGTTACTTGTTTTGAGTATTTTAATTCCAATAATTAGCATGTTGTGAAATAAATTCTAGGAAAATTTGGTGATGTCTCTTATGACCAGAGGACCACTAGGAAAAATAGATTTTGGATTAGTTTATTGAAAATAACCCTAATTGGCTTAAACACTCAAAATAGCTCCTTAATTAATTAGAGCTAACCATACATCAAATTGACATGAAATCAATTCTCCCCGACCTTTAGGATCGAGAGGAACCCACCATAAAAATTTGAAGTCGATTGTACTTGGTTAGCCCTACAAAATGGGTTGATTAAGCCATTTAGCCATTTTAAACTTTAAAAATTCATAACTTTCAAAATACCTTTCAAAAATTCACTAAATTGGTTTTGGAACCTCTCTGATATCAAGGGAATTTAAGGAAATTAAAATTTCAATTTTCTAAAAAATTTAATTTTTTTGCATTATTTTAATATTTTAATAATTAAAAAATAATAAAAATCATAAAAATAATAAAATTCACCAAAATGTCAAATTTTGAATTTTAATCACTTAGGAACAAATGCCATATTTTTCTTAGGTCTATTTGATGAGATATTAAATTTTAAAGCCCTAGGGTAATTTTAAAATTAAAAAAAAATGTATTTTCTAGCATTTTCACTAAAATAATTATAATAAATCAAAGAAAAATCAGAAAATTGTAAAAATTGATTCTCTGATTTCTTGATATTAGAGAGATTTTTAAAGAATATAAATTTCATTTTTCAACCTTTATTTTATTTTTAAATTAATTAATACTCCAAAAATTAAAATAATTATAATAAAAATAATATAATTTAAAAAATCACCAAAATTGGTCCAAGTAGTCCTCTGGTCATTAGGAATGTGCCATAATTTTCTTAAGGACAGAAACTTTCCCTTGGTCATATTATTAAACTTTCCTTGGAAATTCCTATTTTCCATTAAGAATAATTACATAAATAAATTAAATACAGAAAAATCACATTTTCTCCTCTCATGTCTTTATTGGCATATGAGTGAAGTCACATAAAAATTTCAAGTTCATTTAAGCTCAATTTAGTGAGTTATGAAATTATTAAGCTTGAAGGACAAAAATGGTAATTAAAAATTTTAACCTTTAATTAAAACTTTAGGTTTAATAAAATAAACATGTAAAATATTTGAGCTTAATCTGATTTGGATGATTGAAATTTAAATAATTAAAGGGTAGAAACCTTTTAAATAATTTAAAATAATTGAAATAAACTTTAATTAAATAATTGATTAAATTTGGAAGAATAATAAAATTGGAATTATTAAAATAGGAATATTATTAGGAAGAGATTTATTCTTTAATTTAAAAATCCCTAAATTAATCATCTCAATAATATTTAATTCCTAATTAAAATGATAATTCAAATCTAAGATTTAAAGTGTTAAAAGACTTAGTCATGAAATTAAATTAAAGTTAAATCATTAAACTCTTTTTAAATTTTCAATTAAAATTAAATTAAAGATTAAATTAAATTAAATCAAAAAAATTAAATTAACTTAAATTAAATTAAATTAAATAAATTAAATTAAATTAAATTAAATTAAATTAAATTAAAAAAAAGATAATTAAATTAAATTAAATTAAATTAAATTAAATTAAAATATAATTAAATTAAATTAAATTAAATTAAATTAAATTAAATTAAAATAAAATAAAATCAAGATAAAATTAAAATTAATTTAAATTAATTAGATTAAATTAAAATTAAAACTAAAATAAATTAAATTAAATTAAAGTTAAATTAAACTGAATTAAAAATAATATCACCTAAGACATAAAGAAATTAAAAATAAAACAACTTGAACACTATTCCAAATTTAAACCCGTTAATTGAAATTAAATTAAATCACAAACCATTTGAACATTAATTTGCCCTCGAAAGCTTTGGTTATCATAACTCCTAAATAAAACATTAAATGAAATGTTACCCCACTTATAGGATATTCAAATGTCACTAGTTCACTGAAGCAAGATAACAAAACTTGAATTCTCGGAAGATTACTTCACTCGATTAATTAAATTCATTTGGACTTAAAATAATCCTAGCAGTATTGAAAAGATGTTTAAGATTCTTCTTAAGCACTTTCTCAATATAATAGGATACTTATAAGAACAATTGAACTTAATTATTCTTTGATGAAGAAAATCGTCCTCAAACCAAAACACAAGAACCTAGACGTCATAGGAAATGACTAGCTATAGGATTAGGAATTTGGTAGAAAACCATAACCCTTCCCTTAGCTTTACCTAGGAACTTGCTTAAATATTCTAATTGTGTTTTAAGTGCAGCTTGGGATGACGGGAAGACCCTCAGGGTACGCTTTTATTTTATTGCGATTTACATTATTGCAATTTCTTTAATCGCATCGCACTTACTTTTTCTTGCATGATAAACAATCGTTGCATGAAAACCCACACCTTTAGGATAGTCCCTAAAACTGAAACCAAAACTAAATTAAAAGTCATTACAAGATAAAATCCACCGCCACAACATCTCGAAATATAAAACAACTCAAAATTTAATCACAAACATAACACAAAACTACAATTACAACTAAATTAAAACGTCCTGTTGGATGATCGAGAATACCTCGGATGATGTAACCTACGTGTTGCTAACGGGATTTCCCAGGGTCTAAATGAAAGTGTGGAACTCATTTAGTTGAGTTTAGCAAATTCATCTGGACTAAGTGAATCCGATAAAAATAACGATGCCAGAAGGATGGAACCGTGGGATCTTAACCGGTGTCGTTATAATCAACTTTAAAATTTGTTTTAATTAAAATATTAAAAACACTTAGATTTTAAGACTTTTCTAAACCAGAACACTTTCTCATCTCTTGATTTTCATCTTCTAAAACTAAACCTCTGCAACAACAAGGAGCTCGGAGTATGGTGGGCAGCACGGCCATCGTCGTCAGCAAAACTGAAATCTACATCATCAAAACTTTCTTAGAATTGAACAACCAATCCATAGGATTTCGAGGTAGTTTGCCTAGTGCAACATAAATCCTCAACTCTTCGTTAGGCATTTGCATGGCAAATTAAGCCCTGACCGGTCTTAGGACTCCGAGGTAGTCGTCCGATACGACATAAACCCTCACATCTTCGAGGCTTATTTGTATGATTATGTCATACGAATATAAGTCCTAATTAATTAAAATTGGTAAGATCAAAACATTAAATAAACACTAGGTCTTTCCTAAATTCAAGACAAACAATAGGATAGTTTGGGAAGTTGCCAAGATTCTTCTTGGATCCTCGACTTCTCCTACTTTTCTTCCTTTGAATTCCCAAAACAAAATGTTCCAAACTTGATCCATTCCCTATTGAAATTCCAAAATTCAATCCCTTGAAAACTTAAACTTTGAAATTCTTGAGAGCAGAATTACTGATTATTATCGAGAGTTTTCTTAGGTGATTCCTGTCACCTAAGATTTAATTAACTATAGGGGCTTGCCCTTATAGGGAATTTTAAGAACCCAGGTAATATAAACCCTGTTTAATGCTTTCATATTAAGCAGGGGAATTTGTCGGCTTATAAAATTGGTTCGCAGACCAAACGGATGTCACAAATCTTTTAGTTTATTTAATCGAGCCCTATCATTAAGTAGTGTGTCTATTCTCCGGGGTAGATACATGGTTTGTGATGCGGTGCTCGTTTATATAAACTATTTGGGATGTGAGATCGGTTTGTTTTCATATCTTAAATTTTCAAATTTAAAATTATTTTCAAAATCAAATACTACTTTTCAAATTATTTATTTAAATTAAATTAAAAAATTTGCCGACAATTTCTATTAGGCGACCCCTTTTCAAAACACACAATCTAAAAATAAGCCGTAAAGGAAGATAACAAAATTTTGTTCCAGAAATGGAATAGTCTAATATAGAAAAAATTTTAGTAATTAAAACTAACTTAAAGTTTAGAATGTTCTTAAGTAAAGAAAAATGGCAAATATAAGTATCTATCTATTTCAGAAATAATTGTACATTCTTCAAAATATATGATTCAAACATTTATTTTTCTTACTTTAAAATCTTTATTTGAAAAATAGTTTTACTTACTATATTATAACCTTAAGTTTTAGATTTTTTCTGAACTTATATCTTAAACTTTAGGTATGAAACCAATTTTTGATTAGGCCCTTAAATCCTCATGCTTCTCCTCCCTTTTCATATACTATTTTTCACTTTTTCTTTTCTTTTTCTCTTTTATTTTATAAGGCAAGGATTACTATATCTGGATAGACCTTTAATGATTTTGAATTCCATCCTTTCATTTAAAATAAAGATCAGATTTATGTCTTTCACTTAAAAATCATAATAATAGTATCTTAAAATTACTTTTCAATAAAAGAAATTCAAGCTTTGAAGAATAAAAGTTAAATCTTCTATTTATCCAAAAATACAAAACTTCTTACTAAAGATAGTTTAACTTTATTTAACACTTCTTCATTAAGAAAATTTTAACTTTAAGTTTTTCATGATTACTATAAATTTTAACTAAATTCTTTTAATCATTTCTATATTCAAAATTTTGTTCCCCTAATATAACTTCATGTACATAATTATTCTCAATTAAAAATAAGATTTATTTTTAAGTATTCTTGAGAATCAAATAAAGTTTTAGGTCTTTGAAAATCTTTGTTTTTTTCTTAATCCCCCGAAAATTTTAATTTTTTTATTAAGATAAAACATTTAAGCATAATAAATGATATATGGGTGAGAAATAATAACTAACATATCATGCTTGCGGGAATTTTTAATATCCTAATATGCAAGTATAACAATTTAAATAACGAGAGTAAAATGAAATTAAATTTAGTTTTCTTTTCAAAACATTATATATATATATATATATATTATTAAGAAAAGTAAAAATTTCAGAAGATTTCTACAGTAGTGGAGGTTTTCAAAGCAAATACACACCAACTAAAATAACACACTGATACAGATAACAAATGATAGTGGAATTTGAAAAAAAAAATTTAAACACATAGTTTACTAAGTAGAAGTTCCTAATAGTGGTTTATAATCTCCTAATAGTTTTTGAATTAAGGTACACACTATTAAAAACTCGACATAACATACACATAAAAACATTTACTATTACACACTATCACAAAGCAACATATAAATCCATAATAAAACAACAATAGTACTCGAATATGCATAACGGATAAATAAGTACAACTACAATCCGCATATTATCAAGGTTCACATCACAACACTCGTCGGCATATTTTTAGGTTGTGTGTTTTGAAAAGGGGTTGCCTACAGAAGTTGTCGGTGAATTTTAAATTTAATTTAAATTTAAATATATATAGTTTTAGAAAGAAGCATTTGATTTTGAAAATAACTTTAAGTTTAAAATTATTTTAATATATGAAATCAAAAAATCTCACATCCCAAATAGTTTATATAAACGAGCACCACACCACAAACTGTGTATCTACCTTGAAGAATAGACACACTGCTTGATGATGGGGCTCGGTTAAATAAACTAGAAGATTTGTGACATCTGTTTGGTCTGCGAACCAATTTTATAAGCCGACAAGTTCCCACGCTTAACATAAGGGAATTAAGCGGGGTTTATATTACTCGGGTTCTTAAAGTTCCCTATAAGGGCAAGCCCCTATAGTTAATTACATCTTAAATGACGGGAATCATTTAAGAAAACTCTCGATAATGATCAGTGGTTTTGCTCTCAAGAATTTCAAAGTTTAATCTTTTAAAGGATTGAGTTTTGGAAATTTCAATAGGGATTAGCTCAAATTTAAAACAGTTTATTTCAGGATTTCAAAGGAAGAGATGTAAAGGAAGTTGAAGATCCAAGAAGAATCTTGGCAACTTCCCAAACTATCCTATCGTTTGGCTTTAATTTAAGAGTTTATTTAATGTTTCAATCTTGCCAATTTCAATTAATTAGGACTTATATTCACATGACATGATCATACAAATAGCCTAGAAGATGTGAGGGTTTGTGTCGTACCAAACAACTACCTCGGAATCCTAAGATAGGTTAGGGCTTAATTTACATAATATTATTATGTAAATGCCTAACAAAAAGTTAAGGATTTATGTTTCACTAGGCAAACTACCTCATAATCCTATGTCTTGGTTATTTAAAACTAGTAAAAGGTTTTGCTGAAGTAGACACAGGTTTTGCTGATGACGATCGTTGTGCTTGTCCATTGTGCTCCAAGCTCCTTGTTGTTGTAGAGGTTTAGTTTTAGAATGTGAAAATCAAGAGATGAGAAAAGTTTTTTGGTTTAGAAGTCTTAAAGTCCAGGTGTCTTTAATGTTTTATTAGGGGAATCTTAATGTTGATTATAACAACACCGATTAAGATCCCACGGTTCCATCATTCTGGCACCGTTATTTTTATCGGATTCACTTAGTCCAAATGAATTTTCTAAACTCAACTAAATGAGTTCCACACTTTTATTTAGACCGTGGTTAATCCCGTTAGCAACACGTAGGTTACATCATCTGAGTTATTCCCGATCATCTAACAAGATGTTTTAATTTAGTTATAATTACAGTTTTGTTGTTCTGTTTGTGATTAAGTTTTAAGTTGTTTTATATTTTGAATGTTGTGGCGGTGAATTTTTATCTTGTTATAACTTTTAATTTTAGTTTTGGGTTTCAGTTTTGTGGCTATCCTAAAGGTTTCAGTTTTCATGCAACAATCTAGTTTAGCATGCAAGAAAAGTGAAGCACATTACATGTAAGTAACTTGCAATAAAATAAAAGCGTACTTGGAGGGTCTTCCCGTCATTCCAAGCTACACTTAAAACACATATTAAGGCATTTATATAATTTGCAAAGCTAAGGGAAGGTTTTCGTTGTCTACCAAAGTCCTAATCCTATTGCTAGTCATTTCCTATGATGTCTAAGTTCTTGTGTTTTGTTAAGAATGACTTTCTTCATCAAAGAACAATTAAGTTTAGTTAATCTTCTAAAACATCTCATCATATTGAGAAAGTGCTTAGGACTAATCCTAAATATCTTTTCAATACTTCTGAGATTATTTTGAGTTCAAATGAATTTTATTGTACTGGTGAATTAATCATCCAAAGTTTACTTGAGTTTGTTTCTTGCTCAGTGAATTAGAATGTTTGATTATCCTATGAGTAAAGTGACGTTTCACTTGATGTTCCATTTAAGAGTTATGATAATTTTAATAATTTTAATTTTAGAATAGTGTTCAAGTTGTTTTAATTTAATTAAATCTTTAAATTTTAAATGATATCAATATATTAGATTAATTTGGGTTGAAAGAGGTGTTTAGATTATTCAATTTCGATTTTAATGATTTAATTTTAATTTAATTGAAATATCTAAGATTAATTTTTTAATTGGTTTGATTTCGATGTTTCAAGTTTGTTTTAGGTTTGCTTTCAAGTGATCTTTGAGATTAATTTTAATGTTTTAAATTTATTTCAATTTGATTATCAAATTATTCAATGTTTTAAGTTTTTTATTTAATAAGGGTTACTCCTTTTCTTTTAATTTATTTAATTTATTAATTTCAATTATCACTTTAAATTTAATTAAAAAAAACTAAATATTATTAAAGTGATTCATTTAGGGATTTTAAAATTAAAGAAGTAATATCTTCTTAAATCATATCCCTGTTTTTAATAATCCAAATTTTGGTTATTCTTCGGAGATTCAAATGGTTTAGTTAATTAATGTTCCATTTTGATATTTTCAATGTGTTTAATGGGTTTCTACCCTTCTATTCTCTAAGTTTCACTCATCCAAAAGAAGATTAATATTAGATATTTTACCCTCCCCTTGATTAGACCTAAGGTATTATTTATGGTTAAAGTTGTTTAATTACCTTTATGCCCCTTTAGGCTTATCTATTTCATAACTCACTAAATCAAATTCAAATGAACTTGAAATTTTTATGTCACATCACTCACATATTAATTAAGAAAATAGAGGATAAAATGTGATTTTTCTAAATTTAATATAATTTATATATTTAATTTCATAAATAAATTAAGGGTTTTAAAGTTTCTGTCCTTAGGAAAATTATGGAATGTTCCTACTAACCAGACCACTTGGACCTATTTTGGTGATTTTTTGAATTATATTTTATTTATTATAATTATTTTGAGTTTTGGGGTATTAATTAAACTTGAAAGATGGATTTTATATTTTTCATATATCTCTCTAACCTCAAGGAGTCTAGAGAAACAGATTTTATAATTTTTTGATTTTTCTTTAATTTATTAGAATTAATTTAGTGAAAAGTTTGGAAAACCCATTTTTTAAGATTAGAAATTGTCTTAAGCCTTTGAAAATTAATATCTTAACCTAGAGACTTGGGAAAAAAATTAGTTTATTCCTAAGTGATTAGGAGTCAAAATGTGACATTTTTGTGATTTTTAATATTTTTGTAATTTTTATGATTTTTTTTAATTATTAAAATATTAAAGTAAGGTGAAAAATAAAGATTTTTTAAAAATTACAATTTTAATTTTCTTAGACTCCTCTGATATTAAAGAAGTCCCAAAACCAATTTGATGAATTTTAAAAATGTATTTAAAGTTTAATTTTGGTCATGTGACTTAATTAATCCATTTAGTGGGGCTAATCACTTCCAATTAATCTCAAATTTTTATGTGAGGTTCCCCTGATCCTAAAGACTAGTGGAGAATGATTTTCAAGTTATTTTGATGTGTGGTTAACCCTAATTAATTAAAATTTAGTTTTGAGTATTTAGGCCAATTAGGGTTGTTCTTAATGAATTAACTCAAAATACATTTTTCCTAGGGTCCTCTGGTCCTAAGATACTTTCTTAAATTTTCCTAGAATTTATTGAACAATATACTAATTATTGGAATTAAAATTCCAAAACAGAGACATAAACTTAAAAAATACATAACTTTCCATAGAGATGGCCTCGACCTTAGAAAATTCGAGAGAATGTCCATAAGAACAGAGGCTACAAAAGCCCTATGTTCTCATGCCATAGTGAATTGTCTATGCAAATGGAGAATTAAAATACTGAAATCAGTATATAATTAATTAAAAATAAAATACTCATCAAAATAACTTGATTTCTTTTCCACATTATTCTCCTCTGTTCACTAAGTAAAAGGGTATTTTTATTTTATTTGTATGATTTTTTTAAAGTTTCAGGTATTTAAATAAATTGAAAAAAATCCTATTTATCTCCTTATCTTTGCGGCGCCGACTCATCCTCGGCAGCTCCGAAAGCCCACTCGTCGCCTCCCTATTCGACGCCGCCATCTGACCCAGCGCTCCGGGGGCCCGCAGTTCATGTCCCGTTCACTCGTCCGACATGATCTGCACCATCCATTCGACACATGCTCGATCCAACGGCGGCTCGATCATCATCTCCGCCTGGTGTGTCCCGAGAGCCGTCCACACTCAAACCCTAAGATCTCTCTCATTTCTCAACGGATTTTCATGTTCTTATGCTCTATGGATTCGTCTTGAGGAGACGAACACATCCATATGGTTTACATGCTATGAAATTAAGCCAATCAAAATAGAGAATCACTGGAAGCTCGGGAGAAATGAGAGGTCTATACTTTAGCTCTGAGAAGTTAAGCTTCAATCAGAGAGTTGTGGCACCTTTGATTGCACCCAAAGAGGCTCCAGATGAAGTCTCTGGCTCTAGGGAATTGCTTAGGTATGAAAGTGACCAGAGCCGATTTTAGACTTTGGAGGCTAGAGCAATTGGGTGGCCTGGGGAGGGGGCTTTCACTGGGGAACTCCTTCTCTTAGCCTTGTGCAGGTGTGGGTGAGTTTAATTTGATTTTGGTGGAGGTTCAAGAGATTTCCTAGTTTTTGGGTAGATTTTTGACTGAGAAATTGAGCTCTGTCAATGTGGATTAGGGCAAAGGAACACTGGGGATCAATTGCTCTAGGTTAGGAGAAGGTCTTGGAACAATTTTAGTAGAGTTTTTTTAAGCTCTGGTTCATCACCTTGTTTGGCCAAGAAGGTGGTGGGTTTAAATATGCATGGTTGGAGGGCTTCCCGGGGGAGTTAGGGCTTGGGATCGACTGCCTTGGTCAAGGGAAGAACAACCACAATGGCCATTAGGCATGGGGAAGCTCACCTGGGGTGAATTTTAGAGTTTTGGTTCACATGGAGCTCTCGGCCATGGCGTTTTCTGGCTAACCAGGTGGCTGGCCAGTAGGGTCAGGTCACCATCTTGACTCAGTGAGTACAAGGATTGAGTTTTGTGCAAACAATAGGGGTTAGCCATGTGTAAAGAGCTTGATTCAAAATGGAATGGGGAAGGGGCCCTTTTAGACTTGGTTTGGTCATCCCATGGAAATGGTCTTGTTGCACCCACCAAGGTTTGCTTTGGGCTGAAGGGAATCAGGTAAGTTAGCTTGCTTAGTGGGGAGAAGTCACCATCTAGGCATATTTAAGTTTAAGCATGGTTTAGGGGAAGCATGAAAAGTTTTAATCACTCTTAAGGGAATCATTAAAGGGCCCCCCTCCTTATGCCCAATATGGTATGGTCACATGAACACCACTCACATGGCTTGCATGGGGCTTAAATATGGCTTCATGGCTAGCCTATGGCTTGCCCATGGCTTGGCTCAATTTCATGAAAATGGATTTTTGGATTTTTGATGGATTTAGGGGAAATTGGCATGTGGCTATATTTGGAATGACTTGATCATTGATTTAAAACTTAGGGATGACTTTAATTGAAATGGTTGATGGAAAGAGATGTTATGTGGGCTTAAGGGTCAATTTTGGGCTTTTTAAATTTGATGAAAATGGGCTTTTAAAGTCTTTAGGAAAGTGGGCTTTTTAGATTTTAAAAAATGGGCTTTTGGATAAAATTTTTGTGAAGGACCATGCCAAATAAATGTTGAGTATTGTTTAGGGATGTATCATGAGTGATTTGGAAAAGGTTTGGTGTCATTTGGAGTTGAAATGGGTTCAATTTGGGCTTCCTTAGTGATAGGGTTAAAGTGGGGAAAATTGGGCTAACTTGGGCTAATGTTGGGCTAATGTTGGATTTGATGTAAAATTAATGTTTGAAAATGTTTATGGGAGTTATACTAAGAGTTTTCAACTTTGGATGGGCTTTGGTTTTGGGATTTGGGCCTATTTGGATTCATGGTGGGCTTTAGGCCAAATTGGAGATTTTGGTTTTGGGTTAGGTTTGGGTGGAGTTTGGTTTCAAATTTTGGGCAAATCAAGTTAGTGTTTTATTTGTGGGGATGTTAGGAAGTTTTTAGAAATATTTGGGGCCAATTGGGGTTGAGTTGGGTTGGTTTGGGCTAGGTTGAGGTCATGGGCCAAAATTTGGGTCTTAGGCTTCAAATTGAAATTGAATCCAAATGTTCATCAAACTGGGCTTGAATTTGGTCTAAATTGATATTGGAGATATGGAATTGAAGTTTAGAATTAAATTGGATCAAAATTGAGGTCACTTGGGTTGGTTTGGTGGGACATTGGGTTCACTTTGGGTTAAAAATGGGTCAAATTGGGGGTTTTGGCAAAAGTGGACCAAATTGGCAAAATTGGCTTATGGTGTAGTTGAACAAAATGAAATTGGGAATATTTGGGATTTTTGGAATTTTTTTGGAATTTTCTGAATTTTTGGAATTTTTCTTTGGGTTAAAAGGGTATTTTGGGTCTTTGGAGGGTATTGAGGGGTATTTTTTGAATTTTTGGTGTATTTGGCTAAGGATGATCAATTTGAGTGGAGAGAAATGTTTAGGACTGATTTTGAGGAATTTGGGGTAATTTAGGCAATTTTGCAAATTTTGAGTAATTTCAAGGGCATTTGGTAGGCTTTGTTGGGTTTAGGGTCCGAGGAGTCGAAAATTTGAAATTTTGGAAAAAATGAAGATTGGGTAATTTAGGCCCTACACCCACCAAACCTACCAAATGTCCTTGAAGCTACCCAAAAATTTACAAAATTACCTAAATTTCCAAAAATTCTTCAAAATTCTAAACATTTCTCTCCACTCAAATTGATCATCCATGGCCAAGTATACCAAAAGTACCTCCCAATACCCTCCAAATACCCAAAATACCCTTTTTAACCAAAAAATCCATAAATTCCAAAAATTCCCAGAAAATTTTAAAAAATCCCGAATATACTCAATTTTATTTTGTTCAACTACACCATAGGCTAATTTTGTAAATTTAATCCACTTTTACCAAAACCCCCAATTTGACCCATTTTTAACCCAAGTGAACCTAATATCCCACTAAACCAACCCAATTGACCTCAACTTTGACCCAATTCAATTCTAAACTTCAATTCAATATCACCAATATCCATCTAGAATAAATCCAAGCCCAATTTGATTAACAATTGGATCCAATTTCAATTTGAAGCCTAAGGCCCAATTTTGGCCCATGACCTAAACCTAGCCCAAACCAACCCAACTCGACTCCAATTAACCCCAAATCTTTTCCTAAACCTTCCTAATATCCACACAAACAAAACACTAACAATATTTGCCCCATGTTTGAACCTAAACTCCACCCAAACCTAACCCAAACCCAAAATCCCCATTTTTGGCCTAAACCCACCATAAACCCAAATGGGCCCAAATCTCAAAATCGAAGCCCAACCAAAGTTATAAACTCTTTGTGACACTCCCATAAACATTTCTCAACATTAATTTTACATCAAAAATAACATTAGCCCAACCTTAGCCCAAGTTAGCCCAATTTGACCCACTTTGACCACTTTACCAAAAAAAGTCCCAAATCAAACCCAATTCAACTCCAAATCACCTCAAATTTGTTTCAAATCACTTATGACACATCCCTAAACTAAACCTAACATTTTTTTGGCCCAACCCTTCACAAAATTTCCATCCACCAATTTGTTTCAAACCTAAAGGCCCACTTTCTTAAACCATTCTAAAAGTCCACTTCCACTAAATCCAAAAGCCTAAAAATTCATCTAAAGTTCATATGACATTCTTCTTCATCAAGCATTCAATTAAAATCATTCCTAAGTCCCAAATCAATAATCAAATAATTCCAAATCAAGCCTCATGCCAATTTCCTCTAAATCCATCAAAAATCCCAAAATCTATTTTCATGAAATTGAGCCAAGCCATGGGCTAGCCATAGGCTAGCCATGAAGCCATCCTTAAGCCCCATGCAAGCCATGTGAGTGGTGTTCTTGTGACCATACCATACTGAGAAAAAGGAGGGGGACCTTTAATGATTCCCTTAAGAGTGATTAAACCTTTTCATGCTTCCCCTAAACCATGCTTAAGCTTAAATATTCCTAGATGGTGACTTCTCCCCACTAAGCGAGCTAACTTACCTGATTCCCTTCAGCCCAAATCAAACCTTGGTGGGTGCACCAAGCCCATTTCCATGGGTTGACCAAACCAAGTCCAAAAGATCCCCTTCCCCATTCCATTTTAATTAAGCTCTTTACACATGGCCAATCTCCATTACTTGCACCAAATTCAACCTCTGACCTTACTCGACCATGAAGGTGACCCATGCACTGGCCGGCCAGCCACCACGATCACCGGAAAACACCATGGCCGAGAGCTTTATATGGATTCAAAAATTTAAATTCACCCGGCCGAGTCGTCCCAACTCAATTGGACTCCATAGCTGTTCTTCCCTTGCATATAGCAGCTGATCCCAAGCCCTAACTCCCCCTGGGAGGCCCTCTAGCCATGCCTATTTAAACCCACCACCTTCTCGGCCAAACAAGGTGATGAACCAAAGCTTAACCAAAAATCTGCCAAAATTGCCCCAGGACCTTTTCCTAACCCAGAGAAATTGATCCACAGTGCCCCTTTGCCTTAATCCCCATTGACAGAGCTCAAATTCTCAGTAAAAAATCCACCCAAAAACCAGGACATCTCCTGAACCTCCACCAAAATCAAATTAAACTCACCCACACATGCACAAGGCCAAGAGAAGGAGTTCCCCAGTGAAAGCCCCCTCTTCAGGCCACCCAATTGCTCTAGCCTCCAAAGTCTGAAATCAGCCCTGGTCACTTTCATACCTAGGCAATTCCCCAGAGCCAGAGACTTCATCTGGAGCCTCCTTGGGTGCAATCGAAGGTGCACAACTCTCTGATTGAAGTTTCACTTCTCAGAGCCAAGGTATATACCTCTCCTTTCTCCCAAGCTTCTAGTGATTCTCTATTTTGATTGACTTAATTTCATATCATGTAAACCGTATGGATGTGTTCGTCTCCTCATGACAAATCCATATAGCATAAGAACACGAAAATCTGTTGAGAAATGAGAGAGATCTTAGGGTTTTAGTGTGGATGTTCACGGGTGCACACCGAGTAGTAGACAATGACCGGGCGCCATCCGATTGTGCGTGTATCGAGAGGACGGTTCGGATTGCCTCTGGATCGAAGGAATGTACGTGAACCGCCGGCCCCCGAGCGCCGAGTTAGATGGCGGCTTTGAATATAGAGGCGACACGTAAGCTTTCGGAGGCTGCCGAGGATGAGTCGGCGCCGCATCGATAAGTAGATAAATATGGATTTTTTTATTTAATTTAATACACGAAACTTTAAAAAATCATATCTTTGTGTAGAAAAATCATAAAAATACAATAAAAATACTCACTTGCTCACCGAACAGAGGAGAATAATGTGGAAAAAAAATCAAGTTATTTTGAAGAGTATTTTATTTTTAATTAATTATTTACTCATTTCAGTATTTTAATTCTCTATTTGCATAGACAATTCACCATGGCATGAGACCATAGTGCTTTTGAAGCCTCTGATCTTGGGAACATTCCCTGAATTTTTTAAGGTCGGAGGCTATCTTTATGGCAAGTTATGTATTTTTCAAGATTATGTCACTGTTCTTGGTATTTTAATTCCATTAATTAGCATGTTGCTTAAAAAATTCTAGGAAAATTTGGGGAAGTTTTTTAGGACCAGAGGACCACTAGGATAATTAAGTTTTGAGTTAATTCATTAAGAATAACCCTAATTGGCCTAATTACTCAAAATTGAATTTTAATTAATTAGGGTTAACCACACATCAAAAAAACTTGAAAACAATTCTCCACTGATCTTTATGATCGGGGGTACCTCACATAAAAATTTGGAATTAATTAGAAATGTTTAACCCCACTAAATGGATTAAGTAAGTCACATGAGTAAAATTAAACTTTAAAAATTCATAACTCCAAAAATACACTTTAAAAATTCACAAAATTAATTTGGGGCTTCTCTGATATCGGAGGAGTCTAAGAAAATTAAAATTATAATTTTTTAAAAATCTTCATTTTTCACCATATTTTAATATTTTAAATAATTAAAAAATAATAATAATAATCATAAAAATAATAAAAATCAGAAAAATGTCATGTTTTCTTTCCTAATCACTTAGGAACAAACCAAATATTTTTCTCAAGTCTCAAAGTAAAGATATAGAATTTTAAATGCTTAAGACAATTTTTAATTTTAAAAATGGATTTTTCAACCTTTTCGCTAAATTAATTCTAATAAATCAAAGAAAAATCAGAAAATTATAAAATTTGTTTCTCTGAACTCCTTGAGATTAGAGAGATTTATAAAAAATATAAAACTTAATTTTAAACCTTTATTTTATTTTATAATTAATTAACACTCTCAAATTCAAAATAATTATAATAAAAAAAATATAATTCAAAAAATCACTAAAATTGGTCCAAGTGGTCCTCTAGTCAGTAGAAACACCCCATAATTTTCCTAAGGACGGTAAGTTTACCTAGATTATGTTGTTTAATTTCCATTGAAAATCCCTATTTTTCATTAAAATAATTATATAAATTAAATTAAATTCAGAAAAATCACATTTTCTCCTCTAATGTCTTGATTGACATATGAGTGAAGTGACATGAAAATTTCAAGTTCATTTAAGCTCAATTTAGTGAGTTATGAGATAAATATGCCTAAAGGGGCATAAAGGTAATTAAAGGATTTTAACCCAAATTAACATTTAGGTCTAATCAAAAAGGGAGGGTAAAATATGTCATCCTAACTTTTCTCATAGATTATTGAAACCTAGAGAATTAAGGGGTAGAAACCCGTTAATAATCTTGAAAATATTTAAAGTCAACCTTTAGTTAAACAATTTGAATTTTGGAAGAATAAGTTAAAATTTGGATTATTAAAATGGGGATATAATTTAGAGAGACTATAATAACTTAAACTAAAATCCCTAAATGAATCACTATAATATTTAACTTTTAATTAAATTTAAAGTGATAATTAAAATTAATATTTAATTAATTAAAAGGAAAGTGAACCTTAATTAAATTAAAACATAAAACATTAAATAATTTGATAATTAAATTGAAATAAATTTAAAACATTAAAAAAATTATTAATTTCAAAAATCACTTGAAAGAAAATTTAAAGCAAACTTGAAACATCAAAATCAATTTCAAGAATAAATTCTTAATTAAAAAAAATAATCAAATCAATTAAAAGTTAATCTAGAATATTGCAATTAAATTAAAATTAAATCATTAAAGTATAAATTAAATAATTTAAACTCCTCTTTCAATTTAAATGGTTTAAAGCACTTAAGAATAAAACAACTTGAACACTATTCCAAACTTAAATTTATTAAAATTTTATAACTAAATTAAATCACCTTAAATCACCAATTCCAATTTTAAATCATTAAAATCTTTAATAAATTAATTTGCCCTTAAAGGTTTTCATTATTATAACTCTTAAGTAAAGCATCAAGTGAAATGTCACTTTACGTATAATATAATCAAACATCATAATTCACTGAGCAAGAAATAAACTAAACTAAATTTTTGGATGATTAATTCACCTGTGCGATAAAACTCATTTGGACTCAAAGTAATCCCAAAAAGATTGAAAAGATGTTCGGGATTCATCCTAAACACTTCCTTCATATGATGGGATGTTTTAGAAGAACAATTAAATTTAATTTTTCTTTGATGAAGAAAATCATCCTTAAACAAAATACAAGAATACGTACGTCGTAGGAGATGACTAGCAGTAGGATTATGATCTTGGTAGACAACCAGAACCTCTCCTTAGCTTTACCTAGGTACTTGTTATAAATATTTAAATGCCTTAACATGTGTTTTAAGTGTAACATGGAATGACTAGAAGACTCTCCAGGTACGCAATTGCAATTTATTTATATGACCCGCACTTTACTCTTCTTGCATGTTAAATAAGATTGCTGCATGAAAACTAAAACCTTTAGGATAGCCACAAAACTGAAACCCAAAACTAAATTAAAAGTCACAAGAAGATAAAATTCACCGCCACAACATTCAAAAGATAAAACAACTCAAAATTTAAACACAAACAGAACACAAAACTACAATTACAATTAATTTAAAACATCTCGTTGAATGATCGGGAATACCTCAGATGATGTAACCTACGTGTTGCTAACGTGATTTCCTACGGTCTAAATGAATGTGTGGAACTCATTCAGTTGAGTTTAGCAAATTCATCTGGACTAAGTGAATCCGATAAAAATAACGGTGCCAGAATGATAGAACCGTGGGATCTTAACCAGTGTTGTTATAATCAACTTTAAGATTCTCCTATTAAAACATTAAAGACATTTGAACTTTAAGATTTCTCTAAACCAGAACACTTCTCTCATCTTCTGATTTTCACCTTCTAAAACTAAACTTCTGCAATAACAAGGAGCTTGGAGCATAGTGGGCAGCACGTCCATCGCCATCAGCAAAACCTGTCTATTTCAACAAAACTTTCGTTAGAATTAAATAACCAAGCCATAGGATTTCGAGGTAGTTTGCCTAGTGCAACATAAATCATAAACATTTTCGTTAGGCACTTGCATAGTCATTTTATGCAAATTAAATCCTAACCGGTCTTAGGACTCCGATGTAATCGTTTGGTACGACATAAACTCTCACATCTTCCAGGCTATTTGTATGATCATGTCATATGAATATAAGTCCTAATTAATTAAAATTAGTAAGTTGCAACATTAAATAAACTCTCAAATTGAAGTCAAACAATAGGATTGTTTGGGAAGTTGCCAAGATTCTTCTTGGATCCTCAGCTTCTCCTACTTCTCTTCCTTTGGACCCTTAAAATAAACTGTTCCAAATTTGAGCTAATCCCTTTTGAAATTTCCAAAATCCAATTATTTGAAAACCTTAAACGTTGAAATTCTTGAGAGCAAAACCACTGATCATTATCGAGAGTTTTCTTAAATGACTCCCGTCGTTTAAGGTGTAATTAACGATAGGGGCTTGCCCTTATAGGGAACTTTAAGAACCTAGGTAATATAAACCCTGCTTAATTCATTTATATTAAGCAGGGGAACTTGTCGGCTTATAAAATTGGTTCGCAGACCAAACGGATGTCACAAATCTTCTAGTTTATTTAATCGAGCCCCATCATCAAGCAGTGTGTCTATTCTCCGGGATAGATACACGATTTGTGATGCGGTGCTCGTTTATATAAATTATCTAGGATGTGAGATCGGTTTAATTTCATATCTTAAAATTTTTAAATTTAAAATTATTTTTAAAATCAAATGCTACTTTCAAATTATATATATATATTTAAATTAAATTTAAAATCTAAATTTCGCCGACAACTTTTGCAGGCGACCCCTTTTAAAAATACAACACTCAACCTAAAAATATGCCGACAACTTTCTGGCAACTCCGCTAGGAACTAGCTCTTCTCCCAATCCTGATCTGAAGACTGGGAAGTTAGAGAAAATGGATATGTTAATTTTTCTGCTACACTTTTAAATCCCGTATCGAAACATTGGCACTTTTTCATTTCTGCAAAGTTATTACCGACGATAAAGATCGGTGAAGTTACTAAAGAAAGTGCTATATTGAATTACTGCATTCAAATGGGATGGCCAATTGATTTTGGATCGATAATTGTGAAGTCTGTTATGGGCCTGATAGTTCAAAGATCATCTCAAGGGCTCGGACATCCTTCAACAATTTTCTCATTATGCAGTATGTTCCAAGTTTCATACAAGATTTTGGAAAATGTACTTCTACCTTGGAAACCTTTATACCCAACCAAAATGTTCCATGCAAATGAAGAGGAGAATGAGATTGGCGCTATTATTGATCAATCATCAAAAAACTCAATTCCAATTTGTCCTCTAGTAGCAGACAAGACGCTAATGATCCTACACAAAATTATGAAACTTGAGAAAGAGGTACAAAATTTAATGAATTCAATTAATACTATCTTTGATTTCTTTGATCACATCGTTTGGAAGATGAAAAAACACTTTGATCATTCTGAACATTTCAAAGGAAGTTTGATATGATTAATGAGAAAGATGTGATGGATAGAAGAAGATTCAACTGAAGAATTCCCATTTCGACCCTTCTATAACCTTTATGTTCATGTTTAAGCGATGGGTGATATCAGAGGAGAAACTAACACTGAATCAGAGGAGTAGTAGAATTGGTTTACTTTGTATGTTTCTTTACGTTGGACTTGATTTGAACTATATTTGTTTGTTTGCTTTCTAAGTTTAATTTTTTATCTCAATATAGTTGAGATTATGATTGGAATGTTTATTTTCAGTGTTTAGAGTGTTGTGGCTTGGATTGCGACACTGATTTGATGAATTGAGGTTGAGAAAATACCTAACTTATGTGTGTTATGTAATGTGTATTGTAATACTTGAATTTTATATATAATTGTGATGTTTTGTGTTGTAAAAGTTTTTTTGTGTTAATTCATCACATATTCACTAAAAATTTATGTTTAAAATGATCAAACGAATGTTGACAAGGCTTGAAATTGATCGAAATCGCAAAAATTAGAAAAATGATAAAAATTTAAGAATCTCGCTGATGACGCGCTCGAGGCCGCCAATGGCGTGCTTTTCTTGAGACTATTGATATTTAATTCTATTGAACTTGCCGATAGCGCGAAAGACCCCGTCGACGATGAGATCTAAAAAATTACCTTTTAACCGCGATTTTGACCAGTCAACCACCACTGTTCATCGTCTTCTTCCCTTATTTACTGAATATTTCGACCTAGGGCTTGAGAAATCTTAGATTTGGGGTGATTTTAACTCATTTTCACACTTGATTTGATCATCACTTGGTAAGAACTTCCCTCCTATGTAAAAATTTTATATTTTCACCATGAATTTCTTCCACATCTAGGAATTCTGAGATAATTGAAAATGTGGAGAAAATACTTGGAAGAAATTCATGGAACTTAATTTAGAACTCTTAAAGTTACGTTTGGAAGCCATTTTATCATTATTTTGGAGTTTAGATTTTTGTAAATTTGATAGATCAAAAAATGGCTCCCCAACAAAATGGGCGACTTGAATTTGACGAGGTTCGATTTATAAATGCAAAAGCCCAGTCAAGGTACACTTCTATCTTCCAGGGAAAGAAATTTATACAAGACAGAGTTTTTGATAATCCTGGAGGAGAAGTAGAACGAGTTATCAGAGAAAGGAGTTGGGAAAAGTTTTGCTACACTACAAAAAAAAGCTGTTGTAGAAGTTGTAAAAGAGTTCTATGCCAATCTGAATCAGCTTGAAGACAAGCCTGTAAAAGTAAGAGGTTTATCTGTTGATTTTAATGCTGCCTGCATAAATTCCTTTTAAGAACTTCATAATTTTTATTATAGCGAGTATGAAACATTTGGAACCATGGAAGGTCCGTTAGATGATGTCATTGACTTTCTCACTGATGGGAAAGGGACATGGAAAATTAAACAGCGTGAATGGATAAATTTTCCTCTTTCCATGATGAATGCCACAGCTAAAGCGTGGCATTATTTCATATGTTCGACTACGCTATCTACCAACCACCATAGTGAAGTGTCGAGAGATAGAGCGGTTCTGAATTTTTGTATTTAGAACAATAAAAGCATTAATGTGGGGAATATAATTTATAAGAATATGTTGGCCACGACAAAGAGTGAAACAAGTGGAGGTCTAGGACATCCTGGCCTCATTTATGCATTTTGCCATATATCTGGAGTGGAAGCTAGAGATGATGAAGAATGGGTGTACCCTATGAAACCCATTAGTAAAGCTAATTTGAAGACATACGAATCCCATAAAGAATGAAGATCTTGGAGTAGGACTAAAGCACCTTCTACTAGTAGAGATATCCCCTCTACTAGTTATGATCCTCCTGCCTCTAGCTCCCCTACTCTTTATGATTTGATGAATGACATGACCCTGCAGCGGAAAAGTTTTGAAAAGTTAGGTGAAAGACTTAAGAGAATAGATCGAAGGGTTGAAGGATTAGAGCGAAGACACGATCATGATAGTGAGTATCTTCAGCAGCATTCTGATTTTGAGATTGCTTATTATGATGCTCAGGCTAGACACTATAGAGGTGTGCCTGATGTTATTTTTCTTCAATTCCCCCGATATACTTATTATCAGCCCAATCCACCTGCTGACTAGGGAGGTGACGAAATAGTATGGGATTTTGATGTATGATCTTAAAATTTGATGATTGTGATGTATGTGTGTGTTTTATTGTAGCATTTTTATTCTGTTATTTGTATTTTGTGTTTTGTATTATTTTCTAAGATATGTATTTTGTTTGTTTTTTGTATTTTATTTCTGGATGGATTGTGATGCGTAGATTGTAATTATAATTGTGAACTCTAAGATAAAATAGTAGACTGTGTGTTATTGTGTTGTGAAATGCAAATGCTACTTGGTATTATACTGTGTAGTGTAGTATAATTATTGTTGTTAAATGTTTAGTTTTATGTTTTCAAAATTTCATTACCCCAGCAAATTCTCTAATCTGTTATATGTGTAGAAAAGTTCCTAATATTACAGGCCAGTTGAAGTTAAAAATTTTTGAGAAGAACCTGTAAAATTTCAGAGAGATAAAAATGCCTAAAGTGTAAAGGTATGATTTATATTTAGAATTTTTCCCCCTCTATTATTTCTATTATTGAAAACATTAAATTTGGGGGGGGGGAGAAAAATATTAACTCTTATGTGTTCTCAATTAAAATATTTTCAAAATTTATAAATATGATTTTTGTGATAAATTTTAATTCAGTTAACTATATTTAGATTTTATTTAAATTTTGTGAAAGATTCAAAAAAATCTTTTTGGTAATGAAAATTAATTTTGTAGGTTAAGATATATAGTATAAGAGGATAAGACTATAGTTAACTATTTAAAGTAAAGAAAACTATATATTGAAGTATTAAGAATCATAGAAATTTAGTTGAGAAAGAAAAGATTGGGACTCAATGATGTAAAGACTATGAATTACACATAAGGTAAAGGAATGCTTTAAGTTTCAAATTTAGGAAAAGAAGAGTGAAGTTCAAAATTATTAACAGGCTATACAGATATAGTAATCCTCACTTGAAAAAAAAAGAAAGGACTGAAAAACAATCCCTGAAAAGAAAAGAAAAAAAAAATATAGGAATGAAAGCAATCCAAAAGAAAAGAAAAGAAAAAAAAAGTAAGTGAGGAGAAGCTTGAGGAGATGCCTTATCTAAAATTGGCTTCACTTGGATTAACCTAAAGGGAAAACTAAATACATTTCTGAACTTATATTTATGGAGTATTATTTTTACTAGTAGTGTCCTCATGAATTTCCTATCATCTGAATATTATATGTGAATTGATATTGCAACATATAGTCATTCTTGAAATGAATAGAAGACTAGAACTCTTAGACATGATGACTAAATAGCCTTAAATCTACAGAATTAATCTAATTACTTGAAAATCATTATAAGAAATATTATATTTATTTAAATCAAAATTATAGTATTTATGAATTAAAACTTTACCACAATAAATCATGACTTTTATGCAGTACTAAAAATTACTTGAGGACAAGTAATAGTTAAGTTTGGGCAATTTTAACCAATTGAAAATATGTAAAATTTTCATGCCTATTTAATATTGATTTTGAAGATATTGCACTTTAAAGAAAGGTATTTTTGATGTTTTGTTGCATGTATATTGATTTATGGATATTGGAGCAAAAAGATGCAAAAAAGGCACAAATTTGGAGCAGAAAGGACCAAAATATGAAGATTTGATCTAGGGCGTTGACGGCGAGATTGACGGCGTCGATGTTGGATTTTTCCTGAGAGTTCAGAAAATATATTACAAGGAAGGTCGCTGACGGTAAGCTCAACCTCATCGACAGCGAGCCTTAACAAATACTTAGTATTCTAGAAGATCGCCGATGGTGAGATCGAGGCTGTCGGCGGCGAGTATGTCGGTTCTCTTATTGGGTGCATCGAATGTGGACTATTTTGAAGGGATGCTTAGGTAACTCTTGGATACTCTTCAACAGCTTTAAAAGAAACATTTAAAGACCGAAAAAAGGTTTCCACTAAGTCTAGAAGGGGTCCAAAGTGTGTTCACTATGTCTATTAATGTTGGTAGTCTCATTAGAGTATTAGAGAGTAATTTATTTTGTATTAATTATGAGGAATTCATTGAGAGATTGTATGAGTGGAAGGAAAGTGAGAGATTTCTTTCTCCTTGCCGCTTCAAAGGAGAATTCTGTGTGCTGTAAAGAAAGGAAGAGATTCAGAGGAACTTCAAGGAGTTTGCTTGGGGAGGAATTCAAGATAAGTTGTATTTAATTATTATAGTTTGTATAACTTTGGTTTTATATATGAAATCCATGTTTTATCTTATCTTCTCCATGAAATTCTTGTAGTTTCTCTGTCTTTCTCCTTGTTTTGAGATTTTGTGAAATGGTGATCTGAATTAGTTGTGCCAAGAGCAGTTAAAGAAGTTGTGATAACCTGTTCACTTCAATCTTAATTTACATTCAATTTGGCTAATTTATTTGTTAAAATATGTTGAGTTTAACAAATAAAGTGAAGATTACATCCAAGATTCAGGGAGGTCGAAGTCCTTGAAATTAAGGTGTAAATAAATAGGGAAATATTATTTATCGAGCGTAGAATTGGAGATTTTAGAGTGACAGACTAAAATACTCAATTCGGTCCTATCGTTTGGGTGCTAACGTGTAGATGTTAGCCATTAGGTGAGGGGAATTTGGGAGCTCCGAAGTGAGAGCCGATATCCTCCCAGCCTAGCCGCAGATTCAGTAACCAAGCATAGGATTAGTCAATGTTCTTTATGCTTGGACCAAAGGGTAAAGAATAGGTATGCTCCTATTTGGCACAACACAGTTTTAAAACTAATTCTAATTATCCATTCACTTAAATTTCTTAACAAAGGATAAGGATGCTTGCTTATATATTAAACCTCACTTTATTTGTACAAGTAGTTAATTGTTAGTAGAATTAGTTTATTAAAATTCCATTTATTTACAATTGCATATTAGTGAGAAATAGGAAATTCTATTTAACTAGTTGTGATTCTGAATTGGTTTCTAAAATCTTATTCTGTAGCCTCTGAATTATCCCTGTGGGATCGATATCCAGGACTCCACTATATTGATAAAACTCATGTGTTCAAAGCTTTTGAAACCAAGCCCCCCAGACTGTAGAGGTTTGCACAGTTTTTGCCAAGGCATCTAATGGATTTGTTTATGTTGACATCCCATAAGAATTTGTTGAACATTCTTCCAAGAGATTGCTGAGTGCTTTTCTTCATAGAAAACATTTGCATGGCATATGATGGTAGAGCCAGAAGAATGTTTTTTAATAAGGTAAATCTACCACCAGTAGATATGAAGGAGTTAGACCAGTTGTGGATTTGAGCATTGATTTTCTCCATTACATCTTGAAATTGAGTTTGCTTAGTTCTGCCCTTCAGAAGTTACACTCCTAGATAGCAGATGGGAAGATGGGATAACCTGAAACCAGTGTAATTAGCAATCCATGTCTTCACAGGGGGACTAACATGAGAGCTGACAAAAAATTGGCATTTTTGAAGATTGAGATCTAAACCAGAAATTGAGCTAAAGTGCTGCAGAACTTTGATAACTCCCTTAACAGCTGCCCTGGAAGCTCTAGAGAAGATAATAATGTCATTTGCATAAGATAAGTGACTAATCATCAAGTTGGATCTGTGGTGGTATAGAAGCTGGGGGGAGTTTAGCATGTGATCATCAAGGAGTCTAAAAAGATAGTCAAACGCCAGAATTAAGAGGGTAGTGGAGAGGGGATCTCCTTGCTTAATCCCTCTAGTGGCACTGAAAAAGCTACAAATTTGTCCATTAACCAAAATAGAATGAGCATTACATTGCAGCCACCTCCTAATTAGATGCATAAATTCAGGAGAAAAGCCTCTAGCAGATAGACAAGTGAGAATAAAATCCCAGCTAATAGTGTCATAAGCTTTCTTTATGTCTAACTTGAAATCATATTATGACCTCTAAACTTCCTATCCAAGTCTAGTAGCAACTCCTGAGCAAGCAAAATATTATTAGAAATGCTCCTCCCCTTCACAAATGCTGCTTGGTTAGCAATAATCAGAAAATTCAGATGGGGCTGTAATCTGGTGACCAGAATTTTGCTTAGAAGCTTGGACATTACTGATGTTAAGTTTATGGGTCTGAAATCACCCCAGGAATTTCTTAACTTGTTATTAGGGATAAGTACAATGGTGGAAGAATTAAAATACTTTGGTGGATCCAGCCCTTGAAAGAAAGCCTGCAGTGCTTGTACCACATCCTTGCCAATGATAGACCAACCCTTTTTATAGAAAGAAGTTGTGAACCCATCAGGTCCAGCAGCTTTATTGCCATCAATGGAATCTAAAGCAATTTTAATTTTAGCTTCCAAAGGAATCCAAGTTAATTGGAGTCCCCACACCTGATTGATATTATCTTGAAATAACAGAAAGTTCATTGGTGTGGGTTAGATAGGAACCTGAGTAAAGAGCTCATTAAAGTGATGAATAACATCCTTAGCAATGACATCAGCTTCCATTAATTTGCACCCATCAGCTTTAGTAATAGAGAGAATCATATTGCATTTCCTTTTTAAATTAATAAAGGCATGGAAGTATTTGGTGTTCCTATCTCCTGCAACGAATTTAGAGGAAGCAGCTTTCTGTTGAAAAAAGGCTTCCTGGTATTTAATTTGTGCCAAAAGTTCATCATGTGCCAATTGCAGATCCCCCTCATACCTGTTCCCCCTTAACAGATCAGCTTCCAGCTGAGAGACTTTCTGTTCTTCTTTACAAATGTTGTCATGGAGATTTCCAAATTTTGCCCAATTCCATTGAGTGAAGTGCTTAGCAGTAATCTTGTGTAAATTCCAAAGGTTGGCCCATGGAGATTGCCCCATCAGAGGCTTCCAACAATTCTTCAATTCAGTCAGGAAGTCAGGGTGGAGTAGCCACATGTTCAGAAATCTAAAGCTTCCCTCCCTCCACCCTTCCATATTCCTTATAGAGCAAAGAATGGGTCTATGATCAGATCCAGCCATAGATAAGTGAGTAATGTTGGTATAAGGAAAAGTCTGAAGCCAAAGAGAATTCCCTAGCATCCTATCCAATCTTTCCCAAGTATTACCTCTCCTCCAAGTGAAGGAAGGGCCCTGGAAACCCAAATCAAACAATGCAACATTAGTTATGAATTGGTTGAAGGAGTTCATATAAGAGGCTGAAGGAGGACTGCCTCCTCTTTTCTCAGAAGTAGTGGTGAGGCAGTTAAAGTCTCCCCCTTGTATCCAGAGGAGTTCACCTGTTGGCCAATGTGCAACAAATCATTCCATAATAGCTGCTGTTGCCTATAATTGCTGCTGACATAAATGAAAGTTGCAAACCCAATTTGATTACCAATTGAGAATTGCAAGTGAGTAAATTGATTATGATCTATCAGTACAGACCAATTCAGCTCTTTTCTTGAAAACACCCAAATTTTATTGGAGACATTAATATGATGAGAGAAGTTAGTAAAGGATTTGGTGATAATATTTGTGTTCTTTTTAACCATGGGCTCCAAAATGGCAAAGCACCACAGCTTATGAAAATGTTCCAGTTGTTTAATTCTACTAAGAGATGAGCGATGAGTTATCTCCCTTATATTCCAAAACATAAAATTTATCATTGAGAAAGGTGCTTTCCTTTCCCCCTTGTTTTAGGGAGAGCTGGGGGATCACCAAAATGCTGCAAATCTAATTGTCCTTGTAATTCAGTCTTGTTCTTCCTCCTTTTGCTGTTTTTCTGAGTTTGCCATTCATTATTGAGACCAGTTTCCACCATGCCTATATTGGCCTTTGTGAAATCTGGTTCATCTTCAGATTCTTTATTAGCCATTTTCTGAGCCAGTGGGCTAGTGAAAGCAGGAGATCTCTCTATTGGCAGCTCCTGTTCATCATCTAACTGAACTAATTCAGCATTAGGTAAATTTGTAGCCAACTCTTCAACAGGAACATGATTTAAATTGTCCCCATTTTTCAATATTACAACAGGAACAAGATTTAAATTGTCCCCATTTTTCAACATTAATTCATAAAATTCCTGTACCTCAGCAAATGCATTAGTGTCTGGCATAGACATATCAGTGGCAGGTTCACCTGTCAAGGATGGATCAACCTGCCCCATAGCAGTATTAATGCTCTTGTCCCTGTCTCTTTGATAATCCCAGCAGTTCTCTTTTAGTGGATGGGTGTAATCTGTAGCATTTATCTTGTATATGCTCAAACATTCTACAATGTTGACAATACAAGGGCTTGAACTCCACCTCTGTCTCCTACCAAAAGCCCTCCTCAGGGAAGCCCTCATCAGCTCTAACACATATTTTTTTGACATCAGGGAGTGTAATGTCCCTCTCCAGTAATTCCCTAGCTGCTGCAGGCCTAGCCATATCAAAAGTGTGGGTGTCAGTCTTGAGGGGGTGCTCAAAGCCTGGCTAATATTATATAAAGCATTTTGATTATACAACTATATTGGCAAATCAGGAAACTTAAACCACATTGGTATGATAGGGGGCTCTTTTAAAGGATCAAAATATGGTGTCCATTTAATTAACTTCATATATGTTCAGCTATTAACACTGATTGTTTACCAAATAACCTGGCATAGTCCTCCTCATTGGACAACCTTATGAGTAAATGTCTCCCATCAAGTATTCCTAGTTTCCAAGACCCCACCAAATTGAGTTCATCAAAAAATTTTCTCACATAATCCATTTTAGGATGTCCCATTTGGAATTTCCCATTTAAGCTGAAAGTGCCTTCATGTCTTGCTTGGATAAAAGGACAGTTGGGTGTCCTTCCATAGTTCCCACAGGTTTAATAAAAGGCCTGCAACCCTTTCCAGCAGCTATATCATGCAAAGCCTGGGGGAACACCAGGTGATCATAATTCTTGTGAGGAGTTACTCCACTACCTACCACACCAGCATATGTGGCCTTGGCCCACATAGCATTAGCGCTGGATTCAATAGGAAATTTATGAGCCATGAAGATGGCAGCTCACCTAGAAAGACTAGGGAAACAAATCTTCACAGCGAACCAATCAGAGAAAGCCAATCACAAAGCCAGAAAAGAAACACAAACCCAGCAGAAGAAGAATAAGCAGCCACCCAGTACAAGGACTAAAACCACTACAGCTCCACCAGCCAATGGAACAGTAGCCAAATTTGAAAAACATGAGCCCAGGAAGACCAAGACAGGTCTAACCACCCCCAAAACAAGCCACATCAGCAAAAGAGGAGAGAAAACCAACCTTCCACCAACCTGTTCCGATCAGCAACCCTATCCAAGGCCCAGCTGCCAGCTAGAACTCCATCAAAACCCTAGGAGAGCTTCTCTATCCTCAGCCGCCAAACCCATGATATATATATATATATATATATATATATATATATATATGCATAAAAATATTATATATTTTTGGTATACCAATGTCCAACCAGAAGGTGACATTCATGGTTTCGATGCATACAAGGCTAACTCAGCACTACATTTTTAAGTGAGAAAATAGGATATTTAGGATTTATTTAATTTAGCCAATCTAGAAAATTCATAACTTTGTGTAGAAAAATCAGAAAAATGAAAAGAAAATACACTCTTGCTCAGTGAATAGACCAGAATAATGTGAAATTTCATGTTTATTTGATGAATGTCTGATTTTTAATTATTTAAATACATTATTTCTTATTTGTATTCTACTTTTTTTATATGTATTTAACCATGGCCTGAGCTTTTGAGCTTTTGTTCTCTCTGTCATAAGGGATCTTCCTTGACTATTCCAAGGTAAGGGGGGATCTCTATGTAGAGATCTCTAATTTTCAAGTTACTCATCCCTATTTTAATATAATAGTTATAATAATTAGTATATTAATAAAAAATATACAAATTCAATTTTGGTAGGTTCATTATAACCAAAGGACCACTGGAAAAATATAATTTTGATTTAAACCATTAAAAATCACCCTAATTGTAAAATTTTTTTCAAATAAAAATTTTTAAGTGAGGAAAATAAAATGTTTAAATCCTATATTTTGAAAAATCTACAAGTATTTCTAAATTAGATAACAAATTATACTTGTGATGATCCTTTACTTAAGAACTTTCTATACTTTAAGTTAGTCTCATTTACTAAAATTTTTTATAAATTGGACTATTTCATTTCTAGAACAAAATTTTGAAACCTTCTTAAGAAAATTCATTTACATAATTTGCATGCTTGATTTTTATATGATTATAGTGTCACTTGAGGACAAGTAACATTTTAAGTTTGGGGAATTTTGATACACCTAAAATATATAGTGTATTTAAGCACATTTTTAAACCTATTTTTGATGCTATTGAACTTTAATGGAAGGTATTTTTATGTTTTTCTTGCAGGTATGATGAAAATGACTAATTGTGATGAAATGGCAAAATATAATCAAATTTGGAGCAAAAATTGAAAGGTGTGCGAAATTGGCCTCTAGCGCTTAAGTGCCAAATGGCTGGCACATAGGAGCTACAGTTATTATGACGAATTAAATTAATTTTGGCGCAACTTTGAAGGGGTTTTTGAAGCACCCTTTGGTTTAAACTTCAATAACTTCCCATAAATGCCAAAATTCATTTAAAATTTGAATGGATGGATGAATGTCTTAGTAGATTCATTGAACCTGGACATAATTTGAAGAGACACCAAAGCACCTTCTGGAGAATTACTAAAATGAAGACTAAAACATCAGAGAGTGGCGCAACACTTTAGGAAGAGTTTTGAAGAAAAATTTTGGCTGGAGAAGTGGGAGAAAAACTTGAAGTGGTTCAAGGGAAAGTGGAAGAAAGAGAGCCTTCTTCTCTCCATATTTTTATTTACTTTTCCACTTTACTTTATCATAGTTTGTATTAGAATTTAGGAGAGTCAATCCTTGAAGTTGGGTGCCAATCTTTAAGTGGAAGGCAAAAGTTTCAGAGAACTTCAAGAGTCTTGTGGAGAGGATTTTCAGATAAATTTTTTGTCTTTGTTTTTACATTTGGTTTTTAAGTAAAACTTGTTGTGTTTTCACTATGTTTTCTTCTTTCAAATTAAATTGTGTGTGTGTTTTCTCCATGAGTTCTGAGTAGTTTTCTTTATCTTTTTGCTTTGAAATGAAGAAGTAATTAAATTATGGAAGGAAGTTCTGTGAAGTATAGATTTTGAATGTTGGAAGAAGCTGTGAAGTTTACACTACCTTGCACTTCATTTGCCTCTTAATTTGGCCAATTGAGATGAAACAATTTGTTGTGAGAACATGTAAGAACCAATGCGATACTGTCTCAATAAACATTTGGAGTGAATCACGTGCATTTATATGAGTGAAAATTGTAGTCCATATATTTGAGTGCAAATAAATAGGAATAAATGTTTTTTAATGGGGAGTGAAATTAGAGGACTTTAGAGTGACAGGCTAAAGCCCCTAATTTGGTTTGATGTTTTAAATTTTTTTATGGGATGATAACCTCCAGGTAAAAGGAGATGAGGGAACTCTAGAGTGAGTGCTAGTATCTTTCCTGCCTAACCCATCTACAAGATTTCAAAACTTCAAATAAACCAATGTTCCTTATAGAACCAAGTAAGGGTAAATAATATAACTGCTCTAATTTGGCACAACACATTTAGGTACTTCCACAACGAAATTCCATAATTATTACTAATTCATTGAAAGAGGAAAACGATATTTCATTCTCATATGCTTTCATATATATTATTTTATAGTCTTGTTAATTTTAGTTGCTTGCTTTACTTTTTCTTAAAAAGAAAATATCAAAAAAAAATTTAAAACTTTGTATCTTAAAACATACCTTACAATATCATTTTAAAATGTAAAAATTTGTTTTCTTCTTTCTTTAAAATTTTAGATAATTCCCTGTGGGTTCGATATCTCGGGGCTTAATCAGAAAGTCCTATATGACTTGATAAATGATACGAATACTTGCGTAGAATCCCATATTATAAAACAATTAAAATATATTTCTTATTTGCTTCAGAGTCAAGTTTTTGGCATCCATTGTAAAGAAAGAGATATTATCATTGAGAATATATATAAAGTTTAAAATGTAAGCATAAATATTTGGAATTTTAGACTTGGGCTTAATGAATTTAGATTTGGCATGTGTGTTCAATTTTGGTAGATTTTGTATTTGAGGTGGACTTGGGTGAATTTAGGTGGATTGTATATGAGTGGGGCTAAGTGTATATATGATGAAGTGAGGTGAATGGTAATGTAAAGTTTAGGTTATGTGTAGTTGAGTGAATATAGTGATATGAATGTGTATGTGGTGATATGAGTGCCCAAGTCATAAAGGGTTTCCCTAAGGCCTTGTGATCCCATGGGAACTCATTTTTTAGTGTCAACAAGTTGGTCTTAATCATTTCAACCAAGTTTTAAGGATTTGGGACACCCATATATGACTTCATAAAAGAGCCAAGAAGCGGCTAAAATTTCTAAATGGGTGGATCCCATCAATAGTCTTCTAGGATAGTCAATATGAAAGTCCCATGGCTAGATACTAAGTTATAGGAAAAGAATTTAGACCTCACCAAAAGTAGCTCTATACTCACGTGTTGTTCAACAATCTGCTTAATGTCTTTTTATTGTATCATGTTCTAGATATAATCCTTCCTTAGTTGTTCATCTCTACTGATAGAGGTGAATTTCTTCATCTCATTTATAATTTGAATGATCTCTGACAAGATTTCTTCTACAAGAGCTATTTTCAGAGACTGACACCGACTCTAGAGATTTGTCATAACGACTATCATATTGTCCATCCTTCTCTCAATGCAATTGATTAGTTGTTCTTCTGTTGAATCACCCTATTGCAACATCTTAATGGCGTTCTCTTTAGTGAGTGACGGAGCATCATGTAAAAATTATGAGGCTCTGATTTTGAATACATTAATCTCAACAAAATCATCCATCATATAATATGTCAGATTGTAGTCTTCATCATTGATGCCTTCTCTTTTTTCTTTATATAGTTGTTTTATTGTCAGCATATTTTTAGCTTGAGTGTTGTATTTTGAAAAAAGGGGTCACCTACAGAAATTGTAGGCGAATTTTCATATTTTAAATTTAATATATATATATATATATATATATATATATATATATATATATAGTTTAGGAAGTAGCATTTGATTTTAAAAATAATTTTAAGTTTGAAAATTTTAAGATATGAAATCAAACGATCTCACATCCCAAGTAGTTTATATAAACGAGCACGACACCACAAACTGTGTATCTATCCTAAAGAATAGACACACTGCTTGATGATGGGGCTCGGTTAAATAAACTAGAAGATTTGTGACATTCGTTTGGTTTGCGAACAAATTTTATAAGCCGACAAGTTCCCCTACTTAATATAAAGGAATTAAGCAGGGTTTATATTACCTGGGTTCTTAAAGTTCCCTATAGAGGCAAGCCCCTATAGTTAATTACATCTAAGTGACGAGAATCACTTAAGAAAACTCTCGATAATAATCAGTGGTTTTGCTCTCAAGAATTTCAAAGTTTAAGGTTTCAAAGGATTGAGTTTTGGAATTTCAAAAGGGGGTGGATCAAATTTGGAACAGTTATTTTCAGGAGTCCAAAGGAAGAGAAATAGGAGAAGCTGAGGATCCAAGAAGAAATCTTGGCAACTTCCCAAACTATACTATTGTTTGGCTTCAATTTGGGAGTTTATTTAATGTTTCGATCCTGCCAATTTTAATTAATTAGGACTTATATTTGTATGACATAATCACACAAATAGCCTCGAAGATGTGAGGGTTTAGGTAGTACCAAATTACTACCTCAGTCCTAAGACCGGTTAGGGCTTAATTTGCATAACATGATTATGAAAATGCCTAACAAAAAGTTGAGGATTTATGTTGCACTAGGAAAACTACCTCGAAGTCCTATGACTTGGTTATTTAATTCTAAGAAAGTTTAGCTGATGTAGAGTTGTTTTGCGGATGACGATGGCCTAGCTGCCCACCATGCTCCGAGCTCCTTGTTGTTGCAGAGATTTAGTTTTAGAAGTCATAAATCAGGAGATGAGGGAAGTGTTTTAGTTAGAGAAAATCTTAGAATCCAAGTGTTTTTAATATTTTAATTAAAAAAATCTTAAAGTTAATTAAACAGAACCGATTAAGATCCCACGGTTCCGTCATCCCGACACCGTTATTTTCATTGAATTCACTTAGTCCAGATGAATTTGCTAAACTCAATTGAATGAGTTCCACACTTTCATTTAGACCGTGGGAAATCCCGTTAGCAACACGTGGGTTACATCATCCGAGGTATTCCCGATCATTCAACGAGACGTTTTAATTTAGTTGCAATTGTAGTTTTGTTGTTCTATTCGTGATTAAATTTTGAGTTGTTTTATATTTTGAAATGTTGTGGCGGTGAATTTTATTTTGTGATGACTTTTAATTTAGTTTTGGTTTAAGTTCAGGGACTACTCTAAAGGTTTTGGTTTTCATGCAACAATCTTGTTTAACATGCAAGAAAAGTAAAGTACAATGCATGTAAGCAAATTGCAATAAAATAAAAGCATACCTGGAGGGTCTTCCCGTCATCCCAAGCTGTAATAAAAACACATGTTAAGGCATTAAATATTTCAACAAGTACCTAGGTAAAGCTTAGAGAAGGGTTTTGGTTGTCTACCAAATTCCTAATCCTATAACTAGTCATCTCCTATGACGTCTAGGTTCTTGTGTTTTGTTTAAGGATGATTTTCTTCATCAATGAACGATTAAATTTAGTTGTTCTTCTAAAACATCCTGTCATATTGAGGAAGTACTTAGGAAAAGTCTTAAACATCTTTTCAATATTTCTGGGATTGTTTTGAGTGCAAGTAAATTTAGTTGTACAGGTGAATTAATCATCCAGGAGTTTAGTTAAACTTTGTCTCTTACTCAGTGAACTTCGGTATTTTATTACCTGATGAATGAAGTGACATCTCACATAATACTCTATTTAAGAGTTATAATAATTAAAGCATTTAAGGGCAAGTTGGTTTATCAAGAATTTTAATCATTCTTAATTTGAAGTTTGAATTAATGGTTTAAAATGGTTTTAATTTAATAATGAGGTTTTAATTAATAATTTTAAGTTTGGAATGGTGTTTCAAATTATTTTAGATTTAATTCTTAATGATCTCATTTAGGTTAGTTGTTAAATGATTTTAATTCAATTTGATTTTAATTTAATTTTAATTTAATTTAATTTTTAATTTAATTTTAATTTAATTTTTTTTTAATTTGATTTAATTTTATTTAATTTTTAATTCAATTTAATTTTAGTTTAATTTAATTTTAACTTAATTTAATTTTAATTTAAGTTAATTTAATTTAATTTAATTTAATTTTAATTTATTTTTTATCTAATTTATTTTAATTTTTAATTTAATTTAATTTTAATTTAATTTAATTTTAATTTTAATTTAATTTAATTTAAATTTAATTTAATTTTAATTTAATTTAATTTTAGTTTTAATTTTAGTTTTAATTATTAATTTTAATTATCAATTTGAATTATTATTTTAATTTTAAATTAAGAATTAAGTATTGTTGAAGTGACTTATTTAGGGATTTTTAAATTAACAAATAAATGTCCTCTTAATAATATCCCTATTTTAATGATCCAAATTTAAATATATTCCTTCCAAACTTTAAATTATTTAATTAATTAAAGTCTCATTTTTGATATTTTCAAAATGTTCAATGGGTTTCTACCCCTTAATTTTCCTAAGTTTCAATCATCCAAGAGAAAGTTAAAATCAAATATTTTACCCTCCATTTTGATTAAACCTAAAGTTTTAATTAAGGGTTAAAATTTTCAATTACCTTTATGCCCTTTTAAGCTTATTTATTTCATAACTCATTAAATTGAGCTAAAATGAATTTAAAATTTTTATTTCACCTCACTCATATGTCAATTAAGACATTAGAGGAGAAAATGTGATCTTTCTGAATTTAATTTATTTATATAATTATTTTTAGTAGAAATTAGGGGTTTTCAAAGAAAATTAAACAACATGACCAAGGAAAGGTTTCTATCCTTAAGAAAATTATGGGATGTTCCTAATGACCAGAAGACCACTTGGACCAATTTTGGTGATTTTTTTAATTATATTTTATTTATTATAAATATTTTTGAGTTTTAAAGTATTAATTAATTTTAAAATGAAATAAAAGTTAAAAAATAGATTTTATATTTTTCTTAAATCTCTCTAACCTCAAGGAGTTCAGAGAAATAAATTTTATAATTTTCTGATTTTTTTTTGATTTATTGGAATTATTTTAGTGAAAAAGGTTAAAAACACATTTTTTTAATATTAAAAATTACATTAAGCCTTTAAAATTTAATATCTCACCCTAGGGACTTAGGAAAAATATTTGGTTTATTCCTAAGTGATCAGGAATCAAAATATGACATTTTTATGATTTTTAATATTTTTATGATTTTTATTATTTTTTAATTATTAAAATATTAAAATATTATTAAAAATCAACTTTTTTTAAAAAATTCCAATTTTAATTTTTCTGAACTCCCCTGATATCAGAGAAGCTCCAAAATCATTTTTGTGAATTTTTGAAAATTATTTTTGGAGTTATGAATTTTTAAAGTTCCATTTTGCTTATGAGGCTTAATTAATCCATTTGATAGGGTTAATCAAGTCCAATTGATTTCAAATTTTTATGTGAGGTCTCTCTTATCCTAAAGATCAGTGGAGAATTGTTTTTCAAGTGAATTTGATGTGTGGTTATCCCTAATTGATTCAAATTCAATTTTAGGGGTTTAGGCCAATTAAGGTTATTATGAATGAATTAACTCAAAATATATTTTTCATAGGGTCCCCTGGTCTTAAGAAACATCACCAAATTTTTCTAGAATTTATTTCACAACATGCTAATTATTGGAATTAAAATAACTAAAATAGTGATATGAAATTGAAAATTCAATAACTTTTCACAGAGATGGCCTCTGACCTTGAAAAATTCAGGGAATGTTTCCAAGATCAGAGGCTTCAAAAGCCCTATGGTCTCATGTCATGGTGAATTATCTATGCAAATGAAGAATCTAAATACTGAAAATAGTAAATAAATTATTAAAAACAAAATACTAATCCAATTAATTTGATTTCTTTTCCACATTATTCTCCTTTGTTCACTAAGAAAGAGGGTATTTTTATTTTGTTTTTGTTATTTTTTTATGCAAAGATATGGATTTTTGAAGTTCTGGGCATTTAAATAATTCAAAAATACCCTATTTATCTACTTATCCACGCGGCGCCAGCGCAACTTTAGCAGCTCCGAAAGCCCACGCTGCGCATTCCCATTCAACGCCGCCATCCGATTCAGTGCTCCGGGGGCCCGCGGTTCATGTAACATTCCCTGGTCCGGCGCAATCTGAACCGTCCGCTCGATACACGGGCGATCCAACGGTTCCCGGTCATCGTTTACGACTGGTGTGCACCCGTGATCATCCACACTAAAACCCTAAGAGCTCACTCGATTCTCAATGGATTTTTGTGTTCTTATGCCCTATGGATTCGTCTTGAAGAGACGAACACATCCATACGGTTTATATGCTATGAAATTAACTTAAACAAAATGGAGAATCGTTGGAAGCTTGGGAGGAAGAGTGAGTTCATACCTTTGCTCAGATAAGTGAAGCTTCGATCTGAGAGTTGTGTCACCTTCGATTGAGTCCAGACAAGCTCCAGATGAAGTCTATGGCTCTGGAGAATTGTCTAGGTATGAAAGTGACCAAGGCCGATCACAAAGCTTAGAGGCTGGAAGCAATGGCTGGCCTGGTGAGGGGGCTTTTGCTGGGGAACTTCTCCTCTTTGTCTGGTGAAGGTGTAGGACCAATCAATTTGGAGATTGGCTCACTATGGTGAAGTGTCCTGGTTTTTGGGTGGATTTTCAACTCAAAAATCGAGCTCTGTTACTGAGGATTAGGGCAAAGGAACACTGGGGATCAACCGCTCTGGGTTAGGAGAAGGTCCTGAAGTAATTTTGGCAGAGTTTCCTTAAGGTCTGGTTCAACTCCTCCATTGGCGAAGAGGAGGTGGAGTTTAAATAGGCATGACTAGAGGGCTTCCCAGGGGTAATTGGAGGCTGGGATCAGCTGCTCTGGGGAGGAGAAGAAGAGCTCTGGTGTCCACTAAGGTTGGGACAGCTCAGCAAGGGAGAATTCAAAAATGGGCTCACATGGGTGCTCTCGGTCTGGTGGTTTCCGGTGGCTGTGGTGGTTGGCCGGCTAGTGTCAGGTCACCCTTAATGTCAGGAGGACCAGTGCTGGAGGTTTGTGCAAGCAATAGTTCAATGCCAAGTGTAAAGGGTTGGATTTAAGTGGTAAAGGGAGAAGAGTGATTTTGGGTTCACATGTGTCAAACCATGTATTTGGGCTTGGTTCAGCTCCACATGGTCTGATTTTGGGCCAAGGGGATCAGTTGGGTCAGCTGCCATGGAGTGGTAAAGTCCCCGTCAAAATAGTTTAAGTTAATTTTGGGTTATGGTGTTGCATTAAAGAGGTTAAAATGGCTTATGGAAGGCTTAGGAAAGGACTCCCTCTTCTTGCCATTAATGGTTTGGTGACAAGTCAAACCCCCAATGGCTTCATGTGGCTTGTCCATGGCTTGCATGTGGCTCCATTTGGCTCATCCTTAGCTTAGGAAAAGTGGATCATTTATATGAAAAAGGAATTTGGAGATTTTGGCAATTTAGTGAAAAATTTAGATGGTGCTTGATTTAGGTTGATTTGATGATTGATTTGGGACTTAGGAATTGATTCCAATTAAAGGGATGATGAGAAGGAATTGTCATGTGGGCTTTGGAATGGGTTTGGGCTTTTGAATTTTCACTTTGGATGAGCTTTTAAGATGGTTTAGGGAGTGGGCTTTTAGATTTCAAAACAAATTTTAAGATGATAATTTTACAAAGGATTGGGTCCAATAAGTGTTGAATTTAATTTAGGAATGGTTCATGAATGATTTGGAATCAATTTGAAGTGATTTAGAGTTGAATTGGGTTGAATTTGGGTCTTTTTTGGTTATGGTTAAAATGGATCCAATTGGGCTAACTTGGGTTAAGGTTGGGTTAAATTTGGATTTGATGTAAAATTAATGTTGAGAAATGTTCATGGGGGTGTCACAAAGAGTTTCCAACTTTGATTGGGTTCTAATTTTGGGATTTCGGCCCATTTGGGTTAGGTTTGGACTTAGGTCAATTTAAGGGATTTTTGTTTTGCGTTAGGTTTGGGTGGAGTTTAGGTTCAAATTTTGGGCAAATAAAGTTAGTGTTTTGTTTGTGGGGATAATAGGAAGGTATAGGAAAAGATTTGGGGTTAATTGGAGTTGAATTAGATGGGTTTGAGCTAGGTTTAGGTCATGGGCCAAAATTGGGCCTTATGCTTCTAATTGAAATTGGGCTCAAATTTCAATCAAATTGGAGTTGGATTTGGTCCAAATTGATATTGGGAATATTGAATTGAAGTTTAGAATTGAATTGGAACAAAATTGAGGTCAATTGGGGTGGTTTGGTTTGACATTGAGTTCACTTGGGTTTAAAATGGGCCCAAATTGGGGGTTTTGGTAAAAGTTGTGTAAATTGGCAAAATTGGCCCATGGTGTAGTTGAACAAAATGAAATTGGGAATATTTGAGATTTTCGGGAATGTTTTGGGAATTTTCTGAATTTTTGGATTTTTGGGCTAAGAAGGGCATTTTGGGTATTTGGAGGGTATTTGGAGGGTATTGGGGGTACTTTTGGAATTTTTGGTATTTTTTGGCTATGGATGATTAATTTGAGTGGGGGGAAATGTTTAGGATTGATTTTGAGGAATTTTTGGTAATTTAGGTGATTTTGTAAATTTTGGGTAGTTCTAAGGGCTTTTGGTAGGTTTTTTAGGTGTAGGGCCCCGGGGGTCAAAAATTGAAATTTTGGAAAAATGAAGATTAATCAAATTTGAGTAAAATGGAATCGTTTTGGTTGAGCCATGAAGCCATATTAAGCCCATATGAGCCATGAGAGGACTCATTTAAGGCATCCACTATGTTGTTCCTAACCCTCTTAGCCAGGGGCTTAGGGGTTAAGGACCATCCATGTGAATTACCTACATGAGTCAGGAAGTCAAGTTGGGTGAGATTGTGGTTTTAGGACTTGGAATGTGTGTGAGAGTGTAGTGTATGTGTAAGTTAACCCTCACCGGACTAGACCACCCAGGGTATTCCTAAGGCCAAGAAGTCCTATAGGGAACTCATCCTTTAAACTTCCACATTTGATTTCAACCCTCTAGGTGATTAGGGGTCTACAATCAGGCTTGTGGGGTTTGTAGGGAGTCAAGAGGTGTTTGAATTTCTAAAGGGGTGGGTTCCATTTCTAGTCCTCTAAGATTAGTCAAAGGAAAATCCTAAGGCTAGATCCCAAGTACTAAAGAGAGGAGAAAAAGACCTCATAAAAAATGAGGTCAACAAATGGACCGCCAATAGGTGTGGTGTGCTAACCAAGCACACCGCGCGTATTGGCGTTGATCAAAGAGATCAACAGAACCAACACAGATGTTCAAGTGATAAACTTAGGACGAAGTAGAAGAATTTCTGCTGGGGAGTATCAGGTATATTTCCAAGACTGGAGATTCCTGAACTCTCGCTTGGGAATGGAAAAGGAGGTGAACTCCAAGTCATAAGATCTGGGGAATTCAATTTAGATTTCAGTTTACTTTTAAATTTCAAGATTTAATGTGTGAGTTTGGATTTTGATTTGAAGTTAAATTTAAAATCGATTTAAGGAAATTTTGAATTTGAAATTTGGATTTGAAATGAGAATTGAAACCTAGGTTTCAACCTTGGGATTGCGAAGAGAATTGGAATTTTGGTACCAGCCTCAGAGTGAGATTTAGAGTTTAAGTATCAATTGAGATGGATGAGAATCAGAATTTAGGTACTGATCTCGAAATGAGAGTCAAAATTTAGGTATCAACCTCACAAAGGATGAGAATCAGAATTTAGGTACTGATCTCGAGATTATGAGATTTGAAATTTAAGTATCAAACCTGAAAGAGAATCGAAATTTAGGTATCGACCTCGAATGAGAGTCGGAATTTAGGTACCGACCTTGAGGGAAGAGAACTGGAATTTAGGCACCAGCCTCAGAATTTAAAAATGAAATTTAGGTATCAATTCAAAAGAGAATCGAAATTTAGGTATCGATCTCGAATGAGAGTCAGAATTTAGGTATCGATCTCGAATGAAGAGAACTGGAATTTAGGTACCAGTATCGGAATTTAGAATTTAAATTTAGGTATCAATTCGAAAGAGAATCGAAATTTAGGTATCGATCTCGAATGAGAGTCGGAATTTAGGTACCGAGCTCGACGGAAGAGAACTGGAATTTAGGTACCAGCCTCAGAATTTAGAATTGAAATTTAGGTATCAATTTGAAAGAGAATCGAAATTTAGGTATCGATCTCGAATGAGAGTCGGAATTTAGGTACCGACCTCGAAGGAAGAGAACTGGAATTTAGGTACCAGTCTCGGAAATTTTTATGAGAAATGGAAGCTGGTTCCAATCTCGAAGATTTATCTGTATGAAGAGGGACCCAATCCCATGCCATCAGAACCAAATCGAACAAAATTTGTGGCTCCGTGTCAATAGAATTAGTCGATCCTCAAAGACACAGAAGAAAGAGAATTGAAAGGAGCTGGTAAGTGTACCAAGCTGAAAAGACTTGACTTAGCAATAAGTCGAGGAAAATATTCAAATTTCAAAAGAGTTTCAAACAGATTTTGATTAAGAGAAGAATTGAAAGGTTCTAATCAGAGGATTTAGATGAGAATTCAATTTGAGATTTAGATTCGTTTTGTTTGTCCTTTAACGATTCCATGTTTTTATTTTTGTTGTTTATTTAGTGTTCATGTGAATTTGAAGTTCATTTTAATATTCAGATTTTTTTAAGAAAAATTCTCATTTATTTTCTTTTCTTTTCTGTTCTTCGTTCAAAGTTTATTTAACTCTAATGGCGTTTCCCAGTCAATTTGCACAAGAAGAGGTGAAGGCAAAATATGACGTAGTCATTTTCGTTCCAACTTGCTGAAAGTACATCATAAACCTTGATCTAGTTATAATGACATTTTCCTCAGAAATTTCATGTCTCATACAATCGATGTAAATCCAAAATGGATTGTGTAAGATTCTTGTTGATCCATCCAAAAGCGTCTGTCAAAAAAAATGCATGTCTGAATAGTAAGAAACATGGGTAATAACATCACCTTCTAAGCCACCCTTGGCAGGAATGCTGCATGGATGTGCATTGGAGGTGTGCTATTTCCCGTGCAACTCACAGCTCGTAGGGCCGGAGACTCTCCAATTCTGGATCTAGTTAAAAGTGGTAAGGCATTTTTCTGTCGTCCATTCTTCTAAAAGTAACTGAGATGCGCTCCACAGGCACTCCTGGAATGCAATGCTTAGCGATGTCTGCTCCGTTTCCTTTTAACACCAGGACGGAACCTACCGGTAGTGGTATCTCCACCGGCCCTCGGAACTCACCGGGGCCTACAATCCGGAGGTCAGATCCGAACATGATGTTGCACTGGCTAAGGAATGACACCGTGCAGAGGGGTCTAACAAAGTCATGATGGTCTATATGTGGAGGTATGCAGTCGCCTTCCTTGTAGATATTGATAATGCAGCTATTGGGTATGCAATCTGCAGGCAGTACCCTCCATGTTATCATCCTTTTCACCATTCTCTTGATGACTCTTGGCATTGGATCCACCTCACTACGACGGAGTATTCGTGGTGGATTTCCTTTTCTGTCTATGGCAAAATTGTAGCAATATTCGCATTGGATTGTAACTCTTACCTTCCCCGGCATCCATCTTCGGGTTCTGAATATGTCTTTTCTCTCAGGCGGCCAGCTCTACCCATTTTCTGCAATTTCAGGATGCATTCCACAATTTTTTGTTGCTCATAATCTGAGAAAACATCTGTATGTAGCTCGAGGCCTTCCAAGATGTTGATCCTCTTGTTTCCAATTCTTTCAAAGTGCTCAAAGGTTTTCTTCTCAACTAGTTGCATTTTCTCCAGCACGTATTCCAAGATTATCTGAAGTCCTCGGTGTCTAGTAACGTACTGCGGGATGTATGGCTCAACCCCAGCACATTCTTCTACATGTCTTGGCTCCTCGGGGATAGTCTCCGTAGGGACATCCTCCGGAGTTGCTTTCGCAACAAGACTCTTTGGATCCTGTACATATGCTCGGCGTCGAGGTACCGACTCTATCTCTGCTTTTCTTGGTATTTCGTTTATCTGTTCCGACCTTCTTGGAATTGACTTTCTTCTTTCTGGTTCCAGATGAACTGGTCTACTTGGAGCATTTGCACTAACAGTATCCACTGTCTGTTCATATTGATCTTCTGCTAACTTGGTCAACATTTTGAGAATGCGACGATTCTTATTTCTTCACTGGGTAGCAGTGAGAGTAGCTCTCCTTACCCTTTGAATTTTTGCGGGTGCGGCGCTGACAAGCCTACCCTTTGCTGTGGCAACCCCAGACTTAATTTTCCTATCTTCTCCGGTTGCATGCGTGGCGTTTGCTTTTCTTTTCTTGTTGCTGGATTGGTGGCTCGGGCCACCCATTTTCATCACTATCTGGCTATGAAGTTCTTCTCAATCAACTGGGATCCAATCATTTTCTTCGTATTGTAAACCGGCTGGTGTGAAGTCTGAGTCAATCTCTATCACTTCTCCATCCCTCACCCTCTTTTCATCAAGTGCTAGACTCACACCATTTCTAAAGTTTAGAACCAACCGCCCGTTCAACATTTCCCAGTGAAAAATAAGGAAAGGATCAGGGGCTGTACTAAGAACAAGAACAATAAGAAAAACACTTAAAAATTTTTATTCACTTCTTTTAAATTTAAAGGAATTAGGAAGGGATGAGGAAATATCAGGAATGAATGGATTTAAGAGGAAAAATTAACATTTTCTTATTATGATTTCCCATGTTTTCTTTTAACATTTTTGTTGATGAGATTTTCTTTATATCCATTTTATTTTGTTTTGGGTTTGGACCCAGTCACAAAGTGATTACTTCACCCGTGTTTCTAGGGATAAGATTCTATTTTAGAGGCCACCCTTCGAAACATCAGGTTGCTTAATACTTCTTTAAATACCGTCCATTGATTGGAAGCATGGGTCGTTCTCCACTGCAGTTCACAAGCTGGTAGGAACCTCCTGAGTAGACTGTCTCGACCACAAATGGTCCCTCCTAGGTTGGTTTAAATTTACCACCTATCTTGTGATGTGCAAGAATAAGTCTTTTGAGAACAAGAACTAAGTCACCGACTTTGAATGTCCTGGAACGGACCAGTTTATCATGGGCCTGGATCATCTTGGCTTGATACAGTTCCAAATTCTTCTGTGTGGAAAGTCTTTTCCCTTCCAAGATTTCCAATTCTTCTAGTCGTAGTATGGCTTTTCTTCTGTAGTGATTTTTTCTGCAACTGCAATTCGGAGTGACAGAAGGAACATCCAAGGGCAAGACAGCCTCGGACCCATACACTAAAGCGTAAGGCGTAGACTGAGTAAGAGTCCTAAAAGTCGTCCTATAGGCCCATAAGGCTTCTAACAACTTCTCGTGCCAATTTCTCTTGTTGTCGTCTAAAGTTTTCTTTAAAATTTGAACAAGAGTTTTATTAAAAGCCTCGGCCAAGCCATTTGTTCTTGGGTAGTAGATCGTTGAGTATCACCAATCGATCCCGTGTCTTCTGATAAAATTGTTGATCTTTGTACTTTTGAATGTAGACCCATTATCTGAAATGATTCTGCGTGGTACCCCAAAATGGTAGACGACTTGGTTCTTGAAAAACTGTAACACATGGTGTGCCTTCACTTCTCTGAGTGGTATAGCTTCTGCCCATTTAGAAAAGTAGTCTGTAGCTGCTAGAATGAAGTGATGTCCTCTTGAAAAAGGCAGTTCTATCAGACCCACTATATCTGTGCCCCAACACTCGAATGGCCACGATGCGATTGTCGGATGTAGCACAATTGGAGGTTGGTGTAGAACCACTCCGTGCACTTGGCACTGGTGACAACTTTTGGTAACTTTCATACAGTCGGTCATCATTGAGGGCCAGTAGTACCCTAGTCTTTTAATCTTCATTTTCATTTTCGGACCCGACTGATGAGCGCCACAAAGTCCTGAATGTACTTCTTTAATGATTTCACGAGCCTCGGACCCGCTCAGGCATCTTAGCCACATCTGATCAAAAGACCTTCTGTATAATATTTTGTTTATTAACGCATAAGACAGAGTCCTTTTCTTGATTTAATGGGCTAATGACTTATCATCTGGTAAGTTTCCTATTTGCAAGTAGTCTATTAGTGGCTGCCACCAATCTTTTGTATTTTCTGTCACTACTGCAATTATTTCTTCTGCCTTTTCTGCTGATTTGTGTATTGTATCCATGTCAAGCTGTGATAGGACCTGTCGTCCTTGAACTGACACTTCAACTGACTCATCCTGCAAGCAGGCAAATTCCTTTGCAAGGCGGGCTAACGCATCGGCAAGAGTATTTTCTTTTCTAGGAATCTTGTAGATTGTTACGTTTGGAATTTGCTCCAACAGTTTCATGGCATACTGGAAGTACTGCTCAAGTCTTGGCTTTAAAATTCTGTACTGTCCGGCGACCTGTTGAATGATCAACTGAGAATCTCCGTAGATGTTGATGTCCGTGATTCCCATCTGAATGGTTAATTCCAGTCCGATTATAAGGGCTTCGTATTCTGCCTCATTATTTGTACACGGTTCTGTTAAGTGGTATGAGTATTTTAACATCCCCCGCTCCGGCGTTATAAAGATTAGTCTGATTCCTGCCTTATCGGGCACTATCGTTTGCAATTCTTTGTTCTTCTGTACTGAGGACACACCGTCGAAGTACAGTGCCCAACATCGATCATCGGGGTCTTCTAGGCTCATTATCTACTCATCAGGCTAATCGTCGTCGAGAGGTGAATCTGCCGGTAAAGGGTGTGCTGCAAGGAAGACAGCTAGGACTTGTCCCTTTACGGCATGAAGAGGAACGAAAGTTATGTCGAATTGCAATAGTATCATTGACCACCTGGCAAGTCTGCCAGAAAGCGTCAGTCGGGTCATCAAATATTGCAACGGATTAACTCTCGAAATGAGGTTGACTTTATGACAAAGCATGTAATGTCTAAGCTTTTGAGCAGCGAAGATCAGGGCTAAACAATGTTTCTCGATCGGAGGATACTTTACTTCCGTCGGAATTAGACGATGGCTTAAGTAGTAGAGAGCATTTTCTTTTCCCTCATCATTGACCTGGGCTAGCAGGGCTCCAAGGGAGTCGTCTAGAGCCGCGGTATAAAGTATCAACGGTCTACCTGAGACTGGGGCTGCTAAGACAGGAGGCATCATTAAATATTGCTTAACGTCCTTGAAAGCTCGCTGGCATTTCTCATCCCAAACGAATTTGGCATCCTTTTTAACTAATGCCGAGAAGGGCTGACACCTACCTGACAAGTTCGAGATAAAACGTCGAAGATATGCCAACTTCCCTTGAAAGGATCGTAGTTGTTTCAAAGTTTTGGGAGGAGGAATTTCTAAAATAGCTTTAATCTTTTCCGGATCGATTTCAATCCCGCGATGTCGGACAACAAATCCCAAGGATTTCTCGGAGGTGACGCCGAAGGCGCATTTTAAGGGATTCATCTTAAGGTTGTATTGTCTTAGTAGCTCGAAAACAATTCTCAAATCATACAGGTGATCTTCCTTCAGTTTGCTTTTGATGACCACATCATCCACGTAGCACTCGACTTGGTTGTGAATGAGATCATCAAAAATCTTCTTCATCGTTCTTTGGTATGTTGTTTCTGCGTTCTTTAGTCCAATTGGAATTACTGTGTAGCAATACACTCCGATCAGCGTTTGGAATGTCGTGAGCTTTTCGTCTCCTAGTGCCATCTTTATCTGGTTGTATCCTGATGATCCATCCACGAAAGAGAAGATCTCATGTGTTGAAGCAATGTCGATCATCAGTTCCGGGATTAGTAGTGGAAATTCATCCTTTGGATATGCTTTATTTAAATCTCTGAAATCTACGTAGATTCTGATTTGTCCATTCTTCTTTCTGACTGGTATCACATTGGCTAACCAAGTTGGGTATTGTTCTTCATGGAAAAATTTAGTGTCTATTAGCTTCTTAACTTCGGCTATTACTTGTTGCTCAATTTATAGACGCATTCTTCTGGGAGCTTGTCTGACTGGAACAGAAGTAAGATCTACTCCTAGTTTGTGAACTGCGACTTCTAGAGCTAATCCTGGCATTTCGTCTTAACTCCAAGCAAAATAGTCCTTGAATTCCATTAATAGCTTGATTATGTTTTCAGAGTTTTCTTTGTTGAGTAAGGAGCTAACAAAGGTAGGCCTAGGTTCTTCGCTAGTACCTAAGTTAACTTCTGTTAACTCATCTATTGTAGATTTGATTTCTTCTTCAAATTCTGGCCGAGCATCTCCGATTGGTAGATCTTCGAGATCTTCTGAAGCTTCCAAGAAGTCTTCATTAGGCTCAGAAGCGACAACCAAGCAAAATCCCGTATCATCAACTGATCCTACTATGCCGAATCTGAGACCATGTTTTGAATTGGGAGGCCGACCGACATTATTCCATAATTTTTCAAAGTGTTGTGATCGGCCTTTTGTCCATTGTTGAGGTAAGAAACCACGTTGAATTAAATTTTGAACACAGGAAGAGTACCACTCAAAAGGTAATTCCATGAATTCAGATGAAGTAACATCTTCAAATTGTACATCTTTTTCAATATTGGAAGAAGAAGCACCACGGTAAAACTTGATTGGTTTAGCACCACCACCATGTACTTCCTTGACCACCATACCCTCGATCTTATTAGAATGGATCGGGGTGAGGATCATAGTATGTACATAATGGTAAATCTTCTCGTACATTGATTTGTATTCTTCATTCCTTTCATCTTCGAGAGAGATCTTGAACTGTGGTTTCTTCTGATTTATTGTTGCTGCTTCTTTCTTAATTTCTTCTTCTTCTTCAGAGCTATTCTCCCAAACAACATCGATGACTGGTTTCTTCTATCCAACTGTTCCAACGTTTCTTCCACGTCCTCTTCCACGGCCTCGACCTCGGGTGCGAGTTCTGGAGAAATCTTCACCATCTCGCCGTAAGGGAGTGGTGAGTAACTGTTGGACTAGAACTTCAGGTTCTTTATCGTCTCGAATCTCTTTTGCTTCATTTGGTATGGTATTTCTAGAAAAGATTTTTTTCTTTGGAAGCGCGTAGTAGGCCGCATCTTCATGAATTCCAATCTCGTGTACAGAGAACGGTTGCAAATCACCTTTGATGCACTGTTCTCCTCCTTCGTAATAATTTATGCACTGGTGCAGGGATGACGGTACCATCCAGTTTTCATGGATCCATGGCCGACCCAGTAGAGCATTGAACGATGTCTCATAATCAATTATGTGGAATGTAGCGGTTGCCTTTGCTAAATCACCGGTCTTCATTAGTAGTGTTATCGATCCGAGAGCTCTTTCTCCTTTTTGATTGAAGCCTCTTAATAGCATCTTGTCTGCTTCAAGGTCGCGAGCATCAATTTCCAAGTATGTTATCGTCCGAAGATTCATTAAGTTGATTGATTCTCCCGGATCAACCAACACTCTGGAGAGCGGAAACTTTCCAGTAGTGACTGAAATGTATAACGGTTGGTTGTGATCTGCTGTTCCCAGTAATAGATCATTATCCGTGAAGGTAACATCTCGTTGTTCTCTTAACGACCAAACCTCGTCAAAGGAATTACCGGCCATTTGGGCTAAACAAATCTCTGGATCAAGTAAAGCCTTGATCAGAGCCTCTCTCATCTCCTTTGACAGGATCAGAGCGTCGTATATGCTTAGTTTGGCTGGTAGCTTCCTAAGATGGGCTAGCATATTGTAGTCTACTTTATTACCATGTTCCTCGGTTTCTTCCTGAAAGAGTAGTTCCTCTGCTGGGGTTGGCTCTTCCTGAGCAACCACCTGCTTTCCTTCATCTTTTGGACCAATTCTCGTGGGTAGAACTTTTCCACTTCTTAAATTGACCTCTGTTATCTCTTCTAAATTTACCGGTGTCTCCTCTTGAATCTGGACAACTGGCTCTTCTGAAGTTGTTTCGGTGTCTGATGGTTCTAATTCTATTGTGATCGGAGCCCCTCGGAATTCATAAATGGAATCATCGCTTGTCGAGCTTTCGTATCCTCCTTTGTGAACATCTTCTTCGTCATGGTCGTCGAGGTTGTGTATGATTTGAGAATCGTTATTTTCATTGGAATCGAGATCCGGATTAAGCCGGTTGTCGCTAGTTACATAATCGTTAGAAACAGTCAAAACGTAGCCAACACCATAACACTTATCATTATAAGATCCCGTCGGGCCGAGAAGATAATCATACAGAGTCAGAAGTTCGAGGGATTTCTCCCCCAAATCGGAAATAAGCATCTGATTCATGAAAAAAAGTACCTATTTGTAGTGTTCATTTCATGACCACTTTATGCATATTTTTTTTGATATTACACTATAAAGGAAGTAATTTTTCATATTTTTGTTTTCAAGTATAAAAAAATAATTTTAGAGAAAATGAAGCAAAGACTATGCAATTTTGAGCCAAAATGAGCAAGAAAAACAAATTCTAACTTGGCACATATCAATATGTCTTTCTATGCTCAATATCATTTACATTCCTCACATGTTTTGGATGAAATTATACTTTTGAGAAAGGTTATTTTTATGTCTATCTTGTAGGTGAAGATGTTAGGAACACAACGCAACTAAAATGGGGCGAAACATAGTTGAAACGATGCCAAACGGAGCAAAACCGTAGAGCGGCGCACAAGGTGGCGCCTAGGAGCCAAAACCCAGCTCCTAGGCGCCAGAATCATCCATAAACGGTTATTGGACGGGATTTTGACGACTTTGGGAGTTATTTTGACAGTGTGAAGTTGTTTCTAGACCTTCTAGAAGCCTGGAAGTTATTCCTAATATATAGGACATGTGATACAATGAATCTAGACACATTGGAGCGGTTTAAATCGCGAAGAGGTGCGAGCCAAAGTGAAGAGGTGCAAAGAACTAGACGCGGTGTTCAGAGCTTAGGCGCCAGATTCCGGCACCTAGGCGCCAGAGACACCTTCTAGAAGATTCATTGAATGTGGACACATTTTGAAGAGGTGCCTTGAGGCAACTCTTGAAGCCTATAAATAGGAGGGTACTCCTTCAGAAAAAATCGCACCTTATAGTCTCTCTCTTTCCCCTTAGTCATTTTATTCATTTTAGAGTCATGAAGATGTAGATTTCTATATCTTATGGAGAGATTGGTGAGGGATTTTGAGATATTTATGTAAGGGATATACGAGCGGCGCATGGATCGGTGGGAAACTTTGGTGGAGAGAATTTCTTCTTTCTTTTAGAGGAAAAAGCTAAGTATTGTGTTCTTCATTCTCTTAAAATTGTTGTAAACACTTTCTAGTGGATTTTCTTTGTTTTAAACCAAGTTTTCTGTCGTGAATTATCCATGTTACGTAAGTGATTTCTTTTACTCTTTCTTTTAATATGAAGTAGTGGCATGCGTAGGAAAATCATTTTTATGATATAATTATCTATTAGATTCTTCTAGGTGACAGATAGTTGCATAAATATAATAGAATACTAACGAAATAAGTTCCTTGTTGACACTTAATTTATTATATAGTTCTATCAATTCTTTTACTTCTTATGCCATTATTTTCATTTACTTTTATTTTGTAATGAAATAGATGCATGTTTAGGAATTAAGATTTGCTTAGATATTTTTTTATTAAATTATGGTGATGATATTCATAGCGGATCTTCATTTACTTTACAAATTAATCACTTGTATTGTTAAAACCTGTTGAAGAATTATGAGACCTAGAAGGAGATGAATTCTTAACTAGTAGATATCACATGAATCCTTGGGTAGTCGAAGGCCTTGTGCGGGTTATTCAAGATGAAGTGCAAATAAATAGGGAGATATTGTTTATTGGGCGCATAATTGATTAGTTTTTAGAGTGACAGACTAAATTCTAATAATTTGATCTATAGAAAGGGAACAGGTCACTGGTAGGGCCAACCATAGTCACCCTTCGACATCTAGTAGTGTGAGCCTAGATTAACCCATTCTATTAATAAAACATCCTGAACCGATCTATAGATTAGCCAATGTTCTTTATGCCTTGACCAAAAGGTAAAGAATAGGAATGCTTCTATTTTGCACTACTACATTAATTCTAAGCATATCTTTCTTACACATTATCTATGTAATTGCAAGAGAAATGTAATTTTTAATATCTTGAATTTCTCCAAACCAATTTATCCATAAGATATCTTTTTATTTTAAAACTTTATTTAGGATTAGTTATTAGAAAACCAATTTTAATCAACATTCCAAATTTAGGCCTTATAGAAATAGACTGGAATTAGCTTAAAGGATTGCTTACCTCGCTTCTCTGTGGGATCGATACTGGGGTTATAAAAGAAAACCCTATATTACTTGAAATGATACGTATACTTGCGTAGTACCCCTACTGTGTAAAATATTTTATAAAATTTTACAACATTTTGATTTTATACACTAGCTGCTATTTATAAATTGGGTCAAGTTTTTTGCCATCTTTTGGAAGCGAATATTACTGCGTTATTGCGGGTCGGGTCAAGTTTTTGGCGCCTTTGCCGGGGAAGCTTCGGTAAGAACTTTAGGAGAATTTTAGTTGAAATAATTAGGTTTAGATTTGGAAGATTGTAGTGTCGTAAAAACTATTTGTGTGAAAAATAAAGTGTTCGTGAAAATGTTTTGCTGTGTTGAATATATTTTATCTATTATTTGTTTAATTGTTAATGTACTGTTTGTTGTGCTCTGTATGCGAAACAAAGGATTTGAAAGACTTGTGCCTTATGATCCCAAGTTAGAAAAATGGAAAAAATTAAAAAAATAGAAGGGAAACAAAAAACTAGAAATGGAAATGGAAAGCTTTTAAGATAATAACTTAGAAAATCATCATACTTCATTGAGGGATTATGAAAATCCTACGACAGATGAAATTCACTCAAGTATACAAAACCCTATCGTAGAAGCTGACTCGTTTGAAATAAATCCTGAGATTATCCAACTTGTGCAGAACAACCAGTTTGGGGGAACTCCTTTGGAGGATCCCTATTTACACTTATCTAGTTTTCTAGAACTTTATGCTACATTTCATTATAATAGTATGTCAGATGATGCTGTTAGGCTAAGGCTTTTTCCTTTCTCACTAAGGGATAAGGCTAAAATATGGTTATACTCATTAGCACCTGGATCTATTAAAAATTGGGAGGAGTTAACTCAGAAATTCCTAGCTAAGTATTTTCCACCTTCAAGTACTACTAAACTTAGAAATGATATTATCTCATTTTGTCAATATGAAGGAGAAACAATATACGAAGCTTGGGAAAGATTTAAGGAACTCCTAAGAAAGTGTCCACATCATGCTCTGTCCGATTGGTTAATCATTCAAACTTTTTATAATGGGTTAGTAGGATCCATTAGGTCTATAATTGATACTACTGCTGGTGGTTCATTAATGTCAAAATCATTTGATGAAGTGTATGTGTTAATTGAAGAAATGGCTACAAATGAATTTGAGTGGCCCTCTGCAAGGGTAAATCATAAAAATGTAGCCAATGTTTATGACATAGAAGCGATTGCAATTCTTGCTTCTCAGGTTGCCGCAATATCAAGGAAGTTGGACCAATTTGGAATGAACCAGCTTCACTTTACTTCTGTGAGTGAGGAAAGTTCATTAGGGAATATGATTGATTATAACTTATTATATGAGACTTTAAATACCACAAACAACCAATATTCTAACTTTTGTAACCTGTGTTGGGAGAACCATCCTAAATTTCACTGGATTCGTACTACTGATGGTGGAAACCAAAAATGGGAAAATAATCATGCGAATCCTAATGGAAGTTGGAATAATCAGGGGAACACAAACTATATACCTTCATATCCACCGGACTCTAACAACGATCAACAATTTATGGATAAGAAGATGTCTATGGAAGAAGTGGTATTGAAAATGGGAAACCAGTTACAAAGTCAAAATGTTGCGATTATAAACATAGAGAATCAATTGGGACAAATTGTTAATTCACAAAGTAATAGACCTCAAGAAACACTTCCTAGCAACATTGAGATCAACCCTAAAGAGAACACTATTGAAAAAGTAGAAGCTGTCCAATTAAAAAGTGGAAGAGAGATAGAGGATGTGGTTAGCCAAGAGAAAGAAGTTGTGAGAGACACAAAGGAAACCAAAAGACCTGAAAAACATGTTTCTAAGGATCTGGAAAAATTAATTTCTCCAACTAAAATCAGTATGGAAAGACCACCACCTCCATTTCCTCAAAGACTTAGACAGCATAAGTTGGATAAGAAATTTTCAAAGTCCATTAAAGTACTTAAGAAGTTAACGATAAATATTCCTTTCATTGAAGCTTTGGAACATATGCCAAGTTACGCAAAGTTTATGAAGGACATATTGAACAAGAAAAGGAAATTTGGGGATTACGAGACAGTTGCACTAAGTAAGGAGTGCAATGCTATACTTCAAAAAAAATTTCCTCAGAAATTTAAAGATCCTTGTAGCTTTACAATTCCTTGTGCAATTGGAAAAAGATTATGAGGAAAAGCTTTATGTGAGTTAGGAGTAAGCATTAATGTGATGCCTCTATCTATATTTAGAAGGATAGGTTTAGTCGATATTTCTCCCACTACTGTAACCCTTATGTTAGCTGATCGATTTATCATTTATCCAAAAGGAGTTATAGAAGACGTGCTTGTTAAAGTGGATAACTTTATCTTTCCTTGGACTTTATTGTATTAGATATGGAGGAAGATAAAGAAATTCCAATTATTTTAGGGAGACCTTTCCTTGTTACTGGACAAGCTATGATAGATGTGCAAAAAGGAAAGTTGATTATGAATATTAATGACCAGGAAGTAACTTTTGATGTATTAAAGACTATGAAACATCCAGCTAAGAAAATTGATGATTGTTTTTGGATGGATGAAATTGATTATCTAAATAAAAAACATTTCCAAGAAAGTTTTGAGAGTAAGATAATAGATGAGGTCGGAATGGATTTTCATGATGATTCAAAAATGTTATTTAAAGAAGACTGTATGTATGTTCAAGAGATGTGTGAAATGAACGTCACCAAAAATAGTAAAATTTTAATTCCATCTGTTAAAAAATCTCATGAACTTAAGATAGATGTACCCCATACAATTTTAAAGCCTACCTATTTAGGGAATTCATCTACACAACCAGTCTTTATATCTTTGGATTCGACTCAATCACACGAAAAACCTGAATTGAATGATGAACTTGATAAAACTATTGAACTAAGACTTGGAAGATAATTTGAGGATATATTTCAAAAGAACTTTGAGTTGAGAAAAGAGGATAAGGATATTGGAAGACCATTGGAAGAAATTCCTAAGGAATTAGAAAAACCTATTTCCTCAACTAAGATAGATCCTCCATCATTTAATAATTATAAAGGGGAAGAATTGGAAGATAATTTGAAACAGGAGAGTAATATAGAAGAATTTAATCCTGAATCTGAATTATCTAAAGAGAATCCGATCCAAAATTTAGGAGATATTGAAGTATCTTATAAAGTTCCATTTCTTTTAAATTTCAAGGATGATATTAAAATGCAAATTCATTAAATAAATAGAAGAATATTGGATCTAGAAAGAAATATGAGGAACAATTATATAAATCAAACTGAATATGAAGAGATAAATGAAAAATTAAAATTTGAGGATTTTATAGGAATCCCTGGATCTGGAAATGATTGGGCGGTTGACCGAGGATTACTTAATTGAAATTTTGATCCAGGTGGAATCATATGTCGGACCCGCGACGTTAAAACCAAGCGCTTTATGGGAGGCAACCCATAGTTATCATTGTGCTTTAGAGCCATGATTATTTATGTTTATGTTTTGAGTTTGCTTTAATTCAGATTAGATTTGTGAGGTTATGCCTTGGTCTTGACTAAATTTGTATATGACTTCTGGTGGTAGTAGGTTGAGGAGTCTGTTATAACTCAGTTCTCAACTGGAGTTGGGCATTACCTTAAAGCATGTAGAGTTTAGACTTGGACCACTCCATGTCAACTCTGTTACTTCCTTTAACTGACTTTGTTTTCACTGAGTAAGGTCACTAACTTATTTAGTAAACAAAATATAAGATGAACTGCACAACTTTTATTAATACACCCACGTTATTAGTGTAGTTTCTTCCGTTTGAAAATGTAAGTAAGGAGGGAAAATATGAGTAGAAAAGGAGATCAAATTAACCTCAATTGATATTTCTTTATGAATCTGCGAGTCTAGATATTTTAGTTTGTGTGTTTTTATTTGTGTTTGTGTTACAACAATTTAGAGATTTGAAGAACACTTAAATATATTTTCCCATGCCGATGTTTGTCATGCTTATTTAACCTTTCTTTAATTTAATTTTATTCTAGCATGTTAGTTTATATTTACTTTCTGTTGCAAATTATTACGTCACGATGAATACATGTAGATGTTATTGATAGACAATTATGGTAGATATAATTTCTGAACTATTTTTCTTCCTGCTTATATTTTCTGTGTTGAATGCTATACATATTCAAATTCAAGTTTGGGGGTAGGAAGAAAAATATATTTTAAAGTTAGTATACTTTCTTTTTAATTTAATATTGTTGTATGCATGTTTTATGCTAGATTTACCTTCTTCTGCAATCATTCTATCCTGATTATGCATGTGTTTAAATTTGATAGGATGTTGTAGTAGTTAGTATATTTAACTTTTTTTTTTCCTCCTACATTTTATGGAATTAATTGCAAAATATTTTAAAATTCAAGTTTGGGGAGAATGAAAAACAATTTTCAAAAACATAAATTTTATTTGTCCTCAAAACTGCTATAAATAAATTTGATTTTGATTAAAAAATAATTATGTGTATGAAGTTATATTAGGGAAATAAAATTTTGAATATAGAAATAAGTAAGAGAATTTAGTTAAAATTTATAGTGGTGGTGAAAAATTTAAAGTTAATTTTTCTTAGTGAAGAAATGATAAATATTGTGTAACCATCTTTAGTAAGAAAAGTTGTATTTTTAGAAAAATCGAAGGACTAGACTTTTGTTTTCAATATTTAAATTTCTTTTGATGAAAAATAATTTTCAAAACTGTTATTATATTTATAAGTAAAAGATATATATCTACCTTATGCTTTAGGAAAGGAAGGGTGGAATTCAAAATTTTTAAAGGCCTATCCAGATATAGTAATCCTTGCCTAAAAAAAAAGAGGAAAAAAAAGAAGAAAAGAAAAAGAAAAAAAAAGAAAAGAAAAGAAAAGAAAAGAAAAGTATAGTATGTGAAAAAGGAAGGAGAAGCTTGAGGATTAAAGGGCCTAATCAAAAATTGGTTCCACACCTGAGTTTTTTAAAGTATAAGATTTGAGAAAATCTTAAGCTTTAAAATATAATATTGTTAATATAATTATTTTTAATAAAGATTTTTAAGTAAAGAAAATAAAATGCCTAACCCCTATATTTTGAAAAATTTACAAGCATTTCTGAATTAGATAGCAACATATATTTTCATACTCTTTCATCTAAGAGATTTCTAAACTTTAAATTGGTCTCATTTACTAAATTTTTTTCTAAATTGGACTACTATATTTCTAGAACAAAATTTTAGAAACTCCTAAAGAAACTCATACACATGATTTGCTTATTTGGTTTTTAATGATTATAGTGTTACTTGAGGACAAGTAACGTTTTAGTTTGGGGGATTTTGATTCATGAAAAAAGTACCTATTTGTAGTGTTCATTTCATGACCACTTTATGCATATTTTTTTTGATATTGCACTATTAAGGAAGTAATTTTGCATATTTTTGTTTTCAAGTATAAAAAATGATTTTAGAGAAAATGAAGCAAAAACTATGCAATTTTGAGCCAAAATGAGCAAGAAAAACAAATTCTAACTTGGCACATATCAATATGTCTTTCTATGCTCAATATCTTTTACATTTCTCACATGTTTTGGATGAAATTATACTTTTGAGAAAGGCTGTTTTTATGTCTATCTTGTAGGTGAAGATGTTAGGAACGCAACGTAACTGAAATGGAGTGAAACGGAGTTGAAACGAAGCCAAACGGAGTAGAACCGTAGAGCTTCGCACAGGGTAGCGCCTAGGCGCCAAAACCCAGCACCTAGGCGCCAGAATCATCCAGAAATGGTTATTGGATTATTGTTCAAAGAAAGTGGTTTTAATTTAATAATGAGGTTTTAATTAATTATTTTAAGTATGGAATATTGTTCAAATTATTTTAGATTTAATTCTTAATGATTTCATTTAGGTTTGTTGTTAAATGATTTTAATTCAATTTGATTTTAATTTAATTTAATTTTAATTTTAATTTTTTTTATTTGATTTAAATTTATTTAAATTTTAATTTAATTTAATTTTAATTTAATTTAATTTTAACTTAATTTTAATTTCAATTTAATTTAATTTAATTTAATTTAATTTAATTTTAATTTTTAATTTAAATTAATTTTAATTTTAATTAAATTTTAATTTAATTAAATTTAATTTTTTATTTAATTTTAACTTAATTTAATTTAATTTAATTTAATTTTAGTTTTAATTTTAGTTTTAATTATTAATTTTAATTATCAATTTGAATTATTATTTTAATTTTTAATTAACAATTACATATTGTTAAAGTGACTTATTTAGGGAATTTTAAATTAAAGAATAAATGTCCTCTTAATAATATCCTTATTTTAATGATCCAAATTTAAATATATTCCGTCCAAAATTTAAATTATTTAATTAATTAAAGTCTCATGTTTGATATTTTCAAAATGTTCAATGGGTTTCTACCCCTTAATTTTCCTAAGTTTCAATCATCCAAGATAAAGTTAAAATCAAATATTTTACCCCCCATTTTGATTAAACCTAAAGTTTTAATTAAGGGTTAAAATTTTTAATTACCTTTATGCCCTTTTAAGCTTATTTATTTTATAACTCATTAAATTGAGCTAAAATGAATTTAAAATTTTTATGTCACCTCACTCATATGTCAATTAAGACATTAGAGGAGAAAATGTGATTTTTTTCTATTTAATTTATTTATATAATTATTTTTAGCGAGAAAATAGGGGTTTTTAAAGAAAATTCAACAACATGACCAAGGAAAGGTTTCTATCCTTAAGAAAATTATGGGATGTTCCTAATGACCAGAGGACCACTTGGACCAATTTTGGTGATTTTTTGAATTATATTTTATTTATTATAATTATTTGTGAGTTTTAGAGTATTAATTAATTTTAAAATGAAATAAAAGTTGAAAAATAGATTTTATATTTTTTTTTAAATCTCTCTGACCTCAAGGAGTTCAGAGAAATAAATTTTATAATTTTCTGATTTTTCTTTGATTTATTGGAATTATTTTAGTGAAAAAGGTTAAAAACTCATTTTTTTTAATATTAAAAATTACATTAAGCCTTTAAAATTTAATATCTCACCCTAGGGACTTAGGAAGGAAAAATATTTGGTTTGTTCCTAAGTGATTAGGAATCCAAATGTGACATTTTTATGATTTCTAATATTTTTATGATTTTTATTATTTTTTAATTATTAAAATATTAAAATTTTATGAAAAATCAACTTTTTTTAGAAAATTGCAATTTTAATTTTCCTGAACTCCCCTGATATAAAAGAAGCTCTAAAATCATATTTATGAATTTTTGAAAAGTATTTTTGCAGTTATGAATTTTTAAAGTTCAATTTTGCTTATGAGGCTTAATTAATCCATTTGATAGGGTTAATCAAGTCCAATTGATTTCAAATTTTTATGTGAAGTTTCTCTGATCCTAAAGATCAGTGGAGAATTATTTTCAAGTCAATTTGATGTGTGGTTATCCCTAATTAATTCAAATTCAATTTTAGGGGTTTAGGCCAATTAAGGTTATTATGAATGAATTAACTCAAAATATATTTTTCATAGGGTCCTCTAGTCCTAAGAAACATCACCAAATTTTCCTATAATTTATTTCACAACATGCTAATTATTGGAATTAAAATAACTAAAACAGTGTTATGAAATTGAAAATTCCATAACTTTTCACAGAGATGGCCTCTGACCTTGAAAAATACAGGGAATGTTCCCAAGATCAGAGGCTTCAAAAGCCCTAGGGTCTCATGTCATGGTAAATTATCTATGCAAATGAAGAATCAAAATACTGAAAATAGTAAATAAATTATTAAAAATAAAATACTTATCCAATTAATTTGATTTCTTTTCCACATTATTCTCCTCTGTTCACTGAGCAAGTGGGTTATTTTTATTTTATTTTTGTGATTTTTCTATGCAAAGATATGGATTTTTGAAGTTCTTGGCATTTAAATAATTCAAAAATACCCTATTTATCTACTTATCCACGCGGCACCAGCGCAAGATCGGCAGCTCCGAAAGCCCACACGATGTATTCCCATTCGATGCTGCCATCCAACTCAGCGCTCCGGGGGCCCGCGGTTCATGTAACATTCCCTAGTCCGGCACAATCTGAACCGTCTGCTCAATACACGCGCGATCCAACAGCTCCCGGTCATCGTCTACGACTGGTGTGCACCAGTGACCGTCCACACTAAAACCCTAAGATCTCACTTGATTCTCAATGGATTTTCGTGTTCTTATGCTCTATGGATTTTTCTTGAAGAGATGAACACATCCATACGGTTTATAGGCTATGAAATTAACTTAAACAAAATGGAGAATCGCTGAAAGCTCGGGAGGAAGAGTGAGTTCATACCTTTGCTTAAAGAAGTGAAGCTTCGATCTGAGAGTTGTGTCACCTTCGATTGAGTCCAGGCAAGCTCTAGATGAAGTCTCTGGCTCTGGAAAATTTTCTAGGTATGAAAGTGACCAAAGCCGATCACAAAGCTTGGAGGCTGGAAGCAATGGTTGTCCTAGTGAGGGGGCTTTTGCTGGGGAACTTCTCCTCTTGGTCTGGTGAAGGTGTAGGACCAATCAATTTGGAGATTGGCTCACTGTGGTGAAGTTTCCTATTTTTTGGGTGGATTTTCAACTCAGAAATTGTGCTCTGTTACAAGGGATTAGGGCAAAGGAACACTGGGGATCAACTGCTATGGGTTAGGAGAAGGTTCTGGAGCAATTTTGGCAGAGTTTCCTTAAGGTTTGATTCAACTCCTCCTTTGGCCAAGAGGAGGTGGTGTTTAAATAGGCATGACTAGAGGGCTTCCCAGAGGCAATTGGAGGCTGGGATCAGCTGCTCAGGGGAGGAGAAGAAGAGCTCTAGTGTCCACTAAAGTTGGGACAACTTAGCAAGGGAGAATTCAAAAATTGGCTCACATGGGTGCTCTCGGCCAGGTGGTTTCCGGCGGCTGTGGTGGCTGGCCGGCCAGGGTCAGGTCACCCTCAAGGTTGGAGGACTTGTGCTGGAGGTTTGTACAAGCAATTGTCCAATGCCAAGTGTAAAGGGTTGGATTTAAGTGGTAAAGGGAGAAGAGTGATTTTGGGTTCACATGTGTCAACCCATGTATTTGGGCTTGGTTCACCTCCCCATGATCTAATTTTGGGCCAAGGGGATCAGTTGGGTCAGCTGCCATGGAGTGTTGAAGTCCCCGTCAAAATAGTTTAAGTTAATTTTGGGTTATGGTGTTGCATTAAAGAGGTTAAAATGGCTTAAGGAAGGCTTAGGAAAGGACTCCCTCTTCTTGCCATTAATGGTTTGGTGACAAGTCAAACCCCCCATGGCTTCATGTGGCTTGTCCATGGCTTGCATGTGGCTCCATTTGGCTCATCCTTGGCTTAGGAAAAGTGGATTCATTTATATGAAAAAGGAATTTGGAGATTTTGGCAATTTAGTGAAAAATTTAGATGGTGCTTGATTTAGGTTGATTTGATGATTGATTTGGGACTTAGGAATTGATTCCAATTAAAGGGATGATGAGAAGGAATTGTCATGTGGGCTTTGGAATGGGTTTGGGCTTTTGGATTTTCACTTTGGATGGGCTTTCAAGATGGTTTAGGGAGTGGGCTTTTAGATTTCAAAAAAAATTTTAGGATGAAAATTTTGCAAAGGATTGGGTCCAATAAGTGTTGTATTTAATTTAGGAATGTTTCATGAATAATTTGAAATCAATTTGAAGTGATTTAGAGTTTAATTGGGTTGAATTTGGGTCTTTTTTGGTGATGGTCAAAATGGATCCAATTGGGCTAACTTGGGTTAAGGTTGGGATAAAGTTGGATTTGATGTAAAATTAATGTTGAGAAATGTTCATGGGGGTGTCACAAAGAGTTTCCAACTTTGGTTGGGTTCTAATTTTGGCATTTGGGCCCATTTGGGTTAGGTTTGGACTTAGGTCAATTTAAGGGATTTTTGCTTTGGGTTAGGTTTGGGTGGTGTTTAGGTTCAAATTTTGGGCAAATCAAGTTAGTGTTTTGTTTTTGGGGATATTAGGAAGGTTTAGGAAAAGATTTGGGGTTAATTGGAGTTGAATTGGATGGGTTTGAGCTAGGTTTAGGTCATGGGCCAAAATTGGGCCTTAGGCTTCAAATTGAAATTATGATCAAATGTCAATCAAATTGGAGTTGGATTTAGTCTAAATTGATATTGGGAATATTTAATTGAAGTTTAGAATTGAATCGGACCTAAATTAAGGTCAATTGGGGTGGTTTGGTTTGACATTGGGTTCACTTGGGTTTAAAATGGGCCCAAATTGGGGGTTTTAGTAAAAGTGGTGTATATTGGCAAAATTGGCCCATGGTGTAGTTGAACAAAATGAAATTGGTAATATTTGAGTTTTTCTGGAATTTTTTGAAAATTTTCTGAATTTTTGGATTGTTGGGCTAAGAAGGGAATTTTGGGTATTTGGAGGGTATTGGGGGGTACTTTTGGAATTTTTGGTATTTCTTGGCTATGGATGATTAATTTGAGTGGGGGGAAATTTTTAGGATTGATTTTGAGGAATTTTGGGTAATTTAGGTGGTTTTGTAAATTTTGGGTAGTTCCAAGGGCTTTTGGTAGGTTTAGTAGGTGTAGGGCCCCGGGGGTCAAAAATTTAAATTTTGGAAAAATGAAGATTGATCAAATTTGATTAAAATGGAATCATTTTGGTTGAGCCATGAAGCCATATTAAGCCCATATGAGCCATGAGAGGACTCATTTAAGGCATTCACTATGTTGTTCCTAACCCTTTTAGTCAGGGGCTTAGGGGTGAAGGACCATCCATGTGAATTACCTACATGAGTCAGGAAGTCAAGTTGGGTGAGATTGTGGTTTTAGGAATTGGAATGTGTGTGAGAGTATAGTGTATGTGCAAGTCAACCCTCACCAGACCAGGTAACCCAGGGTATCCCCAAGGCCAAGAAGTCCTATAAGGAACTCATCCTTTAAACCTCCACATTTGATTTCAACCCTCTAGGTGATTAGGGGTCTACAATCAAGCTTGTAGGGTTTGGAGGGAGTCCAGAGGTGTTTGAATTTCTAAAGGGGTGGGTTCCATTTCTAGTCCTCTAAGATTACTCAAAAGAAAAGCCTAAGGCTAGATCCTAAGTACTAAAGAGAGGAGTAAAAGACCTCATCAAAAATGAGGTCAACATTGATGTCAGTTATAAGCTTTTCCAAGGCAAACTAGATCAAATTTTCTTTGGTATATGTAGAGGCTCCTAAAATAAATTTCTTTCTATGACAGGCTCTAGTTTAGCCATTGCATATGTAGTAGGAACATCAAACTTACAATCCATTCTAGGAAGATAGTTTCCCAAATTTTCTAATAATATCGATCTAGCAGCCCTAGGACTCCACACATACTTTTTTGAAACTTACTCTTTGACAGGATGCCTAATTATTTATATCAGAATATTGGATGGAAGTATGTTCCTTGAACAAATATGGTGACAAGTGACTTCTTGGGGGTCCTTACATACGAAGACAGGTGACAGTCATGGAGCAAGACAAGACTTGAATGGCCTACACTCTGTGGGCTTTAGGGAGGTAGTAATTGCATTGGAAACAGTGACAGCAGTGACTATACAATCTCTCAGACAGATCTTGGCAAAAATATGGGGTAGTGATGCATCCTTTCTCTGAATGGATCTGCAAAGTCTTGTGGTGGGCTTTTTTTTCTTTAAAATCTCAGTTTTCATTTGGTGTGATGCAATGCACTTCATCCACTTCAAGAGCCCGCCGATGGAATAGTGGTCTTTTCAAGCTAGTCTCTAAAAGACTAAATGAACTTCGGCAAGAAGCGCAGGTTTTACCTTCATCTTACTGTGAACATTCTGACAATACAGTTGGGCTAGTGTGACAGGAATCCTATAAACACTTTCCTCTCCAGAAGTGGCAGACATTGAGTGATACCTACTCCCCTTGAGGAGAGATAATGCCTCGAGCAATCCTGTTTCCTTTGGATGAGAAATCTCGAGAGAAAAAACTACCTCGTCAGTTTTAGCCTTCTTAACCTTCAAAATATTTCAGTTCTAGTTTCTCCTTTATGATCTATCAGTGTTATAGACATTGAACTGGAATCGATTTTGAATACAAATGGTATCAGGGCAAAGGCATCATTTGTCTCTTCTTTAGATAAAACCTCCTTCCCTTTTGATGATGGTGGGGTAACAAGTACAGTAACAGTAAATTCGGTGGCAGTGACGGTGACAGTCCTCATGGTAGCAAGGACGACAGTAGAAACAATGAACTTTGTGGGTGCTCTTTTGAATTTTTGCCTTATTAAGTGAAGGTAACTTTTGTTTACTTCTAAGTTTTACTAGGCTGGTGGCTCCCCCACCTTTCGAGCAGCTGTCTTGATTAAAACAAGAAGTGCTTTTCTCAGAGTCACCTCATTCTCATCAAAGCAGGTTCCAAACTTAATTATCAATCCCAAGTGATGGGCAACCTTGTCAGTATGTAGTTAAATCCCTCAGCGAATGAGAAGATCAACTTTAGGGCTGACATTGTTTCTATTAGTTGAAAATTTTTTGAGCATCAACGATGTCATATGTTCTATCTTCATTATGATAAATTCAGCATGAATACTGAAATTAACCAAATAGTATGATGAACTGGGTGTTTCTATTGAAACTTATCAAAGTAACTTTTTATTTAATTTTCTTTGTATGTATGTTTCCCATTTATTTTGTTCTTGCTTTTATTTTAAATGTTGTTTGATTTGTATGTCATTTTTGTTATTGTTTCGAATGTATTTTTATTTATTTTGATTTCAAACTTTTTTTAATTTATTAGACGTGAAGTTTTGTTTTAGTTTTGGGTTTTGAAGATTCGTATTGTCGAGAAAAGGTTTAGGGGTAAAATTTGGCGTAACTTGTTAAAAACAAGTCAAAATCGAAGAAAGATGGAATGAATGTGAAGCATAGGATCCAGTACAAAAATTAGGAATGGTCAATTTTACAAGAAACTCATTTTGTTCTTATTCACTTCTCACTCCTAACCTACCATCCTGTTTAGGGCTCCACCCACATTAGACATTCAGGATTCTAGAATCTCTCATTTTAAGGATGATTAAGTAGATGGCTCTAGAAATAAAAGTGTAGTTGATTGTGCCTGCTTAAGAAAGAATGAGAAAGGTACATCAATAGAAGAATGATAGTCTAGCCCATGAGGCACATGAACCCACTACTGATGTATGAAGACAAAATCACCTATTCAAAGGTGAAGATAAAAATTAGTTCCCCAACGAAGTCACTAAAATTGACCTATTGGTTTTTTTTCTTTTTTTGTTATGAAATTAATTTGAGTTATATTTTCTATTTTCTTTTTGAAAAGAGTATTTTTCTTATTTTTTAAGAAAAATAGACCAAACATATCTTATAGATTTAAGAGTTTGAATGACCAAGCATATTATTACAATCGATACTTAATCTCGTAAGATATGATTATTACTTGATAATAGGATCAATTATCCAAACTGAGAAATTTATGATGTTTTTTTCTTTGTAATATTTCCAACCGATCATTCCCCTACCTAATATGATGATTAGATAGGGTTTAAATTATCTGGGTTACTAATTATCCTATAGGTGCAATCTCCTATAGTTAGTTACATCATAAACAACCTAAATCTCTTAAAGAAACTCTTGATTAAGATCGAGAGTTTTTTCTTCATGATTTCAAAGTTAAATCTTCATAATTGGTAATAAAAAAATCAAGTGGGAAGGCCTCATTGTGGAACAGTTATTTTGGGATCCAAACTAGTGGATGATAGTGGATGAAACAAATACTAAGAAGACCTCAGCGACTTTCCAAGCTATCCTATAGTTTGACATTATATTTTTTAAGATATATTTTTTTATGTTTACTCCTAGCATTTTATTTTAAATCTTGGACTGACATTGTGCGACATAAGATCAATGTAGATAGTCTAGGAAGATAGGAGGATTTAAGTCGTACTGAACGACATACAATCATGCAAAGACATAGAGCTTATATTTCATGCCATGCAATCATGCAAAATCATAAAACATATTGTGAGTATTTACATCATTCTAGATGAAAAACCTCTAATTCCTAAGGGTTTACGCTTTTTAAGTCTATGGAAAGTTTAGTTGAGGATCATCCTTTGCTTCTGGTTTTGCGTTGATTATCACCTGAAATCTATCATCCACTTGATCACATCGTCTCCTCAATTTATGAAAATAAAAGGGAAGAGAAAGCAATGCCTTAGGAAGCCTATCTTTATTCTTTTTTTTTTATTATTGTGATTCATTTAAATGAATGTTCTTACAAGGTTTTAAGAATTACTGAAAAATTTTGTCAAGCGAGTGTGTTGGCATAGGGTTTAAACCTGAGCACATGTTATGTGTCCTCTACCCTAAGGTTTCCTTTTTACATGTTAGAAATGTGGTAAGTGAAAGAAGAATAGTACTATTGCACGTCTAAATAGAGTATGTACAATTAAGTACAATAAATGAGAAAGTAGCAGAGTGTAACTGCCGCCTCTGATGCTAAAACACAAATTTGAGGTTGCATGTTAAACAAGTATTTCTAGGTTTGGGATGGGCTCAGTCTCAGGCCTTTGGCCATAATATCCCATTTTGGAAAGTCTCCATATGCAACCGTAGCATCAACATTCATAAACCAACTTTGGTTAGAATCTTGGTTCAAGAGGTGAGGAGTTGATAGGAATGGTTGAGTAACTGCATGTAGATGCGGTGCACCTCCTCCTTACTCTAAATTGACCTTACTCCAAGCCTTGGTATGAACTTGATCAAAAGGTGGATCAAATTTGGTCCATCATTAGGTTAGAGGCCGCAGAAAAGGTGGATTTTGATTGGGAAAGTAGTTTTAGGGTCTTGTAAAGCTTTTGGAAGGTTCAAAATAGAGTTTAGTGGAGTTCATTCTGAGGATGAAAAAACCTTGGATTTCAAAGAATAAATTCAGGCAATGGAGGTGGGTTGGAGGCTTGGAAAGGATGGGATGAGCTTCGTAAGGTTGTGGTAATCTTTTAGAATTAATTTGTCAAGGCTTCACCAAGTTTTTTGTAATCACTATTTTTTGGTCATGAGGGTGCCCTATTTATATGCTTGACTAAGGGAGAGAAGCAAAGCTCTAATTTTTTGGTTTAAGGGTCTAAGAGGTAGCTATGAGAACCTTTGGAAAGGGAGAAAGACCAATGAGAGTAAGCCAACAAGGATGGGCTCCATTTTGGGTTTTGGACTTAAGGGTGGCTCTCATGTTTAACCTCATTGTTGGCCTTGGTGGAGGGGAAGACCTTGGGTGGCCACCATCTTGCCATGGGAAGTAAGTGGTGCAGAGTGGTGAAGCCAATGAGGTTGAATCATGAGTAGATGTATTTGATTTAAGTGCAAAAGGCTTGAATTGATTATGGGTGGACTTCGGTTCCAAATCATGTAAATGGGTTGTACTCACCCATCATGACAGTTTCATTTAGTGCTTATCATGGGGTTGAGATGGACAAGTCTCAATCATGGGAGTTTGGGCTAATCTTTCGGTTTTGTTGAGTCATTAAAGGGGCTAAATACTTTTTGGGGAATCTTGAAAGGGTGTTCAACTTTGGTTATAAGTGGTATGGTGGATTGCATATGGCTTGGGAGCTCACTATGGCTTGGGTGGCTTGTTGGCTTGTCCTGAGAAGAGATTTTGGTCAATTTTTGGCTTTTGGGGTCATTTTCCAGGAACCTAAATTTGGTCATTTTGATCATAAGATCATCCACCTAAGGTTTGATTTGATTTTAATACAGTGAGTGAGGTCAATTTTATGTAATGAAGGCTTTAATTTGATTTTGATTTTGGGTTGGTGGACTTGTTCTTTTGAATTTGTCATGGTAGACTTTTGAATTTGATTTGTAGTCTTTAATTTTAGGCTTGGATTTGGTGGGCTTTTGGAATTGATTTATGGATTTTAAATTTAGGCTTGAATTCCAGGGGTTTTTGGGATTTTTCATGATGTATTAATCTTGTGCTTTTGAAATTAATCTTATCATCTTGGATTTTATTAATGATTAATTTAATTTAAGCTTGTGAGTGAGGTGGATTTTTGTGGAGTGTTAGTTATGATGGATGAGGGCGCCAAATTTTTGTGGTTTGAAGGTAATTTCAGATTTTGTTCATTTTGTTTTGAGAATTGGCTCATGTATTCTTGGATTTTGATATGAGAAAACGCAATTTTGGAAATTGTTTTTGGCATCAATTTAGTAGTGGTGTGTGTGAGTGTGGGTGATGTGGGTTGTGGTGGTGGTGATGGGTATGTGTATATGAGTGAATTGTAGTGTAGTTGGAGTAAAGATGTTGTATAAAAGAGATGGCATAATGCTCTCCTTATGGAATCAGTCAACCCTATGATGAGCTCATCTTCATTTTTCAATGTGTTGTTCTTTAACTAACTCAATAAAATGTTAAGGATTTAAGATCACAAACATGAAACTACAAAGAGCTAAAAATTTGTTTGAAATTTTAATTGCTGTCGGTCCCAATGCTAGTCCTCTAGAAGAGTCAGTAGGGGAGTTCTATGGCTAGATTCTAGGCTCAAGAGAGGGAAACTGACCTCATCATAAATGAGGTCAACAGGTACCCATCTAGTTGGTGTGATACATTAACCTTCAACCTAGCCATCGATTTTAGGGATAATGAGGTTATAGTCAAAGTGTGGATGTATTTTTTGATTTTTTTGTATGCTGAACTTTCTGACTTGTTTACTTCTGTAGCCGTTGTTCCTTCTTCTATATAACCATTTTTAAGGCTATTTTCCAAGGAACAGCAGTTTGTCCTATAATGTCTGCTTCATCCACCAAAATAAATTCAAAAGTTGATATACACAGACGGGGTTTCTGCTCTCTACATTCTATTTTACTTTGGAATCTCTTTCAATTTAACTCTTCTTTGAACTTTGAGTGTAACTATGATTCGAGGTTTTTCCTCATCATTAGTGGATATTTCTTTTCTTACTTATGTTTCTTTCAATTTTTTCTTCTATCTCTCATTCTTTTTTGTCTAAATCTCTCTTTTTTTGTGTGGAGTTATCTTGTTTGTTATCTAGTCTTGATTTCTCAGTTATAGGTGTTCACCTAGGAAAGATGATTTGATTCTTCAGAACATAATAGGTTGGATGTTCATAAATTCCAACATCATGATAGAGAATGAATGTAAATCTCCTCTAATGCAATTTTCAAAGCTGCCATAATAGTATTTGATATATTGATGAAGGGATGATTGGACCATTCTGCACTCATGATGCTAAGGTCTTCTAATATATGCGATGAAGGATGCAGCTAAGTTGATAATGTGAAATTTTTCTTCAGTTTAAAAACTCTCAATTTTTAATGGTAGTGTTACATACCCCATTGCTTTTTCAGCCTTCTAATTAAATCCTCATAGTATCATCTTATCAGATGAAAGTCTGCGTGTGTCCACGTCAAGGTATGCAAGTGTTTTTCAGTTAATGATGTTCTCAGATGCATCTAAATAGAAAAAACCACTTGATAATTTAAATCATCCAATGTCAACAGAGATAAACAATGCAAGGTCAGTCATTTCCAACAAAAGATCATCATTTGTAAATGTCATTTTGAGACCTTCATTAAAAAAAAAATTTCTTCTTCTTTAAGTGTTAACTGAGTCATATAGTTTTTTGGATATTTTAGTGCTTAGATTAATGACTCCCTTACCTCTTTAGATAAAATAAGGGAATCATAAATATTGAGATTGGTTAGTAATTTTCTTAGGTGAGATAAAATGTTATAATCAACTTTAAGACTAACTTTTAGGGGCTCATCTGACATAAGAACTCCGATGGTAGTGTTATGAGTGGATTTTGTTCATTATTTCTTGTGTTCTTCATTTCTGGTACATAATGTCATTAGACTATTTTTCCACTTCGAAGGTTAGCTTCAAGCACTTTTGTTGTGGAATTATCGGTAGAATGTCTAGTGTTGTTAGGGATTTCTTCTTGAGTTTCTTCAAAATCTGAAGGTTCTAGTTCGATTCTAATAGGCATACCTTTGAGATTGAGTACAAGGGCATCACTATCAGAAAAACAATCCTCATGCTCATAAATATTTTATTTTATGACTTGAGAGTTATTATTATTAAGATTGTTAACGAATTTGGACGAACTTTGAAGAGATGTCTGAAGCAACACTTGGTCATTTTTGAAGCTCTATAAATAGGAACTAATTTTACAGTAGAAGAGAGTCGTTTTAGAGTCATTCTTAAGTAATACTTAGTTTCTTTAACTTTATGTTCAAGTTTGTAAGTGTTTAGTGAGTGTTTGTGATTCCTTAAAGTTTAAAGTTCTGTAAGAGTGTGAAAGAGTCAGAAAAGTTAGAGAACTTCAAAGGATTGCTTTGGTGAACATTCCAGATAAGTATTTGTAACTTAACTCTTAAGTTGTGTGCTTTGGTTTTACTGATTATGAATATGTTTTGTTGGGTTAATCCAATGCTTTCTGAGTAGTTTTCTTCTCTTTCTCCATACAAATATAATGAAAATAAAGTTAAGAGGTTTAGTTTAATGTTTAAGAACTTTTTTTTCTTATCTAAAAATTGTGATGATATTTTATCTAAACTTCTTTTACTTTACAACTTTGCCAACTGTATTGTTAAAACCTGTGGAGAAATCTTATAGACCTAACTATTGACCTAACTTTTGTGAGGACTATTTATAAACTATATTAGAGTGGGAAATCTACCAAAATTAACTCCCTAACTCTTAATGATGATCACTAAACCTTGATATCTAGGGTGAGACCATATGAAACCTTTTTAATATAAATTTTGATGACATCTTAAAATGATCAAATCAGTAATGAAAAATACTGATCTGATCAACTGTTGATCCAATAGGTCAAATTTTGACCTAAAAAGTCAGCTTTGGTCAAAATAGTCAATCCTAACCCAATGACCAACCCTGTTGACCCAATAGATCAACTTTTGACCTAAAAACTCAACTTTGGTCAAAATGGTCAATCCTGACCTAATGACCAACCCTATTGACCCAATAGGTCAACTTTTGACCTAAAAAGTCAACTTTGGTCAAAATGGTCAATCCTGGCCCAAGGACCAACCCTACTGACCCAACATGTCAATTTTTGACGTAAAAAGTTTTGTCAAATTGGTCAATTCCTAACCTAGTGACCAACCCCATTGATGGCTAAAAGAGTCAATTTGGGTCAAAATGGTCAATTCTTTACCCAATGACGAATTATTAACCCAATGAGCCAACTTTCGATCTAGAAAATAACTTTGGACAAATTAATCAATTTTTGACTCAAAGATCAACCATTGACAACCAAGTCAATCAAAACACTAAAATAGTTAAATATGACCTATTTAACCACCTAAAGACATTTCATGACCATTAAGACAACTTTGGGTAACTCTTGACCTAAAAGGGTAAAATTGGTTAAAATGGCTAACCATACCCCTTTACCACAAAATTGACTTCAATGACAGACATTGACAAAATTAACTTGATATTGATCAAAGTTACCAAAATTAATCCATAAATCACCACATTGATCTTTGGGTTCACCAAAACCCTAAATTTGTTCAACATCACCAATTGAGACCCCAAAATGACAAAACCACTAATTTTATGACCAAATCAACCATGACAAAGTTGAGAAAGTCACATTGAATATCTTTAACTAGAATTGATCAACCCAAGTCAACTTGGGTTAACTTAGGTCAATTTGGGTTAACCAAAGTTAAATTTGGTCAAAATATTCAACTTTAAACCAAATAAATAAAATTAATTAAAATGATTAATTAAAAAAATCATTTTAATTAATTTATGGGTTAATATTATAATTTCATATATTTCTAGTTAATTTTATAATTAATTAGAAATGGAATTATATAAAAATAATCCTAAATTGAATTTGAATTTTATGACATCACACATGATGTCATAAACCCCATTTTGATTTTTAAACTTCAATTTAAATTATGGGTAATCACTAATGTGTTACTTAAGACCCATTAAATCCATCATGATATGGTGAACACATTACCTAATCCATAACTCATCACCTTTAACTAAGGTTAAGAGTTATCATGATTAGGCATATGTGTCATCCTCTCTAAAGATGAGATGTGACATGGCTTCATAGGTGGTAAGAATCTTTTTCCCAACCCAATGGAGAAAGACCAAGACATGTGGTTAGGGTCTGTTTGGGGCAGCTGCAGCTGTGCTGCCTAGGAAGCTACTGCGGGGAAGCAGCTGCGGGGAAGCTGGTTGTTTGTTTGGTTGTAGCTATCTAAGAACAGCTACGGGGTAGCTATTTCAGAAGAAATAACCAAGCTGCCCTTGTTTGGTAAAACTGTTAAAAAAATTATAGCTCATGCAGCATATATTAGGAGAAGCGCAAAGAAAAATTATAAAATTATAACAAATTTTGATAAGTACTCAAATGAAAAATCACTTATAGAGTCAAAATAGAAATACTCCAAAAATCTCCAAAACAAAATACAAGTCTATGCCATATTAACCAATGCATTTGTTATTTCTTCTTGAAGTTGTGCCATTTCTTCAGCAGCTTCGCCGTCCTTAGTGCAAATATTAGGCTGCTCGCTATCATCTGATAACGTCGAATATCCTATTTGGTTTTCTGATCATCGTGTGGCAGCTTCTTGTTCATTCATTTTTGCACTCCAGAAATCAATATTGAATCGTGATGGATGGCGCCTAATATAATTATGCAACATCATTGTTGCTATAACGATCTGCGCCTATTAGGAAAATAGGTAACTACGGAATGAATCGTTCTCAAACACTTCCAGTGTTAGAAGAAAATTTATTAGGACAAATTATAGATGCTCAATCTTCATATGAAACTTTAAATTTGATAAATAATAGACAAAATAACCCTTGTACAAACTATTATAATACAGGTTGGAAGAATCATCCAAACTTTAATTGGAATAACCAAGGTAATCTTAATCCTGTTAATTCTCAATGGGGGAACAATCCTGTAAACCCATTAGGAAATGTAAACAATCAAGGTAATTCAAATTATAGATCTTCTAATCCACCAGGTTTTTATAATAATTCAAAATTTAAGGAGAAGAAGTTATCCATGGAAGAACTAGTTTTCAATATGGGAAATCAATTACAAAATCAAGGAGCTGCGATTAAAAACATAGAAAACCAATTGGGGCAAATTGCTACTGCACTGAGCAATAGACCCGTTGGAACTTTACCTAGTAGTATTGAAGTAAATTGTAAAGATCAAGGAAAAGAACAAATCAAGGCTATTCAATTAAGAAGTGGAAAAGAGTTGGAAATAAGGGTTCAAAAAGAAACTGTAGTTGAAAAAGAAAAAGTTGAAACTGAAGGAGAAAATGAAATTTTATATCCTGGTTTTTTCTCTGAAACATATGGAAATTACTGTTGAAAGACCACCACCACCATTTCCTAAAAGACTAAAGCAACAAGTGAAGGGAAAAAGATTTGCTAAATTTTTAAACATTTTAAGAAAATTGGAAATAAATATTCCTTTTGTTGAAGCTTTGAAACAAATTCTTGGTTATGTTAAATTTATGAAGGATATACTAAACAAAAAGAGAAAGTTACTAGATCATGAGGCTGTTGCACTTAGTAAAGAGTGTAATGCTATAATTTAGAAAAAGCTTACTGAAAAACTTAAAGATCCTTGTAGTTTTACTATCCCTTGTGCTATTGGTGAAAAATTTTATGGACGAGCATTATGTGATTTGGAAGCTAGCATAAATTTGATTCCTCTATAAATTTTTAAAAGGTTAATAATAGGAGAGATTGCACCAACTTCTGTAACTCTTCAGTTAGCTGATCGATCTATTACACATCCTAAAGGAGTTGTGGAAGATGTTCTGGTTAAGGTTGATAAATTTATCTTTCTTATGGACTTTATCATTTTAGATATGGAAGAAGATAAGGAAATACCTATCATTTTAGGAAGACCATTCCTAGCTACAGGAAGAGCCATGATAGATGTTCAAAAAGGAGAGTTAACTATGATAGTAAATGACTAGGAAGTGACCTTTAACATCTCAAAGTCAATGAAATATCATTCAATAGAAAAAGATGATGAATGCTTTAGAATCGATATATGTGATTATTTTAGAAAAGAATATTTCAAATAAAAATTTGAAGAAAATGAAGATATTAAAAAAGATAATTATGATGAAATTGATAATAAAGAGCTTGATTATAATCAGGAACAATTTGAAACACTTGATTCAACAGCACCAGAGAATGAAATCTTAATTTCATTTATTGTAAAACCCCCTGAACTTGAATTAAAGACTCTTCCAAATCATTTGAAGTATGTACTTTTAGGAAAATTTTCAACATTACCAGTAATTGTATTCTCAGACTTAAATGAAATTCAAGAACAAAAATTAATGGATACATTAAAAAAGTACAAAAGAGCTTTTTGATGGACTCTGGCTGATATAAAGGGAATTACTCCTTCAGTTTTTATTCACAAAATTTTATTAAAAGATGAACATAAACAAAGAATTGATCCACAAAAGAGACTGAACCCTATTATGAAGGAAGTAGTTAGAAAAAAGATTTTAAAATAGTTAGATGCTGGAATTATATATCCTATTTTGGATAGTACTTAGGTAAGCCCAATTCATTGTCTTCCTAAAAAAGGAGGAGTAACTGTTGAAGCAAATGAGCATAATGAATTAATACCTATCAGGCAAGTTACTGGATGACGTATTTGTATTGACTATAGAAAATTAAATGCTGCCACTAGAAAAAATCATTTTCCTCTTCCTTTTCTAGACCAACTGTTGGATAGGATTGCTGGACACAAGTACTACTACTTTCTGGATGGATATATCGGTTACCACCAAATTCCTATTGATCCTGAGGATCAAGAGAAAACTACATTTATTAGTTCTTATAAAACTTTTTCTTTTTGAAGAATGCCTTTCATATTATGTAATGCACCTGTGACATTTCAGAGATATATGATGTCAATATTTAGTAAGTTAAATGATGAAGGAATAGAAGTATTTATGGATGATTTCTCTGTATTTGGAATATCATTTGACGCATGCTTAAATTATCTTGAAAATGTTTTGGAGCTATGCGAATGAACTAATTTTGTTCTAAATTGGGAGAAATATCAATTTATGGTTATAGGAGGAATTGTATTAGGGCATAAAATTTTGAAAAATGGCATGGAAGTAAACCCTGCAAAAATTCAAGTTATAGCTAAACTACCACCTCTTATTACAATGAGAGGGGTAAGATGTTTTCTTGGACATGTTGGTTTTTACAGGTGTTATATTAAAGATTTTGCAAAAATTACCAAACATCTATACCAACTTTTAGAAAAGGATAAGAAATTTGAATTTACTGAAGACTGCTTGAAGGCCTTTGAGTTATTAAAGGAAAAACTAATCACAACACCTATAATAGTTTCACCTAACTTGGAGAAACCATTCGAATTAATGTGAGATGCTAGTGATTATGCTATTAGAGCTGTTCTTGGACAAATATATGATAAAATTTTTAAAGTTATATACTATGCTAGTAGAATTATTAATGATGTTCAATTTAACTATACGGTTGCTGAAAAAGAGTTACTGGCTATTGTGTATGCTTTTGACAAATTCAGATCTTATTTAATTGGGGCTAAATATATTGTGCATACTGATCACTCTGCTATTAAATATCTGATACAAAAGAAGAATACCAAACCAAGATTAATCAGATGGGTACTTTTGATGCAAGAATTCAATTTTGTGGTTTTTGATAAAAAAGGAATTGACAATCAAATTGCTGATCATTTGTCGAGATTAGAATATCATGAATTATCTGAAACCGACAATGAAATTTTAAACAGTTTCCCTGATGAACAACTTTATAATATTAATGAGTGGAAAATACCTTGGTATGCTAATATAGTTAATTATATTGTAAGTGATATTTTGCCACCTAGGCTTACACTACAACAATAGAAAAAATTCATTTTTGTTGCAAAAGCATATTTTTGGAATGAACCATATTTATATAATTAATGTAACAATCTTATTATTATGAGATGTGTGCCTTATGAAGAAATTGAACTGATTATTTAAAAATGCCATGATTCTAAGTTTGGAGTACATTTTGGTGTTGACAAAACTGCGCATAAAATTTTGCAAGCAGGATTTTATTGGCCTACTCTCTTTAGAGATGTTTATAGATATATCAAAACTTGTGATAGATGCGAACGGGTAGGTAATATATCTAGAAGAAATGAAATGCCTCTGAATTTCATGTTAGAAGTTAAGATTTTTGATGTTTGGGGATTATATTTCATTGGACCATTTATTCCTTCATTTGGAAACATATATATTTTGATTGCAATTGATTATATATGAAAGTTAATTGAAGCACAAGCTTTACCTCATTGTGATGCTGAAAGTGTTTCAAGATTCTTAATGAAAAACATTTTCACAAGATACGGTATACCGAGAGTGATTATCACTAACGAAGGATCCCATTTCAGGAATAAATATATTCAGAGATTGGTAGAAAATTTTAATATTATTCATAGAATCTCTACTGCTTATTATCCTCAAACCAGTGGATTAGCTGATGTTTCTAATCGAGAGACTAAACGAATTCTAGAAAAGTCTGTAAATCCTAGTAGATTAGATTGGTCTGCAAGATTAGATATTGCATTATGACCATACATAACTTCTTATAAAACTCCTCTTGGAATGACTCCTTACAGACTCATTTTTGGAAAGACTTGTCTCTTACCAGTAGAATTGGAGCATAAAGCATATTGGGCGATTAAAGAATTAAATTATAATCTGAAAAATGCTGGTGAGAAGAGATTGTTACAAAAGAATGAATTGGAAGAATTAAGAAATGAATCTTATGATAACGACAAAATTTATAAGGAAAAACTGAAGTTAATACATGATCGAAAGATTAACCAGAAGAACTTTGAATCAGGACAAGAAGTTTTGCTTTATAATACAAGGCTGAAGTTATTTCCTGGGAAATTAAAGTCACATTGGTTAGGACCCTTTACTGTGACTCAGGTTATACTTACGGAGCTATTGAAATTAAAGATCCAAAGACTGGGAATATATTTAAAGTAAATGGACATAGATTAAAACTATATTTTGAGGGTAAAAGATCAAAATTTAAAGAGGTTTTACTGCTCAGTCAACCTGAATAACACCTGAATAGGTCGGGCTGACGACGTTAAACCAAACACTTTATTGGATGAACCCATAGTTATCTTTATTTGTTGTGTGTTTGTTTGAATTTATCTTTAGTTTGTGGTAGTATTGAATTCTAATACTAGTATTTACCCTTTGATCATCATAGAGTTTGGAACCATAGAGAAAATTTGGAACATATTCAGACCACAACATTTTTATGCAAATTTTGCTTTCGGCGCCGACGGCGCACTCAACACCACAAACAGCGGGGTTTTTCTGAGGGCCCTGTCATTTAATTGCATAAAGCTCGCCGACGGGGCCATCGAGGTTGCCGACAGCGAGATCAGTGAGTGGACTGTTTTTTGAGTTTAAAATAGCAGTTTTTGGCAGTTTTAGGCAAATTCTTTCCATATAAACTTCTATTGACGGTTCTTAAACTCTCCATTTCTAAAAAATGAATGGAAACTCCCATGAATTCTTCCCTAATGGCTTCAAATTCTAGTGTTCAACCGGAGAAAGTTCGTCAGTGTCGAGAAAAAACAACTCTTCAACAAGGTGTTGTCAAAAAGGAGGCTAATTAAAGAAAGAGATTTTGTGAGCCGAGGATTAAACAATCCTTCGACAACAATTGAAGAAATGATTGTGCGACAACGATGGGAAGTATTTTGCAACACTACTCCCGCAGTAGTCGTTGATGTGGTGAAGGAGTTTTACGCTAATTTGCATGGAATCAACCAAGGAAGCACCTATGTGCGAGGTAGGTGGATAACGTTTAATTCTAGACGTATTAATGAATTGCATATGCTCAAGAATGTTCCTGTCTGCCATTATTCTAACTTCGTCCCGATGAGAAATCTGATGAATGAAATCTACCAATATTTGATGGAGAAAACTGAAGATTGGGAAGTTAGAGAAAATGGGTATGTTAGTTTTTGTGCTACACTTTTAATTCCTGTATCGAAATATTAGTAATTTTTCATTTCTGCGAAGCTATTACTGATGATGAAGGTTGGTAAAGTTACCAAAGAAAGTGCTATATTGAATTACTGCATTCAAATGAGATGGCCAATTGATATTGGATCAATAATTGTGAAGTCTGTTATGGGCCTGATAGTTCATGGATCAACTCAGGGGCTTGGACATCCTTCAACTATTTTCTCATTATTCAGTCTGTTCCAAGTTTCATAAGAGATTTGGGAAAGGGTGCTTCTACCTTGGAAACCTTTTGACCCAACCATAATGTTCCTAGCAAATGAAGAAGAGAATGAGGTGGGCGCTATTATGGATCAATCATCACATAACTCAATTCCAATTCGACCTATAGTAGCAGACAAGACGCTGATGATCTTACACAAAATTAAGAAACTGGAGAAAGAATTACAAAATTTAAGGAATACAATTAACAATATCTCTGATTTCTTTGATCACCATGATTGGAAGATGAAACAACACTTTGATCATAATGGACATTTTGAAGGAAGTTTGATACGATTAATGAGAAAGATGTGATGGATAGAAGAAGATTCAACTGAAGAATTCCCATTCCGACCCTTCTATAACCTTTATGTGCATGTTCAAGCGATGGGTGATATCAGAGGAGAAACTAGCACTGGATCAGAGGAGTAGTAGAATTGCTTTACTTTGTATGTTTCTTTATGTTGGACTTGATTTGAACTATATTTATTTGTTTGCTTTTTGATCTCAATATAGTTGAGAATATGTTTGAAATGTTTGTTTTCAGCATTTAGAGTGTTGTGGCTTGGATTGCGACGCTGATTTGATGATTTTAGATTGAGAAATACCTAACTTATGTGTGTTATGTAATGTGTATTGTAACACTTGGATTTTATATATAATTGTGGTGTTTTGTGTTGTGAATGTTTATTTGTGTTAATACATCACTTATTCACTTAAAATTTATGTTTAAAATGATTGAACGGATGTTGACGAGACCTAAAATTGATCGAAATCGTAAAAATCAGAAAAAAAAGATCAATATTTAAGCATCTCACAGACAGCGTGCTTGAGGCCGCTGACGGCTCATTTTTCTTAAGAATACTGATATTTAATCCAATTAAGCTCGGCAACAGTGCGAACGACCCCGTTGACGGCGAGATCCCAAACATTACCTTTTAACCACGATTTTGACCAGTCAACCGCCACTATTCATCGTCTCCTTCCCTTATTTATCAAAAATTTCGACCTAGGGCTTGAGAGATCTTGTATTTAGGGCGATTTCAAATCATTTTGACACCGAATTTGAGCATCACTTGGTAAGAGCTTCCCTCCTATGTAAAAATTTTTTATTTTCACCATGAATTTCTTCTATATTTAAGAATTTTGAGAAAATTGAAAATGTGGAGAAAAGACTTGGAAGAAATTCATGGAACTTAATTTAGAACTCTTAAAGTTACCTTTGGAAGCCATTTTATCATTATTTTAGAGTTTAGTATAGATTTTGTAAATTTTATAGATTGAAAAATGGCTCCCCGACAAAAGAGGCAACTTGAGTTTGATGAGGCTCGGTTTATTAATGAAAAAGCCTAGTCAAGGTACACTTCAATCTTCCAAGGAAAGAATTTTATACAAGACAGAGTTTTTGATAATCCTGGAGAAGTAGAACGAGTTATCAAAGAAAGGAGTTGGGAAAACTTTTGCTACACTACAAACAAAGCTGTTGTAGAAGTTGTAAAAGAGTTCTATTCCAATCTAACTCAACTTGAAGATGAGTTTGTAAGAGTAAGAGGTTTTTCTATTGTTTTTAATGCTGCAAGCATTAATTCCCTTTACGAACTTCACTATTTTTACTCTAGCGAGTATGAAATGTTTGGAACCATGGAAGGCCCGTTGAACGATGTCATTGACTTTCTCACTGATGGGAAAGAGACATGGAAAATTAAACAGCGTGAATAGATAAACTTTCCTCTTTCCATGATGAATGCCACACTAAAGCAAGGCATTATTTCATTTATTCTACTTTTCTAACTACCTACCATCATAGTGAAGTATCGAGAGATAGAGCAGTTCTGAGTTTCTGTATTCAGTATAATAGAAGTATAAATGTGGGTAATATACTTTCTAAGAATATTTTGGCCACACCAAAGAATGAATCATGTAAAGGACTAGGACATCCTGGCTTAATTTATGCACTTTACCAATTATCTAGAGTGGAAGCTAGAGATGATGAAGAATGGGTGTACCCTATGAAACCCATTAGTAAAGCTAATTTGAAGACATATGAATCCAATGAAGAATGGAGATCTGGAAGTAGGAGTAAACCAACTTCCACTTGTAGAGATATCCCCTCTACTAGTTATGATTTGATGAATGAAATGACCTTGCAGCGAAAAATTTTTAAAAATTTAGATGAATGAATTGAGAGAATAGATTAGAGGATTGAAGGATTAGAGCAAAGGCACAATCATGATAGTGTGTATCTTCAGCGACATTCTGATTTTGAGATTGCTTATTACAATGCTCAGGCTAGACACTATAGAGGTGAGCCTGATGTTACTTTTCCCGAATGCCCCCGATATACTCTTTATCAACCCAATCCACGTGCTGACCAAGGAGATGAAGACATAGTATGCGATTTTGATGTCTGATCTTAAAATTTGATGATTGTGATGTATGTGTGTGTTTTATTGTAGCGTTTTATTCTGTTATTTGTAATTTGTGTACTGTATTATTTTCTGAAATATGTGTTTTGTTTGTAGTTTGTATTTCATTTCTGGATGAATTGTAATGTGTAGATTATAATTGTAATTGTAAGCTCTAAGAAAAAATAGTAGACTGTTTGTTATTGTGTTGTGAAATGCAAATGCTATTTGATATTGCACTGTGTAGTGTAATCAATTGTGATTGTTAAATTTTTTATTTTATGTACTTATTTCAAAATTTCATTACCCCAGCAAATTCTCTAATCTATTATATATGTATATAAGTTCCTAATATTATAGGCTAGTTGAAGTTAAAAATTTTGAGAAGAACCTGCAATATTTCAGAAAGACGAAAATGCCTAAGTGCAAATGTATGATTTATATTTAGAATTTTTCTCTCACCCTGTATTATTTCTATTATTGAAAACTTTAAGTTTGGGGGGGGGGGAGAAAAATATTAACCATTATTTTTTCTCAATTAACATATTTTCATAATTTATAAATATGATTTTTGTGATAAAATTTAATTCAGTCAACTATATTTCGATTTTATTTAAATATTGTGAAAGATTCAAGGAAATATTTTTGGTAATGAAAATTAATTTTGTAAGTTAAGGTTTTTAGCATAAGGGGAGAAGACTAGAGTTAATTATTTAAAGTAAAGAAAACTGTATTTTGAAATATTAAGAATCTTAGGAATTCAGTTGAGAAAGAAAAGATTGGGGCTCAATGATGTAAAGACTATGAATTGCATATCAGGTAAAAGAATGCTTTAAGTTTTAATTTTAGGAAAAGAAGAGTGAAGTTCAAAATTATTAACAGGCTATCCAACTATAGTAATCCTCACTTAAAAATATATAAAGGATTGAAAAGAAATCCAAAAGAAAAGAAAAAAAAATGTAAGTGAGGAGAAGCTTGAGGAGATGCCATATCAAAAATTGGCTTCACTTGGATTAACCTAAAGGGAAAACTAAATACAATCCTGAACTTATATTAATGAAGTAGTATTTTTACTAGTAGTGTTCTAATGAATTTCCTATCATCTGAATATTCTAAGTGAATCTATATTGCAACGTATAGTCATTCTTGAAATGAATAGAAGACTAGAAATCTTAGACTTGATGACTAGATAGCCTTACATCTAAATCTTTCTAAGAAATCTTACTATGATATTTATTTAAATCAAAATTATATTATTTATGAATTAGAGCTTTACCACAATGAATCATAACTTTTATGTAGTACTAAAAATTACTTGAGGACAAGTAATAGTTAAGTTTGGGGGATTTTTACCAACTGAAAATATGTTAAGTTTTTCATGCTTATTTTATATGGATTTTGATGATATTGCAATTTTAAAAAAGGTATTTTTGATGTTTTGTTGCAGATATGTAGATTTATGGACAATGGAGCGAAAAGATGCAAAAAGAAGTGAATTTGGAGCAAAAAGGAGAAACATATGAAAATTTGATCTAGGGAGCTGACGGTGAGATCGAAGGTGCCAACAACAGATTTTTCCCGAGAGTTCAGAGATAAATTACAAGGAAGGCAGCCGATGGCGAGATCATGGCCGCTGACAACGAGCCTTAAGAGAGAGGGTCCAAAGCCAAGTACTCTAGAAGGCCGCCGACGGCGAGTAAGTCGTTTCTCTCACAAGGTGCATCGAATGTGGACAATTTTTGATGGGATGCTTGGGTAACTCTTGGAAACTCTTCAACTACTTTAAAAGAAACATTTATAGGCCAAAAAAAGTGTCCAATTATGTCCACTAGTGTCCATCGAGTCCGAAAGAGGTCCAATGTGTGTCCACTATGCTTATTAGTTTTAGAGAGTGAGTTTATTTAGTGTTAATTGTGAGGAATTCTTTGAGAGATTGTAAGAGTGGAAGGAAAGTGAGAGATTTCTTCCTCCTTGCCGCTTCGAAGGAGAATTCGGTGTGCTGTGAAGAAATGAAGATATTCAGAGGAACTTCAACAAGTTTGCTTGGGGAAGAATTCGAGATAAGTTGTATTTACTTATTGTAGTTTGTATATCTTTGCTTTTATATATGAAATCCAAGTTTTGTCGTATCTTCTCCATGAAATCTGAGCAGTTTCTTTGCCTTTCTCCTTGTTTTGAGGTTTTTGTGAAAAGGTGATTTGAATTAGTCGTGCCAAGAGAATGTTAAAGAAGTTTTGATAATCTTTTCACTTTAATCTTAATTTACTTTCAATCTGGCCAATTGATTTGTTAAAATATTTTGAGTTTATCAACTAAAGTGAAGATTACATCCAAGATTCAGGGAGGTTAAAGTCCTTGAAAGTAGGGAGCAAATAAATAGGGAAATATTAATTATTGGTTGTAGAGTTGGAGATTTTAGAGTGACAGACTAAAATCCTCAATTTTATCCTATCATTTGGGTGTTGAAGTGTAGATGTTAGCCCTCAGGGGAGGGGAACGTGGGAGCCCTAAAGTGAGAGCCAGTATCCTCCCAGCCTAGCCGCAGATTGAGTAACCAAGCATAGGATTAGTCAATCTTCTTTATGCTTGGACCAAAGAGTAAAGAATAGGTATGCTCCTATTTGGCACAACACAGTTTTAAAACTAATTCTAATTATCCATTCACTTAAATTTCTTAACAAAGGAGAAGGATGCTTGTTTATATATTGAACCTGACTTTATTAGTAGAAGTAGTTAATTGTTAGTAGAATTAGTTTATTAAAATTCCATCTTATTTACGATTTCTTATTAGTGACAGATAGGCAATTGGATTTACAAGTTGTGATTCTGAATTGGTTTCTATAATCCTAGTCCGTAGCCACTGAAATATCCCTGTGGGATCGATATCTTGGACTCCACTAGAGCCCTGTATTACTTGAGCGATATGTATACTTGCGTTGATAAAGGTAACTCTGTGATTATTGAATATATTATACACTTCTTACAATATTAAGATTACATTAATTTTGCGGAGGCCGGTTCATTAAACTTATAATAGCTAGGCTTGGAAATTGGCAATCCCTCATCACCACAACCAAAAACTTCCTTCTAGACATTAATGAGAGAGTTAACAACTCCCCTGGATGATTCCAAGCTAGCTTAATCCCTTCCTATAGCCATCCATGGCTATATAAGGAGCTAACTGTATAGCTTATTTTTAGGTTGTGTATTTTTTTTTTGAAAAGGGGTCGCCTAACGTAAATTGTCGGCGAATTTTAGATTTTAAATTTGATTTATATATATATATATATATATATATATATATATATATATATATATATATATATGTAATTTAGAAAATAGCATTTAATTTTGAAAATAATTTTGAGTTTGAAAATTTTAAGATATGAAATCAAACCGATCTCACATCTTAAATAGTTTATATAAACGAGCACCACATCACAAACCATGTATCTATCCCAAAGAATAGACACACTGCTTGATGATGGGGCTCGATTAAATAAACAAGGAGATTTGATAGACACAATGCAAACCAATTTTATAAGCTAACAAGTTCCCCTGCTTAATATAAAGAAATTAAGCAGGGTTTATATTACTTGTGTTCTTAAAGTTCCCTATAAGGGCAAGCCCCTATAGTTAATTACATCTTAAATGACGGGAATCACTTAAGAAAACACTCAATAATGATCAGTGGTTTTTCTCTCAAGAATTTTAACGTTTAAGGTTTTCAAAGGATTTGAGTTTTGGAAATTTCAATTGGGAATATATCAAATTTGGAACAGTTAATTTCAAGAGTTCAAAGGAAGAAAAGTAGGAGAAGCTGAAGTTCCAAGAAGAATCTTGGCAACTTCCCAAACTATCCTATTGTTTGGCTTCAATTTGGGAATTTATTTAATATTTTAATCTGACCAATTTTAATTAATTAGGACTTATATTAGTATGACATAATCATACAAATAGCCTCGAAGATGTGAGGGTTTATGTCGTACCAAATGACTACCTCGGAGTCCTAAGACCGGTTAGGGCTTAACTTACATAACTTGATTATGCAAATGCCTAACAAAAGGGTTGAGGATTTAGGTTGCACTAGGCAAACTACCTCAAAATCCTACGGTTTAGTTGTTTAATTCTAGGAATGTTTTGCTGATGTAGAGTTGTCTTGCTGACGAAGGTGGTCGTGCTGCCCACCGTGCTCCAAGCTCCTTATTGTCGCAGAGGTTTAGTTTTAGAAGTCATAAATCAAAGGATGAGAGAAGTTTTTTGGTTTAGAGAAAATCTTAAAATCCAAGCATTTTTAATTTTTTAATTAAAACAAATCTTAAAGTTGTTTAAACAGAACCGATTAAGATCCCACGGTTCCGTCATCCCGGTACCATTATTTTCATTGAAATCACTTAGTCCACATGAATTTGGTAAACTCAACTGAATGAGTTCCACACTTTCATTTAGACCGTGGGAAATCCCGTTAGCAGCACGTGGGTTACATCATCTGAGGTATTCCCGATCATTCAATGAGACGTTCTAATTTAGTTGCAATTGTAGTTTTGTTGTTCTGTTTTTGATTAAATTTTGAGTTGTTTTATATTTTGAATGTTGTGGCGGTGAATTTTATCTTGCAATGACTTTTAATTTAGTTTTGGTTTTAGTTTAGGGACTATCCTAAAGGTTTTGGTTTTCATGCAATAGTTTTATTTAACATGCAAGAAAAGTAAAGTACATTGCAATAAAGTAAATTGCAATAAAATAAAAGCGTACCTGGAGGGTCTTCCTGTCATCCCAAGCTACACTTAAAATACATGTTAATGGCATTTAAATATTTCAACAAATACCTAGGTAAAGCTAATGGAAGGGTTTTGGTTGTCTACCAAATTCCTAATCCTATAACTAGTCATCCCCTATGACGTCTAGGTTCTTGGTTTGGTTTAAGGATGATTTTCTTCATCAAAGAACAATTAAATTCAGTTGTTCTTCTAAAACATCCTGTCATATTGAGGAAGTGTTTAGGAGGAGTCCTAAACATCTTTTCAATACTTCTGGGATTATTTTGAGTCCAAGTAAATTTAGTTGCACAGGTGAATTAATCATCGAGGGGTTTAAGTTTTGTTCCCTTGCTCAGTGAACTTGGACATTTTAATATCCTATAAGTGAAGTAACACTTCACTTGATACTTCATTTAAGAGTTATAATAATAAGAGCTCTAAAAGCGCAAATTTATTAGGTATTTTGATGACTTAAACTTAATGATTTAATTTTAATTTTGACTTAATTACAGAAATCAGTTATCCTAAAGTTTGGAATAATGTTCAAGTTATTTTAGATTTAATTCTTAATGATTTCATTTAGGTTTGTTATTAAATGATTTTGATTTAATTTAATTCAACTTAATTTTAACTTAATTTATTTTAATTTTAGCTTAATTTGATTTGATTTTGATTTTAATTTAATTTGTTTTAATTTAATTAAATTTAATTTTAATTTAATTTAATTCAATTTAATTTAATTTTAATTTTAATTTAGTTTGATTTTAACTTTAATTTAATTTTTAATTTAATTTACTTAATTTAATTTAATTTAGTTTAGTTTTAATTTAATTTAATTTTAATATAATTTAATTTCAATTTATTTTAATTTTAATTTAATTTAATTTAGTTTTAATTTTAATTTACTTTAATTTAGTTTAGTTTAATTTTAATTTAATTTTAATTTTAATATAATTTTAATTTAATTTAAATTTACTTTTAGTTTTAATTATTAATTGAGATTATTCTTTTAATTTTTTAATTAAGAATTAAGTATTATTGAAGTGATTTATTTAGGGATTTTTTTAAATTAAAGAATAAATATCCTCTTAATAATATCCCTACTTTAATAATTCCAATTTCTATTATTCTTCCAAAATTTCAATTAATTAATTAATTAAAGTTTTATTTTAATTAAATTAGAAATGGTTAGTAGGTTTCTACCTTTAATCATTTAAGTTTCAATCATCCAAAATCAGTTTAAAATCAAATGTTTTACCCTCCCCTTTTTGATTAATCCTAAAATTTTAATTAAGGGTTGAAATTTTTAATTACCCTTTTTTGCCCTCCAAGCTTAATGGAAAATAGGGGTTTTCAAGGAAAATTCAATAACATAATCAACAAAACGTTTCTGCCCTTAAGAAAATTATGGGATGTTCCTAATAACCAGAGCACCATTTGGACCAATTTTGGTGATTTTTTGAATTATATTTCATTTATTAGAATTATTTTGAATTTTGTAGTATTAATTAATTTAAAAATAAAATTGAAGCTGAAAAATAGGTTTTATATTTTTCAAAAATTCTTTGATATTAGGGGAATCAAAGAAATAAATTTTATATTTTTTTGATTTTTCTTTGATTTATTAGAATTAATTTAGTGGAAAAGTTAAAGAAAATCATTTTTTTAATTCGAAAATTGTTTTAAGCCTTTAAAATTCAATATCTTACCCTAGAGACTTAGGAAAAATATTTGTTTTATTCCTAAGTGATTAGAATTCAAAATGTGACATTTTGGTGAGTTTTAATATTTTTATCATTTTAATTATTTTTTATTATTAAAATATTAAAATAATGATAAAAATCAACTTTTTTTAGAAAATTACAATTTTAGTTTTCCTAAGTCCCTCTAATATCAGAGAAGCTCCAAAACCATTTTTGTGAATTTTTGAAAAGTGTTTTGTGTGTTATGAATTTTTAAAATTTAATTTTATCCATTTTTGCTTAAGAGGCTTAATCAACCCATTTGATGAGGTTAATCAAATCCAATTGACCTCAAATTTTTATGTGATGTTCCTCTGATCCTAAAGATCAGTGGAGAATTGTTTTCAAGTTAATTTAATGTGTAGTCAACCCTAATTAATTAATGTTCAATTTTGGGTGTTTAGGCCAATTAGGGTTGTTCCATGTGAATTAACTCAAGACCTATTTTTTTTAGGTTCCTCTGGTCATAAGAAATATCACCAAATTTTCCTAGAATTTATTTCTCAACATGCTAATTATTGGAATTAAAATACTCAAAACAGTGACATGCAATTGAAAAATCAATAACTTCTCATAGGGATGGCCTCTGACCTTGGAAAATTCAGAGAATGTTCCCAAGTTCAGAGGCTTCAAAAGCCCCATGGTCTCATGCCATGGTGATATGCCTATGTAAATGGAGAATTAAAATAATGCACAGAGTAAATAAATCATTAAAAATAAAATACTCTATCAAATTACTTGATTTCTTTTCCATATTATTCTCCTCTTTCACTGAGCAAGAGGGTATTTTTATTTTATTTTTCTGATTTTTCTACACAAAATTATGCATTTTTGAAGTTCTGGGTGTTTAATAAATAAGAAAATTTCCTAATTTTCCTCTTATCCACGCGGTGCCCTGTCATCCTCGGCATATCCGAAAGACCACGCGGAGCGCTCCCATTCGACGCCGCCATCTATGTCAGCTGCCACGGGACCAGCGGTTCACGTACCATCTCCTGGTCCGACGCCATCTGAACCGTCTACTCGATACACACGCGATCCAACGGCTCCCAGTCATCGTCTACGACTGGTGTGCACCAGTGACCGTCCACACTAAAACCCTAAGATCTCACTCGATTCTCAATGGATTTTTACGTTCTTATACTCTATGGATTCGTCTTGAAGAGACAAACATATTCATTCAGTTTATGTGGCATGAAATCAACTTAATCAAAATAGAGAATGTTCAGAAGCTCGGGGAGAAGAGAGAGCTCATACCTTTGCTCAGAGAAGTGAAGCTTCAATCTGAGAGTTGTGTCAGCTTCGATTGAGTGCAAGAGGGCTCCAGATGAAGTCTCTTGCCCTGAGGAATTGCCTAGACCTGATTTCCACCAGACCCGATTTCAACCTTTGGAGGCTAGAACAAATGAGTGGCCTAGAGAGGGAGCTTTCACTGGGGAACTCGTTCTCTTGGTCTTGTGCAGGTGTGGGTGAGTTTAATTTGATTTTGGTGGAGGATTTGGGAATGTCCTGTTTTGGCCTGAGAATTGAGCTCCAAAATTGAGCTTAATCAGTGGGAGTTAGGGCAGGAGAATAGTGGGGATGGATTGCTCTTGGCTAGGGGAAGCTTTGTGAGGAATTTGGTGGGATTCTGTGAAGGTCTGGTTCAGCCAACCTTTTGGCCGAGAGGGGTTGGCTGGCTTAAATAGCCATGGCCATGGCCTCTCAGGGGGATTTAGGGGCTGGGATCAGCTGCTCTAGTGACGAGAAGAACATCTACAATGGCCATTTGGAGTGGGGCAGCTCAGCAGGTGGGAATTCCAAACTTTGGCTCCTCCCAAGCTCTCGACCATGGTATTTTTCGGTGGTTGTGGTGGCTGGCCGGCTAGGGTCAGGTCACCATCTTGACCATTGAGGGCAGGGCTTGGCAATGGTGAAGTCAATTGGAGTTGGCCATTTGTAAAGGAGTTGGATTGATGTGGAATGTGGAGGGGAGGATTTTGGCTTGGTTTGGGTCAACCCATGGTTTTGGGCTAGGTTCACCTCCCTATGGCTTGCTTGGGCTGAAGAGAAAGTTGTTTGGTTCATCTTAATCAGTAGGTTCAAGTCACCATCCATGTATAATTAGGCCTAAACATGGTTAAGGGGAATCATGGGAGTGGTTAATCACTCTAAGGGAATATGGAAAGGACCTCCTCCTTTTGCCCAAGATAGCATGGTGACATTTAAAGTGGCTTTCATGGCTCCCATGTGGCTCATGCATGGCTTCATGGCTTGCCTATAGCTTGCACATAGCTTGGCTTACTTGTATGAAAATGAATTTTGGTATTTTTGATAAATGTATGAGAGGTTAACATGAACTTGATTTAGAATAAATTGACATTTGATTGGAACTTTAGGGTTGCTTTTAATTAAAGTCATGATGAAGAAGAGTGTCATATGGGCTTTGGTTGAATTTTTGGTCTTTTGGAATTGGGTAGGAATGGGGTTTTAAATGATTTAAATGGGTGGGCTTTTAGGTTTTGAAAACAAATTGGTGGATGGGAGTTTTGTAAAAGATTAGGCCAAGCAATTTTTGGATTTAGTTTAGGGATGTGTCATGAGTGATTTGAAATCAATTTAGAGTGATTTGGAATTGAATTGGGTTGAATTTGGGTTTCTTTGGTAAAAGGGCCAAAGTGGGTCAATTTGGGCTAACTTGGGCTAAGGTTAGGCTAATGTTGTTGAGAAATATTTAGGGGAATATTATGAAGAGTTTTCAACTTTGGTCGGGGTTCAATTTTGGGACTTGGGCCCATTTGGGTTAGGTTTGGGTTTAGGTCAATTTAAGAGATTTTCGGTTTGGGTTGAATTTGAGTAAGGTTTAGGTCCAAATTTTTGGTAAACTATGTGAGTGTTTTGTTTATGGAGATGTTAGGGAAGGTTTAGAAAAGGTTTGGGGTCAATTGGGGTTGAATTGGGTTGGTTTGGGCTAAGTTTGGGTTATGGGTCAAAATTGGGCTTTAAGCTTAAAAATGAAATTGGATTCAAATGTCAATCAAATTGGGCTTGGATTTGGTCTAGATTGATATTGGTGATATTGAATTGAATTTTATAATTGATTTGGACCAAAATTGAGGTCAATTGGAAAGGTTTGGTTTGACATTGGGTTCATTTTGGTTTAAAATGGGTCAAATTTGGGGTTTTGATAAAAGTGGGGTAAATTGACAAAATTGGCCCATGGTGTAGTTGGACAAAATGAAACTGAGAATATTTGGGATTTTTTTTGGAATTTTCTGGGAATTTGTGGAATTTTTGGATTTTTGGGTCAAGAGGGGTATTTTGGTAATTTGGAGGGTATTTGGGGTATTTTTGGAAATTTTGGAATTTTTGGTTATGGATGATGAATTTGAATGGTTGGGAAATGTTCAAGGTTGATTTTGGAAAAGTTTTGGGTGATTTGGAAATTTTGGATGTTGTGGGTAATTTTAAGGGCTTTTGGTAGGCTAGGGGGTCCGGGGCCCCAGAGGTCAAAAATTGAAATTTTGGAAAGATGAAGATTGCTCAAATTTGAGTAGAATAGAATAATTTTGGTTGATCCATGAAGCCATATTAAGCCCATATGAGCCATGAGAGGACACATTTGAGGCATTCACTATGTTGTTCCTAACCCTCTTAGCCAGGGGCTGAGGGGTTAAGGAGCACCCATTTGAACTACCTATATGAGTCAGAAAGTCAAGTTGGGTGAAAGTGTGGGTTCTAGGATTTGGAATGTGTCTGTGAGAGTGTAGTATATGTGTAAGTCAGCCCTCACCAGACCAGGCCACCCAGGGTGATCCTAATGCCAAAGAGTCCTATAGGGAACTCATCCTTTAAACTTCCACATTTGATCTCAACCCTCTAGGTGATTAGGGTTTACAATCAAGCTTGCGGGATTTGCATGGAGTTAAGAAGTAGTTTGAATTTCTTAGTGGTGGATTCCATTTCTAGTCCTCTAGGATAGTCAAAGGAAAAGTCTAAGGCTAGATCCTAAGTACTAAAGAGGGAAAGAGAAGACCTCATCAAAAATGAGGTCAACAAATGGACCCCCAATAGGTGTGGTGTGCTAACCAAGCACACTGCGCGTATTGGCATCGACTGACGAGATCAACAAGACCAACACAGTTGTCCCAGTGACAAACTTAGGACATAATAGAAAAATTTTCGCTGGGTAGTATCAAGTATATCTCCAAGACTGGAGGTTTCTGTACTCTCGCTGGGGAAAGGAAAAGGAGGTGAATTACAAATCACAAGATCTGGGGAATTTTGATTTAGATTTTGTTTCATTTCATGTTTAAGTTTTGATGTGTGAGTTTAGATTTTTGATTTGGAGTTCCAATTTAGAATGAAGTTTGATTTAAAATCAGTTTGAACAAAATTTGGATTTGAAAAGAGAATTGAAACATGAGTTCCAACCTCGGGATTGCGAAGAAAACTGGATTTTAGGTAGTAGCCTCTGAGTAAGCATCCGAGTTTAAGTGTCGATTGAAAAGGATGAGAATCAGAATTTAGGTACTGATCTCGAAAGAGAACTGGAATGTAGGTACCAGTCTCAGGAATTTTGAATTGAAATGTAGGTATAAATTCGGATGAGAATCGAAATGTAGGTATCGATCTCAAAATGAGAACTGGAATGTAGATACCAGTCTTAGAAATTTTGCATTGAAATGTAGGTATCAATTCGGATGAGAATCGAAATGTAGGTATCGATCTCAAAATGAGAACTGGAATGTAGGTACCAGTCTCAAAAATTTTGAATTGAAATGTAGGTATCAATTCGAATGAGAATCGAAATGTAGGTATCGACCTCGAAATGAGAATTGGAATGTAGGTACCAGTCTCGAAAATTTTGAATTGAAATGTAGGTATCAATTCGAATGAGAATCGAAATATAAATATTGACCTCGAAATGAGAACTGGAATGTAGGTACCAGTCTCAGAAATTTTGAGTTGAAATGTAGGTATCAATTCGAATGAGAATCAAAATGTAGGTATCGACCTCAAAATGAGAATTTTAATGTAGGTACCAGTCGCGGAAATTTTTGAATTGAAATGTTGGTATCAATTGGAATGAGAATCGAAATATAGATATCGACCTCGAAATGAGAACTGGAAAGTAGGTACCAGTCTCGGAAATTTTGAATAAAAATGTAAGTATCAATTCGAATGAGAATCAAAATGTTGGTATCGACCTCGAAATGAGAACTGGAATGTAGGTACCAGTCTCAGAAATTTTGAATTGAAATGTAGGTATCAATTCGAAAGAAAATCGAAATGTAGGTATCGACCTCGAAATGAGAACTGGAATGTAGGTACCAGTCTTGGAAATTTTGAATTGAAATGTAGGTATCCGTTAGAATGAGTCTCAGAAATTTTGAATTGAAATGTAGGTATTAATTCGAATGAGAATCGAAATGTAGGTATCTATCTCAAAATGAGAACCGGAATGTAGGTACCAGTCTCGAAAATTTTGAATTGAAATGTAGGTATCAATTCAAATGAGAATCAAAATGTAGGTATCGACCTCGAAATGAGAACTAGAATGTAGGTAGCAGTCTCAGAAATTTTGAATTAAAATGTAGGTATCAATTCGAATGAGAATTGAAATGTAGGTATCGACCTCGAAATGAGAACTGGAATGTAGGTACCAGTCTCGGAAATTTTGAATTGAAATGTATGTATCAATTTGAATGAGAATCGAAATGTAGGTATCGTCCATGAAATGAGAACTGGAATGTAGGTACTAGTATCAGAAATTTTGAATTGAAATGTAGGTATCAATTCGAATGAGAATCGAAATGTTGGTATCGACCTCGAAATGAGAACTGGAATGTAGGTACCAGTCTTGGAAATTTTGAATTGAAATGTAGGTATCAATTTGAATGAGAATCGAAAAGTAGGTATCGACCTCAAAATGAGAACTGGAATGTAGGTACTAGTCTCAGAAATTTTGAATTTAAATGTAGGTATCAATTCGAATGAGAATCGAAATATAGGTATCGACCTCGAAATGAGAACTGGAATGTTGGTACCAATCTCAAAAATTTTGAATTGAAATGTAGGTATCAATTCGAATGAGAATCGAAATGTAGGTATCGACCTCGAAATGAGAACTGGAATGTAGGTACCAGTCTCAGAAAATTTGAATTGAAATGTAGGTATCAATTCGAATGAGAATCGAAATGTAGGTATCGACCTCAAAATGAGAACTGGAATGTAGGTACCAGTCTCGAAAATTTTGAATTGAAATTTAGGTATCAATTCGAATGACAATCGAAATATTGGTATCGACCTCGAAATGAGAACTGGAATGTAGGTACCAGTCTCAGAAATTTTGAATTGAAATGTATGTATCAATTCGAATGAGAATTGAAATGTAGGTATCGATATCGAAATGAGAATTGGAATATAGGTACCAGTCTCAGAAATTTTGAATTGAAAAGTACTGTGGAGATTTGGATTTAGTGGGAGATTGAAATGAGATATGAAAGTGTTACAGATCCCATGAGAATAAATCAATGTTTGATTATTTGGTGAAGGGTAAAACCAAATCGAAAATTTTTCGTGGTTCTGAAATCATCCCGAGAGAGGGTTTTAAAGGAGGTCTGAAGTAGATCTTGATTTGAAGAAGAACTGGAGGATTTGAAAAGATGGATTTTGACTGGAATTCAATTTGAGATTTAGATTCTTTTTGTTTGTCCTTTAACGATCTCATTTTTTTTATTTTTTATTTGTTGTTTATTTAGTGTTCATGTGAATTTGAAGTTAATTTTACCATTTAGATTTTTAGGAAAAGTTCTCATTTATTTTCTTTTTCTCTTTTGTTCTTCGTTCAAAGTTCATTTAACTCTAATGGAGTTTCCCAGTCAATTTGCACAAAAAGAGGTGAAGGCAAAATATGACGTAGTCATTTTCATTCCAACTTGCTGAAAGTACATCATACAACTTGATCTAGTCATGATGACATTTTCCTCAGAAATTTAATGTCTCATACAATCCATGTAATTCCAAAACGGACTGTGTAAGTTTCTTTTTGATCCATCCAAAAGCGTCTGTCAAAAAATCCATGTCTGAATAGTATGAAACATGGGTAATAACATCACCTTCCAAGTCACCCTTAGCAGGAATGCCGCATGGATGTGCATTGGAGGTGTCCTATTTCCCATGTAACTCACAGCTCGTAGGGCCGGAGACTCTCCAATTCTGGATCTGGCTGGAAGTGGTAAGGCGCCTTCCTGTCATTCATCCTTCTAAAAGTGACAGAGATCCGCTCCACTGGCACTCCCGGTATACAATGTTTTGCGATATCTGCTCCATTTCCTTTTAATATCATGACGGAACCTACCAGAAGTGGTATCTCCACCGGGCCTCGGAACTTACCCAGGCCTGCTATCCGGAGGTCAGATTCGAACATGATATTGCATTGGTTGACGAACAAAACTGTGCAAAAAGGTCTGACAAAGTCGTGGTGGTCTATGTGTGGAGGTATGTAGTCGCTCTTCTGATAAATGTTGATGATGCAACTGTTGGGTATGCAGTCTGCTGGCAGTACCCTCCGTGTTACCAGTATTTTCACCATTCTTTTAATTATCCTCGGCATTGGATCCACCTCACTGCAACGGAGTATCCCTAGTGGATTTCCTTTTCTGTCCTCTGCGAAGTTATAGCAACATCCACATTGTATTGTGACTCTTCCTTTCCATGACATCCATCTCCGGGGTTCTGAAAAAGTCTTTTCCCTCAGACGGCCTGCTCGACCCATGTTCTGAAGTTCTAAGATGCAATCCAAGATCTGCTGTTGCTCGTACTCTGAGAATACATCTGTGTGTAACTCGAGGCCTTCTAAAATGTTGATTCTCATGCCTTTAATCCTTTCAAGGTATTCGAAAGTCTTCTTATTAACATTTTGCATTCTTTTTAGTTAATATTATGGGATGATCTGCAAGTGATGGGTCCTAGTAACGTACTGCAGAATGTATGGCTCAATCCCGTCACGTTCTCCTGCATACCTTGGCTCCTCGGGGATTGTCTCTATCGGGACATCCTCCGGGGTTGCTTCCACAACAAGGTTCTTCAGATTTGGTATCTCTGTCTGGCGTCGAGGCACTGACTCTATTTCTGTTCTTCTTGGCACGTCTTTGATTTGTTCTGATTCTCTTACCGTTAACTTTCTTCTTTCTGGTTCCTGACAAACTGGTATCTTTGAAATGTGTGTGCCAGCAAAAGCGGTTCTTTCCTCGTGTTGATCTGCTACTAGTTTAGTCAACATCTTGCGGATACGGTGATTCTTATTCCTTCATTGGGTAACAGTAAGAGTAGCTCTCTTTACCCCTTGAATTTCTATGGGCGCGGCGCTGACGAGCCTGCCCTCTACCGTGGTAACTACAGACTTGATTTTCTTATTCTCCTTGGTGTTTGTCTTTCTTTTCTTGTGGCTGGATTGGTGGCTTGGGCCACCCATCTTCATCACTATCTGGCTGTGAAGCTTTTCTCGGTCAACTGGGACGCAATCATTTTCTTCGTACTATAGGCTGGCTGGTGTGAAGTCAGAATCAATTTCTATCACTGCTCCATCCTTCACCCTTTTTTCATCAAGTGCGAGACTCACGCCATTTTTAAAGTTTAGGACCAACCGCCCGTTCGACATTTTCCTGCGAAAAAGACAAGGAAAGGATCAGGGGCTGTACTAAGAACAAGAAAATTAGAAAAAAAATTATTACTGAAGATTCTTATTTACTTATTTTAATTTTTAAGGAAAGTAGGAAAAGATGAAGAATGATCAGGAACAAGATTTGATTTGAACGGAAGGGTAAAACTTTATTATTATGATTTCACATATTTTATTTTTAGCACATATTTTTTGTTAATGATTTTCTTTTGTCATCCATTTTAATGTTTTTGGGTTCGGACCCAGTCACAAGTGGTTACTTCACCCGTGTTTCTAGGGATGAGAATTCATTCCTTCGAAACATCAGGTCGCGTAATACTTCTTCAAATATCGTCCGTTGGTTGGAAGCATTTGTCGTTCTCCTTGGCAGTTCACAAGTTGGTAGGAGCCTCCTGAGTAGACTGTCTCGACCACAAACGACCCTTCCCAAGTTGGTTCAAATTTACCACCTATCTTGCGATGTGCAAGAATAGGTCTTCTGAGAAGCAAAACCAGGTCACCGGCTTTAAATGTCCTGGGGCGGACTAATTTATCATGAGCCTGGATCATTTTGGCTTGATACAGTTCCAAATTCTGTTGCGCAGAAAGTCTTTTCCCTTCCAAGCTTTCCAATTCTTCTAGTCGTAGTCTGGCATTTTCCTCCGTAGTGATTTTGTTTGCAACTGCAATTCTGAGTGATGGGAGTTGAACTTCCAAGGGTAGAACTGCCTTAGACCCATACACTAAAGAATAGGGCGTAGACTGAGTAGGGGTCCTAAAAGTTATCCTGTAAGCCCATAAGGCTTCTAACAATTTCTCGTGCCAATTTCTCTTGTCGTCGTCCAAAGCTTTCTTTAGAATTTGAATGAGAGTTTTATTAAAAGCTTCGGCCAAGCCGTTTGCTCTTGGGTAGTAGATCATCGAGTATCGCCAATCGATCTCGTGTCTTCTGACAAAATTTTTGACCTTTATACTTTTGAATGCTGACCCATTATCTGAAATGATTCTGCGCGGTACCCCAAAACGGTAGACAACTTCATTCTTGAAAAACTGTAGCACGTGGTGTGCCTTCACTTCCCTGAGTGGTATAGCTTCTGCCCATTTAGAAAAGTAGTCTGTGGCTGCAAGGATGAAGCGATGTCCTCTTGAAGAAGGTGGTTCTATCGGACCCACTATATCTGTGCCCCAACACTCAAATGGCCACGACGCGATTGTCGGATGTAGCACATTTGGAGGTTGATGTAGAACTACTCCATGCACTTGGCATTGGTGACAGCTCTTGGCGATCTTCATACAGTCGGTCATCATTGAGGGCCAGTAGTACCCTAGTCTTTTAATCTTCATTTTCATTTTCGGACCCGACTGATGAGCTCCACAGAGTCCTGAGTGTACCTCTTTGACAATTTCACGAGCCTCGGACCCACTCAGGCATCTTAACCACATTTGATAAAAATACATTTTGTATAATGTTTTGTTTATTAATGCGTAAGACAGAGTTATTTTCTTGATTTCATGGGCTAATGACTTATCATCTGGTAATTTCCCTATTTGCAGGTAGTCTATTAGCGGTTGACGCTAATCTTCTGTGTTTTCTGTTATTGATGCAACTGATTCCTCTGCTTTTTCTGATTTTTGTATCATGTCCATGTCGAGCTGTGATAGGACCTGTCGTCCCTGAACTTACACTTCAACTGACTCATCTTGTAAGCAGGCAAATTCTTTTGCAAGGCGAGCTAGTGCATCTGCAAGAGCATTTTCTTTTCTGGGGATCTTGTAGATCGTTACATTCGGAATATGTTCCAACAGTTTCATGGCATACTGAAACTACTGCTCGAGTCTTAGCTTCAAAATTCTGTATTGTCTGGTGACCTGTTGAATGATCAACTGAGAATCTCCATAGATGTTGATGTCTGTTATTCCAATTTGAATGGTTAGTTTTAGTCTTGTTATGAGGGCTTCGTATTCTGCCTCATTGTTTGTACACGGCTCTGTTAAGTGGTAAGAGTATTTTAACTACCGGACACTATCATTTGTAATTCTTTGTTCTTCTACGCTGAGGACGCTCCGTCGAAGTATAGTTCCCAACGTCGATCATCAGGGTCTTCTAGGCTCACTATCTGCTCGTCAGGCAAATCGTCGTCGAGAGGCGAATCTGCCGGTAAAGGGTGTGTTGCAAGGAATTCAGCTAGGACTTGTCCCTTTACGACGTGAAGAGGAACAAAAGTTATGTCAAATTGCAATAGTATCATCGACCACCTGGCAAGTCTGCCAGAAAGTGTCGGTCGGGTCATCAAATATTGCAATGGATTAACTCTCGAAATAAGGTTGACCTTATGAGAAAGCATGTAATGCCTGAGCTTCTGTGCGGCGAAGATCAGGGCCAAGCAGTGCTTCTCAATAGGAGGATACTTTACTTCCATTGGAATTAGACGACGGCTTAAGTAGTATAGAGCATTTTCTTTTCCCTCATCATTGACCTGGGCTAGCAGGGCTCCAAGGGAGTCGTCTAAAGCTGCGGTATAAAGTATCAACGATCTACCTGAGACTGGGGCTGCTAAGACAAGAGGTGTCATTAAATATCGTTTGATGTCATTGAAGGCATGTTGACATTTGGAGTCCCAAGTAAACTTGACATCCTTCTTAACCAAAGCAGAAAAAGGCTGACACCTTCCTGACAAATTTGATATAAAGCGTTGAAGATATGTCAACTTTCCTTGAAAGGATCGTAGTTGTTCCAAAGTTTTGGGTGGCGGCATTTCTAAGATAGCTTTAATCTTCTCTGGATCGATTTCAATTCCACGATGTCAGACAACAAATCCTAAGAATTTCCCAGAGATAACGCCGAAGGCACATTTTAAGGGATTCATCTTAAGGTTGTATTGTCTTAGTCGCTCGAAAACAATTCTTAAATCATACAGGTGATCTTCCTTCAGTTTGATTTTGATGACCATATCATCCACGTAGCACTCGACTTGGTTGTGAATGAGACCATCAAAAATCTTTGTCATTGCTCTTTGGTATGTTGCTCCTGCATTCTTTAGTCCGAATGACATTACTGTGTAGCAATACACTCAGATCGGCGTTCTGAATGCTGTGAGTTTTTCGTTTTCTGGTGCCATCTTTATCTGGTTGTATCCTGATGATCCATCCATGAATGAAAATATTTCATGTGTTGAAGAAATGTCGATCATTAGTTCTGGGATTGGTAGTGGAAATTCGTCTTTTGGCCATGCTTTATTTAAATCTCTGAAGTCTAAGCAGATTCTGATCTGACCGTTCTTCTTTCTGACTGGTACCACATTGGCTAACCAAGTAGGGTATTGTTCTTCACGGACAAATTTAGCGTCAATTAGCTTCTTAACTTCTGGGATTACTTGTTGCTCAATTTCTAGACGCATTCTTCTGGGAGCTTGTCTGACTAGAACAGAAGTAGGATCTACTCCTAACTTGTGAACTGTGACTTATGGAGCTAATCTTGGCATTTCGTCGTAACTCTAAGCAAAACAGTCCTTGAATTCCATTAGTAGCTTGATTATTTCCTCAGAATCTTTTTTATTGAGTAAGGAGCTAACAAAGGTTGGCCTAGGCTCTTCGCTAGTACCTAAGTTAACTTCCATTAACTCGTCTATTGTAGATTTGATTTCTTCTTCAAATTCTGGTGGAGCATCTCCGATTGGTAGATCTTCGAGATCTCCAGAAGCTTCCAAGTAGTCTTCATTAGGTTCGCAAGTGACAACCAAGCAAAATCCCGTATCTTCAACGGAATCTACTGTGCCGAATCTGAGACCATGTTTTGAATTGGGAGCTCGACCGGCATTATTCCATAATCTTTTAAAATGTTGTGATTGACCCTTTGTCCATTGTCGAGGTAAGACACCACGTCGAATTAAATTTTGAACACAGGGAGAGTACCACTGAAAAGGTAATTCCATTAATTCGGAAGAAGTAACATCTTCAAATTGTACATCTTTTTCATTATTGGAAGAAGATGCGCCACGATAAAACTTGATCGGCTTAGTACCACCACCATGCACTTCCTTGACCACCATTCCCTCGATCTTATTAGAATGGATCGGGGTCAGGGTCATAGTATGTACATGATGGTTAATCTTCTTGTACATTGATTTGTATTCTTCATTCTTTTCATCTTCGAGAGAGATTTGGAACTGGGGTTTCTTTTGACTTATTGTCGCTGCTTCTTTCTTAATTCCTTCTCCTTCTTCGGAAGTGTTCTCCCAATCAACATCGATGACTGATTTCTTCTGTCCAACTGTTCTAACATTTCTTCCACGTCCTCGTCCCCGGCCTCGACCTCGGGTGTGAGTTCTGGAGAAATCTTCACCATCTCGCCGTAAGGGAGTGGTGAGTAACTGTTGAACTAGAACTTCAGGTTCTTCATCGTCTCGAATTTCTTTTGCTTCATTTGGTATGGTTTTTCTAGAAAAGATTGTTTTCTTCAGGGGCGCATAGTAGGCCGCATCTTCATGAATTCTAATCTCGTGTACGGAGAATGGTTGAAGGTCACCTTTGATACACTGTTCCCCTCCTTCGTAATACTTTATGCATTGGTGCAGAGACGACGGTACCATCCAATTTTCATGGATCCACGGTCGACCCAGTAGAGCGTGGAACGATGTCTCAGAATCAATTATGTGGAATATTGCGGTTGTCTTTACTAAATCACCAGTCTTCATTAGTAGTGTTATCGATCTAAAAGCTCTTTCTCCTTTTTGAATGAAGCCTCTTAATAGCATTTTGTCTTCTTCAAGTTTGCGAGGATCAATTTCCAAATATGCTGGCATCCTAAGATTCATTATGTTGATTAATGCTCCCGGATCAACCAACACTCTAGAGAGCGTAAACTTTCCAATAGTGACTGAAATGTATAACGGTCGGTTGTGATCTGTTGTTCCTAGTAATAGATCATTGTCCGTGAAGGTAACACCTCACTGTTCTTTTAACGAGCAAACTTCGTTGAAGGAATTACCGGCCATTTGAGCTAAACAAATCTCTGGATCAAGTAAAGCCTTGATCAGAGCCTCCCTCATCTCTTTTGATAGGATCAGAGCGTCGTATATGCTTAGTTTGGCTGGTAGCTTCCTAAGATGGGCTAGCACATTATAGTCCACTTTATTACCATGTTCCTCGATTTCTTCCCGAATGGGCAATTCCCTGCCGGTGTTGGCTCTTCCTGAGCAACCACCTGCTTTCCTTTATCCTTTGGATCCATTCTCGGGGGTAGAACCTTTCCACTCCTTAAATTTACTTTAGTTATCTCTTCTGAATTTGGTGTTGAATCTGTCGGTCTATCCCCTTGAATTGGAACAACTGGCTTTATTGAATTTGCTTCGGTATCTGATGGTTCTAATTCTATCGTGATCGGAACCCCTCTGAATTCACAAATGGACTCATTCCTTGTCGAGCTTTCGTAGCCTCCCTTGTGAACATCTTCTTCGTCGTGATCATCGAGGTTGTGTATGATTTGAGAATCGTTATTTATATTTGAATCGAGATCCAGATTAAGTCAGTAGTTGCTAGTTACATAATTGTTAGAAAAAGTCAAAACTTAGCCAATTCCATAACCCTTATCATTATAAGATCCTGCTGGGGCGGACAAATAATCATATAGAGTCAGGAGTTCGAGGGATTTTACCCCGAATCAGAAACGACCATCCTAGGATAAACAGCCCCTAATCTACCCTCCGGAGCCTCTGTCTTCTTTTATTCCACGATCTTCTCCTCCTTCTGGGGTGGTTCTTCAATCGCAAGTGATAGTGTCGGCTCGATAGGTCTCAAACTCTGAGTTGTAGCACGTACCGAAGAGGCCTGGATGTGATCCAAAATTTGCTTCGATGATTTTGTCCAGACAGTACTCCATCAATCATCAGTCGTGTAAGGGTCTATCCAAACAATGGGATCCGTTGAAATAACCATGACGGAACCTTCCTTCTGGGGTTCCTTCATGTATTCCTTTGGGATCGTTATGTTCCCTTTTTGGAGATTGTCATCAAGCCAACTCTTGAAAGTGATGCAATCTTCTATCTTATGTCCAAGCATCTGGTGGTAAGGGTAATAGTTTGGATGATCTTTATTGTTGACTTCTTCCGGCTTCTTGGGCTCCGGCAGCTAAAAATCTGATGTCTTCATTGAGCTGCGGAACATCTTCGCTACTGCTTCCATTTTTAATGGATATTCTTTATTTAGAAGTTCTCTTAAGGTACGCGATGAACGAGGCGGTTGTTCATAATGCTGAGACGACTGATAGCTCAGACGAGGTTGCTGATAGCCTTACTGAGGTTGCTGATAAGTCCGTTGTGGTGGTTGATAACTAGGCTGTGGCCGCTCTGACTGTATCTGAACCGGCTGCTTGCCCTTATCTACTGCGGCGACGATTCAGGATTTCTTTTCGAATGTTTTCACAAGTTTCTGCTTATCGTTCTTGTCCACGAAACTTAAATATTTTGCCTCTTCTTGCAAGCTCCCGGCCTTGCTAAGCAACTTCTCGAAAATCTTGATTGTAAACCCTTTAAGGAGAAGTGCTATCGGGCCATGGATACTTTTAAGCAGGATACCAACTGCATGTTGTTCTTGAAGTTGTGGTTCACACTTCATGCTTAAGTTTCTCCATCGAAGTATGTAATCCACTTAAGTCTCGTTCGGCTTTTGCTGCTCCACCACTAGATCACCGATAGTGATGTGGTGCTGAGCTCCGGCAAATCGTTTAATGAAAAGATTCTCCAATTCTGAAAAAGTCTTCACTGAGACATTCGGCAATTCTGCGTACCAGTCGAAGGCGATCCCTGACAAACTGCTGACGAACTAGCGGAAGAGTAAAGCGTCACTCCCACTGGCATTGCAGCAACTAGCATGAAAATGTGCAACCTGTTGTCGGGGCTTTCCTATTCCATCGAAAGTCTTAAACAGAGGTAGAACGAAGCCTTTTAGGTATTGGACTGCATCGAACTCCTCGGGGTAAGGTCTACCCGTCTGAATAGATGCTCCATTCTTAGATTGTGCTAAAGCTTCTCGCACCTACTGTTCTACCATGTTTTTAATATCCTTTTCTGGAATCATGCTTTGTGAAGAATCCTTCTTTGGTTGCTCGTCCCCATTGACGGATGTGATCTCTTTTCCTTCATCTGCAATATGGATGATCTCTAGGGGTGTCTCTTTCTGAGGCTGGGCCTGACTCTGGAGAGTGGCTAAGGCAGCAGCCATCTCTTCCATCCTCTTTGTCATCTGAAAAATTGTATCATCTCTTTCCCAAAGCTGTGCTCTCAACACTTCTGGTTCATCTCTTTCAGCAGCGGCTGGAGCACCTTGCGAAGCTGACGATGCTCGTGTGTCAACCATGTTGATCTCGGCATACTCCTCATCCATGAACTCTGATGAGTCATCTTAATCTCCTAGTTCTTCTTCTCTCTCTTTTGCTAACCGTCGGATATCAGTCCTTAACTTATCAATGGAATCCTCCAGTGGCCCTTTTCGCACGGTCTCGCAGTTGTCTCGTAATGGTTGTTGAACTTTCTTTTCGGGAGTCCCCTTTATTTCAGTAGCACTTTCTTCTGATTCGAGTCTCCTGACGAGACTTTTCTTCTCAGGGCATTGCTTTGGTCTTAACTCGCCAGTAGTAGGTTGCCATACCATCCTTCTTGCAGCCAGAAGCCTAGGACCGGATGGTCTTTCAGCTATGCGCTGGAAGGTGGTATCCTCCCTAATCTGTAGACCCGATACAACAACGGGCATACTAGCTTTCATTTTCTTTTTTGGTTTCTCTATGGCAGCAACGGGTTCTATTCACGGTCCGAGGTGGGATTTAGCTGGCACCTGTCCTATCCTTCTTCAGATTTCTGACACAGGGCATCTTTCTTTCTTTGCTAATCTTTCTATTATAGCTTGCAGCCGAGTCAACAGCGTAGTCTTATCGCTTTTCCTCTTGTAATTGTTGTAGTATGCAGGTCGGGGTAATGCGGTGGCGATCCTATGAACATCCTCTTCATCTGATGCGGCAGAGAGAGGGTGAAACCTGCTCCCTTCCAACAGAGGTATATACTCAGGCAGTTCTTCTTTTTCTTCAAGAATTTCTTCTAGAAAAGTAACTTCAGTAGCTCTAGCTTTCTTGGTGATCTTTCTGCTTCTATTTCTCCTTTGAGTCCGAGTTAGGGGTGCAACTCTTGAACTGGACCCAATCTCAAAAACAGATGGTATTGTAGCAATGTCTGCACCCTCCACGGTGACAGGCTCATCACAGACTTGGATTTCCTTCCCCCTTATGTTTGGCAGAAGTCGGGGTAGGTGCTGAGATGATTAGACCGGTGGGGGTAGAGACAACAGTCCTCCTACGAATAGTGGTACTCTTATCAGCTGGAATCCTTTGAAGGGGAGGGAATTCTTGAGTTGATTTTAGATTGAACTCAATCACGGGCTCTTCAATTTCTGACACTTTGTCCATTAATGTGAAGAGAGTGACGTCAGCGAACTTGACATCTGTGTTGCCAAATCCTTGTCCGAAATGGATGATACCATTGTCGGGCAGTTCATCCTTGTAAACAGCAAAATCCATTCCATTGGTGAAGGAGATGATTGGCTTTGGGGCAGTCATTTTCTGCAGGGAAGATTCCGAATATTAGTCCTGAATCATGCTTCTTTTCGTCGTAAAGTTTAGGACGAAAAAGAAAGAGTCCGAACACATTTTCGTTTATCTTAGTGTATTTGTGATTTTAAAAGGATTTATTCATCAAAAGAGTCATTTATTAGAGGATTTTTTTATTAGGAATGGAATGTTTAAGGGTATATAAAAAAGGTAAGGGATTCTATTCAGAATCAGAAAGGAAGAGAAAGTCTTTTTGCAAGACTTCTCGACTCGAAGGACCGCTTCTTAAACTAACACCTTTTGGGGGTCCACCCCACCTCAGAAAAGAGGTAAAAGGATCTCGGAATCACTTAAGAAAACTCTGGATAATGATCAATGGTTTTGCTCTCAAGAATTTCAAAGTTTAAGGTTTTCAAAGGATTTGAGTTTTGGAAATTTCAATTGGGAATAGATCAAATTTGGAACAGTTAATTTCAGGAGTTCAAAGGAAGAAAAGTAGGAGAAGCTGAAGAACCAAGAAGAATCTTGGCAACTTCCCAAACTATCCTATTGTTTGGCTTCAATTTGAGAATTTATTGAATATTTCAATCCTGCCATTTTTAATTAAATAGGACTTATATTGGTATGACATAATCATACAAATAGCCTCAAAAATGTGAGGGTTTATGTCGCACCAAACGACTACCTCGGAGTCCTAAGACAGGTTATGGCTTAACTTACATAACATGATTATGCAAATGCCTAACAAAAGGGTTGAGGATTTATGTTGCACTAGGTAAACTACCTCGAAATCCTACGGTTTGGTTGTTTAATTCTAGGAATGTTTTGCTGATGTAGAGTTGTTTCGTTGATGAAGGTGGCCGTGCTGCCCACCATGCTCCAAGCTCCTTATTGTTGCAAAGGTTTAGTTTTAGAAGTCATAAATCAAAGGATGAGAGAAGTGTTTTGGTTTAGAGAAATTCTTAAAATCCAAGTGTTTTTAATATTTTAATTAAAACAAATCTTAAAGTTGTTTAAACAGAACCGATTAAGATCCCACGGTTCCGACATCCCGACACCATTATTTTCATTGAATTCACTTAGTCCAGATGAATTTGCTAAACTCAACTGAATGAATTCCACACTTTCATTTAGACCGTGGGAAATCCCGTTAGCAACATGTGGGTTACATCATCCGAGGTATTCCAGATCATTCAACGAGACGTTTTAATTGAGTTGCAATTGTAGTTTTGTTGTTCTGTTTGTGATTAAATTTTGAGTTGTTTTATATTTTGAATGTTGTGGCGGTGAATTTTATCTTGCAATGACTTTTAATTTAGTTTTGGATTCAGTTTAGGGACTATCTTAAAGTTTTTGATTTTCATGCAACAGTTTTATTTAACATGCAAGAAAAATAAAGTACATTGCAATAAAGTAAATTGCATTAAAATAAAAGCGTACCTGGAGGGTATTCCCGTCATCCCAAGCTGCACTTAAAACACATGTTAATGTCATTTAAATATTTCAACAAATACCTAGGTAAAGCTAAGGGAAGGGTTTTGGTTGTCTACGAAATTCCTAATCCTATAAATAGTCATCTCCTATGACGTCTAGGTTTTTGGTTTGGTTTAAGGATGATTTTCTTCATCAAAGAAAAAATTAAATTCAATTGTTCTTCTAAAATATCCCATCATATTGAGGAAGTTTTTAGGACGAGTCTTAAACATCTTTTCAATACTTCTGGGATTATTTTGAGTACAAGTAAATTTCGTTGCACAGGTGAATTAATCATCCAGGGGTTTAAGTTTTGTTCCCTTGCTCAGTGAACTAGGACATTTGAATATCTTATATGTGAAGTAACACTTCACTTGATACTTCATTTAAGAGTTATAATAATAAGAGCTCTAAAAGGGCAAATTTATTAGGTATTTTGATGAATTAGACATAATGAATTAATTTCAATTTTGACTTAATTACAAAAATTAGTTTAAGTATGGAACAGTGTTCAAGTTATTTTAGATTTAATTCTTAATGATTTCATTTAGGTTTGTTATTAAATGATTTTGACTTAATTTAATTCAACTTAATTTTAACTTAATTTATTTTAATTTTAACATAATTTGATTTCATTTTGATTTTAATTTAATTTGGTTTAATTTAATTTAATTTAATTTAAATTTAATTTAATTTAATTTAATTCAATTTAATTTAATTTTAATTTTAATTTAGTTTGATTTTCACTTTAATTTAATTTTTAATTTAATTTACTTAATTTAATTTAATTTAGTTTAGTTTTAATTTAATTTTAATTTAATTTAATTTTAATATATTTTAATTTTAATTTAATTTAATTTAGTTTTAATTTTAATTTAATTTAATTTTAATTTAGTTTAATTTAGTTTAGTTTAATTTAAATTTAAATTTAAATTTAATTTAATTTAAATTTACTTTTATTTTTAATTTTTAATTGAGATTATTCTTTTAATTTTTTAATTAAGAATTAAGTATTATTGAAGTGATTTATTTAGGGATTTTTTTTAAATTAAAGAATAAATATCCTCTTAATAATATCCCTACTTTAATAATTCCAATTTCTATTATTCTTCCAAAATTTCAATTAATTAATTAATTAAAGTTTTATTTTAATTAAATTAGAAATGGTTAGTAGGTTTCTACCCTCAATCATTTAAGTTTCAATCATCCAAAATCAGTTTAAAATCAAATGTTTTACCATCCCCTTTTTTATTAATCCTAAAATTTTAATTAAGTGTTGAAATTTTTAATTACCCTTTTTTGCCCTCCAAGCTTCATAATTCTATAACTCACTAAACTAAGCTCAAATGAAATTGAAATTTTTATGTGACCTCACTCACATGTCAATTAAGACATTAGAGGAGAAAATGTGATTTTTCTTTATTTAATTTATTTATATAATTATTTTTAATGGAAAATAGGGGTTTTCAAGGGAAATTCAATAACATGACCAAGGAAATGTTTCTGTCCTTAAGAAAATTATGGAATGTTCCTAATGACCAGAGGACCATTTGGACCAATTTTGGTGATTTTTTTAATTATATTTTATTTATTAGAATTATTTTGAATTTTGGAGTATTAATTAATTTAAAAATAAAATTGAAGTTGAAAAGTAGGTTTTATATTTTTCAAAATCTCTCTGATTTCTGGGGAATTAGAGAAAAAAATTTATATTTTTTTGATTTTTCTTTGATTTATTAGAATTAATTTAGTGGAAATGTTAAAGAAAATCATTTTTTTTTAATTCAAAAATTGTTTTAAGCCTTTAAAATTCAATATCCTACCCTAGAGACTTAGGAAAAATATTTGCTTTGTTCCTAAGTGATTAGAATTCATAATGTGACATTTTGGTGATTTTTAATATTTTTATGATTTTTATTATTTTTTATTATTAAAATATTAAAATAATGATAAAAATCAACTTTTATAGAAAATTACAATTTTAATTTTCCTAAGTCCCTCTAATATCAAAGAAGCTCTAAAAACATTTTTTGGAATTTTTTAAAAGTATTTTGTGAGTTATGAATTTTTAAAATTTAATTTTATCCATTTTTGCTTAAGAGGCTTAATCAACCCATTTGATGAGGTTAATCAAATCTAATTGACCTCAATTTTTTATGTGATGTTCCTCTGATCCTAAAGATCAGTGGAGAATTATTTTCAAGTTAATTTTAATATGTAGTCAACCCTAATTAATTAAACTTCAATTTTGGGTGTTTAGGCCAATTAGAGTTGTTGCATGTGAATTAACTCAAGACCTATTTTTCCTAGGTTCCTCTGGTCATAAGAAACATCACCAAATTTTCCTAGAATTTATTTCTCAACATGCTAATTATTGGAATTAAAATACTCAAAACAGTGACATGCAATTGAAAAATCAATAACGTCTCATAGGGATGGCATCTGACCTTGGAAAATTCAGAGAATGTTCCCAAGTTCAGAGGCTTCAAAAGCCCCATGGTCTCATGCCATGGTGATATGCCTATGCAAATGGAGAATTAAAATAATGCAGAGAGTAAATAAATCATTAAAAATAAAATACTCTATGAAATTACTTGATTTCTTTTCCATATTATTCTCCTCTTTCACTGAGCAAGAGGGTATTTCTATTTTATTTTTCTGATTTTTCTACACAAAGTTATGCATTTTTGAAGTTATGGGTGTTTAATAAATAAGAAAATTCCCTAATTTTCTACTTATCCACGTGGTGCCCTGTCATCCTCGGCATATCCGAAAGACCACGAGGCGCGCTCTCATTCCACGCCGCCATCTGAGTCAGCTGCCACGGGACCCGCGGTTCACGTACCATCTCCTGGTCCGACGCCATCTGAACCGTCTGCTCGATACACGCGCGATCCAATGGCTCCCAGTCATCGTCTACGACTGGTGTGCACCCGTGACCGTCCACACTAAAACCCTAAGATCTCACTCGATTCTCAATGGATTTTTACGTTCTTATACTCTATGGATTCGTCTTGAAGAGACGAACATATCCATTCAGTTTATGTGGCATGAAATAAACTCAATCAAAATAGAGAATGTTCAGAAGCTCGGGAAGAAGAGAGAGCTCATACCTTTGCTCAGAGAAGTGAAGCTTCGATCTGAGAGTTGTGTCACCATCGATTGAGTCCAAGCAAGCTCCACATGAAGTCTCTGGCCCTGAGGAATTTTCTAGACCTGATTTCCACCAGACGCGATTTCAACCTTTGGAGGCTAGAACAAATGAGTGGCCTGGAGAGGGGGCTTTCACTGGGGAACTCCTTCTCTTGGTCTTGTGCAGGTGTGGGTGAGTTTAATTTGATTTTGGTGGAGGATTTGGGAATGTCCTGTTCTGGCCTGAGAATTAAGCTCCAAAATTGAGCTCAATTATTGGGAGTTAGGGCAGGAGAACAGTGGGGATGGATTGCTCTTGGCTAGGGGAATCTTTGTGTGGAATTTGGAGGGATTCTGTGAAGGTCTGGTTCAGCCAACCTTTTGGCCGAGAGGGGTTGGCTGGCTTAAATAGCCACGGCCATGGCCGCTCAGAGGGAGTTAGGGGCTGAGATCAGCTGCTCTGGTGAGGAGAATAATAGCTATAATGGCCATTTGGAGTAGGGCAGCTCAGCAGGTGGGAATTCCAAACTTTGGCACCTCCCAAGGTCTCGGCCATGGTGTTTTCCAGCGGTTGTGGTGGCTGGCCAGCCAGGGTCAGGTCACCATCTTGACCAGTGAGGGCGGGGCTTGGCAATGGTGAAGTCAATTGGAGTTGGCCATGTGTAAAGGAGTTGGATTGAAGTGGAATGTGGAGAGGATGATTTTGGCTTGGTTTGGGTCAACCCATGGTTTTGGGCTAGGTTCACCTCCCTATGGCTTGCTTGGGCTGAAGAGAAAGTTGTTTGGTTCAGCTTAATCAGTAGGGTCAAGTCACCATCCAAGTATAATTAGGCCTAAGCATTGTTAAGGGAAATCATGGGAGTGGTTAATCACTCTAAGGGAATATGGTAAGGACCTCCTCCTTTTTCCCAAGATAGCGTGGTGACATATAAAGGGGCTTTCATGGCTTCTATGTGGCTCATGCATGGCTTCATGGCTTGCCTATAGCTTGCACATAGCTTGGCTTACTTGTATGAAAATGGATTTTGGCATTTTTGATAAATGTATGAGAGGTTAACATGAAGCTTGATTTAGAATAAATTGATATTTGATTGGAACTTTAGGGATGGTTTTAATTGAAGAAGAGTGTCATATGGGCTTTGGATGAATTTTTGGGCTTTTGGAATTGGTTAGGAATGGGCTTTTAAATGATTTGAATGGGTGGGTTTTTAGGTTTTGAAAACAAATTTGTGGATGGGAGTTTTGTAAAAGATTAGGCTAAGCAATTGTTGGGTTTAGTTTAGGGATGTGTCATGAGTGATTTGAAATGAATTTGGAGTGATTTGGAATTGAATTGGGTTGAATTTGGGTTTCTTTGGTAAAGGGGCCAAAGTGGGTCAATTTGGGCTAACTTGGGGTAAGGTTGGGCTAATGTTGGATTTGATGTAAAATTAATGTTGACAAATGTTTAGGGGAATATTATGAAGAGTTTTCAACTTTGGTTGGGGTTCAATTTTGGGACTTGGGCCCATTTGGGTTAGGTTTGAGTTTAGGTCAATTTAAGGGATTTTTGGTTTGGGTTGAATTTGAGTAAAGTTTGGGTCAAAATTTTGGGCAAACTATATTAGTGTTTTGTTTATGGAGATGTTAGGGAAGGTTTAGAAAAGGTTTGGGGTCAATTGGGGTTGAATTGGGTTGGTTTGGGCTAAGTTTGGGTTATGGGTCAAAATTGGGCTTTAAGCTTAAAAAAGAAATTGGATTCAAATGTCAATCAAATCGGGCTTAGATTTGGTCTAGATTGATATTGGTGATATTGAGTTGAAGTTTAGAATTGATTTGGACCAAAATTGAGGTCAATTGGAAAGGTTTGGTTTGACATTGGGTTCATTTGGGTTTAAAATGGGTCAAATTGGGGGTTTTGGCAAAAGTGGTGTAAATTGAAAAAATTGGCCCATGGTGTAGTTGACCAAAATGAAATTGAGAATATTTGGGTTTTTCTGGAATTTTCTGGGAATTTTTGGAATTTTTGGATTTTTGGGTCAAGAGGGGTATTTTGGTAATTTGGAGGGTATTTGGGGGTATTTTTGGAAATTTTGGTTTTTTTGGTTATGGATAATCAATTTGAATGGTTGGGAAATGTCCAAGGTTGATTTTGGAAAAGTTTTGGGTGATTTGGAAATTTTGGAGGTTCTGGGTAATTTTAAGCGCTTTTGGTAGGCTAGGTGGGTCTGGGGCCCCAGGGGTCAAAAATTGAAATTTTGGAAAAATGAAGATTGATCAAATTTGAGTAGAATAGAATCATTTTGGTTGAGCCATGAAGCCATATTAAGCCCATATGATCCATGAGTGGACTCATTTGAGGCATTCACTATGTTGTTCCTAACCCTCTTAGCCAGGGGCTTAGGGGTTAAGGACCACCCATATGAACTACCTATATGAGTCAGAAAGTCAAGTTGGGTGAAAGTGTGGGTTCTAGGATTTGGAATATGTGTGTGAGAGTGTAGTATATGTGTAAGTCGGCCCTCACCAGACCAGGCCACCCAGTGTGATCCTAATGCCAAAGAGTCCTATAGGGAACTCATCCTTTAAACTTCCACATTTGATCTCAACCCTCTAGGTGATTAGGGGTTTACAATCAAGCTTGCGGGATTTGCAGGGAGTTAAGAAGTAGTTTGAATTTCTAAGTGGTGGATTCCATTTCTAGTCCTCTAGGATAGTTAAAAGAAAAGCCTGAGGCTAGATCCTATGTACTAAAGAGGGAAAGAGAAGACCTCATCAAAAATGAGGTCAACACTAACCCGAGCACATGAAGAAGGAGAGGACCAAAATAGGAGACCCCCAACCGCTGCCCAAATCCTCAGACCTTCAACACCAAAAATGTTCCTTAGAGCATGAGTATTTGATCCCCAGAAAAATCAGGCTTTGAAACTCACCAAATCACTTCAATTTAGCCAACCTGAGAGCACCCAAATAAGCCAAAAGAAGGAAAAAATTGAAGTTTGAAACCAAACTCTTCAAACCTTCAAATTAACCATCCTAAACCCATCTAGGGACTGTACGAGGACAAGCCCAATCAAAAATTGCTATCCTCATAGCCTCTAAACCATTTTTTGATCAACTCCCTTAAGTCGAGCCTCTCTTTGAGAAAGTCATATAAAGACTTGATTTGAGCTCAAATTGGACTACGGGGAAGTCTTCTTTGGACCACATGATGCTTCGAAACTATACAATTTAAAGCTAGACCCACTGTGGCCAATGTATGGATTGCTCAAGCCTAATTTCATTCGGATTTGACACATTGTGAAACAAAGTAATTCAAAATCCATACATTACCGTATGGATAAGTTTGCCATCTCACATAGATACTATAGGAACAAATTTTACTCGATTTCATCAAGAATTCTGCGAGATGTTGTTCCTAGATCATGGATGGTTTGCGAGATCAGGCGAGATAAAGATGATGAACCAGGACAGTTCGTTCCCTTGTTTTGAGAATGGACGGCTGAGATTTAATCCCCACGGATTCGCTGTTCGGATCCCCACAAGGGATTAAGCGCATTTTCGATGTTGCCGAGGACACACGTCTCCTCCAAAATTTTTAGGATAATTTGGATTTAATTAAATTATATCTTTGTATAAAAAATCACAAAAATAAAATAAAATTACCCGTGGAAAGAGGAAAAAGAGGAGAATAATATGGAAAAAATAATTTTAATTTTTGACTTATATTTTATTTTTAATTAATTAATTACTCTCTCGAGTAATTTAATTATTAAAAATTAATTATAAATTCAAAAATTATGATATTTTCACAATATCATCCGCTTAGCATGACATGTATTCCCTGATTTTTCTATGGACAGAAAAATTCTCTATGGAGACATTTAATAATTTCTAAGTTACTTTATAATTATTTCTAAAAATAATTATAAATATTAGAAATTAAGAAAAATCAAATTGGAAATGGCTAGAAATTGTATGGTAACAGACAATAACCCTAAGACAATGATTTCTAAGTCATTAAACAATTTTAAATGATATTTCAAAATTGAGGATTTAAAATTCATTATTAATTAAAATTTTTTAATCCTAAAAATCACCTTTTTATTATTTAGCCTATTTTTCATAATAGACTAAATTTAAAATAAGTTTAACTCAAAATAGACTCATAACAAGGTTAAGTTTAAGATGACAAATTAGGCTAATCATCATCCTAATTAAACCCTTAATCAAGCATAAATACAAATTTAGCTTAATTAAATCAAACTTAAAAAGAAATGAATAAATCTTAAATAAGTTTGAACACATACTAAACTTAATTAACCCATTAAACCTTAATTACATTAGGTTTAATATAAAAGTAAACCTTAATTAGGTTTAACCACATTAAACCTAATTAATCAACTTAAACCTTACTTACATTAGGTGTAAGTAATGTTTAAACCCTAATTAAGTTTAACTCACATTAAACCTAATCAATCAATTTAATCCTTGCTTACATTAGGTTTAAGTAATCTTTAAACCGTAAGTAGGTTTAACTCATATTAAACCTAATCAATCAACTTAGACATTACTTACATTAGGTTTAAGTAATCTTTAAACCCTATTAGGTTTAACTCACATTAAACCTAATTAATGAACTTAAACCTTACTTACATTAGGTTTAAGTAATCTATAAACTCTAATTAGGTTTAACTCACATTAAACCTAATCAATCAACTTAAACCTCACTTACATTAGGTTTAAGTAATCTATAAACTCTAATTAGGTTTAACTCATATTAAACCTAATCAATCAACTTAAACCTTACTTACATTAGGTTTAAGTAATCTTTAAACCCTAATTAGATTTAACTCACATTAAACCTAATCAATCAAGTTATACCTTAACTTACAATAGGCTTAAGTAATCTTTAAACTCTAATTAGGTTTAACTCACATTAAACCTAATTTATCAACTTAAACCATACTTACATTAGGTTTATGTAATCTTTAAACCTTAATTAAGTTTAACTCATATTAAACCTAATCAATCAACTTAAACCTTACTTACATTAGGTTTAGTTAAACTTTAAACCTTAATTAGGTTTAACCACATTAAACCTAACTAATCAACTTAAACCTTATTTACATTAGGTTTAAGTAATCTTCTAACCCTAATTAGGTTTAACCCATATTAAACCTAATCAATTAACTTAAACCTTACTCACATTAGGTCTATGTAACCTCTAAATTAATTTAAATTAACCCAAATTAAGTTTAATTAATCAATTAAACCTTACCTAAATTAGGTTTAATTAACTTTAAATTAATTAGACTTAACCCTAATTAAGTCTAATTAATCAATTAAACATAACCAAATTAGGTTAAATTACCCTTAAACCAACTAAACTTAACCCATGTTAAGTCTAATTAATCAATTAAACCTTGCCAAAATTAGGTTTAATTAACCTTAAACCAATTAGACTTAACCCATATTAAGTCTAATTAATCAATTAAACCTTGCCCAAATTAGGTTTAGTTAACCTTTAAACTAATTAGACTGAACCCTAATCAGGTCTATTTAATCAATTAAACCTTACCCAAATTAGGTATAATTAACCTTTAAACCAATTATAATTAAACCTAATTAAGTCTAATTAATCAATTAAACCTTACCGGAATTAGGTTTAATTAACCTTAAACCAATTAGACTTAACCCATATTAAGTCTAATTAATCAATTAAACCGTACCCAAATTAGGTTTAATTAACCTTTAAACCAATTAAACTTAACCCTAATTAAGTCTAATTAATCAAATAAACATTGCCCAAATCAGGTTTAATTAGACTTAAACCTATTAGACTAAACCACAATATAGTCTATCACATTAGATCAATTAAACTATTAAACCTTAACCAACTAAGGTTTAATCAGTACTAAATCTTAATTAAGCCTGTCACATTAGACTTAATTAAACTATTAAACCTTAACCAACTAAGGTTTAATAAATACTAAACCATAATTAAGTCTATCACATTAGACTTAATTAAACTACTAAACCTTAACCAACTAAGGTTTAATCAATCTTAAACCTTATTTAAGTTTAATTAATTAGACAAAATAAAATTATTAAACCTTAATTAAATAAGGTTTAATCAATCTTATATTCTAATATGTCTTACTTAAATTAGGCTTAAATAACTTTAAATTTCAGTTAAGTCTAATTTTAATTAGACTTAATTAAACCTTAATTATTACCTAAATAAGACTTGAATGGTCTTTAAATTCTAATTAAGTCAAATCTAATTAGACTTAATTAACCTTTGAGTATTATTTAAAAAAAACTTAAACCTTAATTAAGTTTATTTTAACTAGACTTAAATCAAACCTTATGTCCAACCCATATTGAACCTAATATATGTAACTTAAGTTCAACCCACATCGAACTTAAAACAACCTTAAGTTTAGGTTCAACTTAACTTGAACCTAACTTAAATCAAACCTAAATCAAACTTAAGTTCAACCCATATTGAACTTAAGTCAATCCTAAGTTTAGGTTCAACTAAACTTGAACCTAACTTAAAATCAAACTTAAGTTCAACCCATATTGAACTTAATTCAACCCTAAGTTTAGGTTCAACCTAACTTGAACCTAAATTAAATCAAATTAACTTAAATTTGACTTAAATCAAACCTAAATCAAAATTGAGTTTAATCCATATTAAACTTGAATCAACAATAAGTTCAGATTCAACCTAATTTGAATCTAACTTGACAGAATATCAAGTTTGACTTAAATCATGTCCGACCCAAATCGAACTTGATTCAACATTAAGAATTGAACTTATTTAAATTAAATAAAACTCAACATTAAGTTTGACCTAAATCGAATTTAACATTAAATTTTACTTAACAAAAAATTTTAAGTTTGACCAAAATCAAACTCAACTTAATCTAAATCAAACGTAAGTTCAATCTAAATTGAACATATTTTGACAAAACCAAGTTTAACAAATCTAACTTAATGTTAAGATCTCCCAAAATCAAAATTTGACTTAAATTGAACCTAAATCAATATTTTTAACTTAAGTTTAAACTGACATGACCTTAAGATCAACTCAGGTTCAATCCAATTTGAACCCAGGTTAAATTTAAACCACAAAAGAAATTTTGATTCAAACTACTTTAAAGACCAAATCAAAGATATTCAGATTCAAACAACATTAAATCTGATTATCAAATGACTTTATCTAAGACTAATTCATATTACACTTAACACTTCTTGACATTTTAGAATCTAACGTAGGTTAGACTTTGTAATTAGACTTAATATTAGATTCGAAAGACATCGAATTCCAAATTCTAATTTAAGACATTAAATCTAATTTTCAAAAAATCATTAGATCTAAATCATTAAATTCAAATAAAATTGAATCTAAATTTCTAGATCTAATCAAATCTCATAAATGATTTCTTAAATCTAATCAAAATACTGACAATAAATCTAAAAATCAAAACACATCAAAATTAAAACATTAAGTTCAAAAGACATCAAATTTAAAGATTTTGACATAAAAATACATATAAATTTTAAGAAATTGTAAACAACCTGAAAATTTTCAAACATAAAATTAGAAAAAGATACTAAAATTTAAATGAAACTTTAATGAATAAACAACACCAAATGTAATTTGAACCTCAGTGTTCTTAATCTATGAAGATTTCTCGGATGACGCAATCCTGGTTGCTCACAGAAATCTTCTGGTCCTAGTTTAAACACGTTTCGGACTAAGTAGATTAAGGTCTCTGATGACTCTTGGTTGACGGAGCCAGTGACATCTTGATCTGGTTATCCAAAAATATAACAAAACAAAATAAAAAGATTGAAGAAACAAAATTGACTTATTTCTTTCTGACTCTATTTTCTTTACAGGATGAAAATAAATTACGTTTTAGATTTTCTTTGCATGTTATAGGGTTTGTTAACTCTATTTTGCATGAAGACATTCCTAGGATGCGATGAAAGACAACAAAACAAAAAAATCACAACGACATCAAAATAACAATATTGACAAAACAAAACTAAATAAATAACAATAAAATGACAAAATCAAGACAAAATAAAACCAAAACTTTTAAGATAGCCATTAAACAAATAAAAAACAAAACAAAAATGACAAGCAACAAAACAAAAATGACAAACAATAAAACAAAAATGACAAACAACAAAACAAAAATGATAAACATGATGACATGACAATAAGATAAAATTGACATAACAAAATGACATTTAGGATTGATAGTGGGTACATCTTTCCTTAAAAACATTCTAGAAAACAAGTGATTAACATTAATCAGAAGTTTTCTTAGACAATTATAAATTGCCTAAGATGTAACTAACTATAGGAGCTTTCTCCTATAGGAGAATTAAAGAACTCGGAATAAATATTATATCTATAAAAAAATCTCTGGTTACCAAAATTTCATTATCTTTATACAGAATCTCTACGATAAGACAATTCTAGAATTTTCATTTTGAGGACTATCACCGACATCTCTTTTCTACTATTTTCTATACTATTAGCCCTTATTTTCTTCAAATTTCTTATTATTTAAAGATTTATTTACAGAATCTGAAGAAATTTGATTTATTGATGATTTGGGCAACATTTATAGATAAACAGAGTGGCGACTCCAAATCGACATTGACATCCCGAGAAAAATCTCCGACATGGCGACAACACCGCCATCAAGAGATTTTATTTGGCAACTAGGCTGGGGAACTTTCTTTCTTCTCATCTTTTGTTATCACTTGTTTTCATTTGACATTTTGTTCTTTGATAAATAAGAACTACATCTTTTCAAACTTTTAAAACAAGTTCCCAGTTTATAAATAAGTTCATAACATTCGTTTTTATTAAAGTTTCATTTAACATTCCGATTGCTGTTGAATATGCTGATAAGTCTTTTCAACCTAGAAGTTCTCCATTAACGCACACTATATATTCAATGTTTAAAAGACTTGCACGAAAAGATAAATGTTTAATTTCCCAATTATTGGACAAGATGGGATGTGCAGTTTCTAAAAAATGAAAAGGAGAATTCTCACAATAGAAAACTCTGTTTATCAAGAAACAGGCTATCAAACCCAAAAAGATGATCAATGTACTCGAGTGCCACTAAAATTCAGACTAGGGCCAAGAGTAAAAGGCGAAAGTTACAAGAGATAAGGCCATATATGATAAACTGATGTTGGAAGCAGGAGATACATATACCAAAATGACAGATTTGGTCCATATGTTACAAAATGCAGATTGTTCAAATTCACAATACGATGATAAAGCACCTAGAGGGTCTCGTCCCATATTAAGAAATACTGTAGGGAAACGAAGATCATTTGAAGGAAACTCAGATACTATGAGAATTCCTGTAAATAGCTCACAAGAAGGAACTTGTAAAGAATGTCTTGCAAAATCATTTGAAGAAAGACTAAAAAAATTAAAGAATGACATCAAACAATTCTCGAGCGAGAAAAGAAAGACTCTTCTGATAGTTAAAATGAAAATGTTGCCAATATTAATATGGTAGAAACACAAAAACCAACAGAAAGTTTAGTAGATTACATTTTGCGCTGAAGAAATCTCAGCATGAAATGTGAACCACAACTTCAAGAAAAACACGTTGTTGAAATCCTGCTTAAAAATATTCATGGTCCTATAGCATTTATGCTTAAAGGATTTATAATAAAAACTTTTGAAAAATTTCTCAGTAAAGCTGCCAATCTTCAAGAAGAGGCTAAGTAGATGAGTATAATTGAGAAGACTGAGAAGACAATGTTGGCATATTTTTAGGTTGAGTGTTGTATTTTGAAAAGGGGGGTCGCCTACAGAAATTGTCGGTGAATTTTTAATTTAATTTAAATAAATAATTTGAAAAGTAGTATTTGATTTGAAATTTGAAAATTTTAAGATATGAAATCAAACTGATCTCACATCCCGAATAGTTTACATAAACGAGCACCGCACCACAAACCGTGTATCTATCCCGAAGAATAGACACACTGCTTGATAATGGGGCTCGATTAGATAAACTAGAAAGGTTTGTGACATCCGTTTGGTCTGCAAACCAATTTTATAAGCCGACAAGTTCCCCTGCTTAATACAAAGAAATTAAGCAGGGTTTATATTATCTGGGTTCTTAAAATTCCCTATAAGGGCAAGCCCCTATAGTTAATTATATCTTAAGTGACGGGAATCACCTAAGAAAACTCTCGATAATAATCAGTAATTCTGCTCTAAAGAATTTCAAAGTTTAAGTTTTCAAGGGATTGAATTTTGGAATTTCAATAGGGAATGGATCAAATTTGGAACATTTTATTTTGGGAATTCAAAGGAAGAAAGGTAGGAGAAATCACAGATTCGAAGCGAACTTCGGTAATTTCCCAACTATCCTATTGTTTGGCTTGAATTTAGGAAGGCCCTAATGTTTATTTAATGTTTTGATCTTGCCAATTTTAATTAATTTGGACTTATATTTGTATGATAAAATCATACAAATAGCCTTGAAGATGTGAGGGTTTATGTCGTACCAAACGACTACCTCGGAGTCCTAAGACCGGTTAGGGCTTAATTTACATGACCTGATCATGCAAATGCCTAACAAAGAGTTGAAGATTTATGTTGCACTAGGCAAACTACCTCGAAATCCTATGGCTTTGTTATTTAATTCTTTAGAAAGTTTATCTGATGTAGAGTTGTTTTGTTGACGAAGATGGCCGTGCTGCCCACCGTGCTCCAAGCTCCTTGTTGTTGCAGAGGTTTAGTTTTAGAAGTCATAAATCAGGAGATGAGAGAAGTGTTCTGGTTTAGAGAAAATCTTAAAATACAGGTGTTTTTTAATATTTTAATTAAATAAATCTTAAAGTTGATTATAACAACACCGGTTAAGATCCCACGGTTCCATCCTTCCGGCATCGTTATTTTTATCGGATTCACTTAGTCCAGATGAATTTGCGAAACTCAACTGAATGAGTTCCAAACTTTCATTTAGACCTTGGGAAATCCCGTTAGCAACACGTAGGTGTCGGCATATTTTAGGTTGTGTTTTATTTTGAAGAGGGGTCGCCTAACAGAAATCTGTCAGCGAATTTTTAATTTAATTAAAATAAATAATTTGAAAAGTAGTATTTGATTTTGAAAATAATTTCAAATTTTAAGGTTTTAAGATATGAGACTAAACTGATCTCACATCCCAAATAGTTTATATAAACGAGCACCGCACCACAAACCGTGTATCTATCCCTAAGGATAGACACATCGCTTGACGGTGGGGCTCGATTAGATAAACTAGAAGATTTGTGACATACGTTTGGTCCGCGAACCAATTTTATAAGCCGACAAAATTCCCTCGCTTAATATGAAAATATTAAACAGGGTTTATATTACCGGGTTCTTCAAAATTCCCTATAAGGGCAAGCCCCTATAGTTAATTACATCTTAAGTGACGGGAATCACCTAAGAAAACTCTCGATAATAATCAATAATTCGCTCTCAAGGATTTCAAAGTTTAAGTTTTCAAGGGATTGAATTTTGGAATTTCAATAGGGAATGGATCAAGTTTGGAACATTTTGTTTTGTGAATCCAAAGAAAGAAAGGTAGGAGAAACCACAGATTCGAAGTGAACTTCGGTAATTTCCCGACTATCCTATTGTGTGGCTTAAATTTAGGAAAATCCTAATGTTTATTTAAATGTTTTGATTTTGCCAATTTTAATTAATTAGGACTTATATTTATATGATAGAATCATACAAATAGCCTCGAAGATGTGAGGGTTTATGTCGTATCAGACGACTACCTCGGAATCCTAAGTCCGGTTAGGGCTTAATTTGCAAGGCAAATGCCTAACAAAAGGTTGAGGATTTATGTTGCATAAGGCAAACTACCTCGAAATCCTATGGCTTGGTTATTTAATTCTAGGAAAGTTTTGTTGAAATAGGTTCAAGTTTTCGTCGACGACGATGGCCGTGTCGCCCACCATGCTCCGAGCTCCTTATTGTTGCGAGAGGTTTAGTTTTAGAAATCATAAATCGGGAGATGAGAAAAGTGTTTTGGTTTAGAGAAGTCTTAATTTTCCAAGTGTGTTTTGTGTTTTGATTAAAACAAATCTTAAAGTTGATTATAACGACACCGGTTAAGATCCCACGGTTCCATCCTTCCGGCATCATTATTTTTATCGGATTCACTTAGTCCAGATGAATTTGCTAAACTCAACTGAATGAGTTCCACACTTTCATTTATACCGTGGGAAATCCCGTTAGCAACACGTATGCTACATCATCCGAGGTATTCCCGATCATCCAACAGGACGTTTTAATTTAGTTGCAATTGTAGTTTTGTGTTCTGTTTGTGATTAAATTTTGAGTTGTTTTATATTTTGAAATGTTGTTGCGGTGAATTTTATCTTGCAATGACTTTTAATTTAGTTTTGGTTTCAGTTTTAGGGGCTATCCTAAAGGTGTGGGTTTTCATGCAACAGTTGTTTATCATGCAAGAAAAGTAAGTGCAATGCAGTTAAATAAATTGCAATAATGTAAATTGCAAGAAAGTAAATTGCAATAAAATAAAAGCGTACCTAGAGGGTCTTCCCGTCATCCCAAGCTGCACTTAAAACACAATTAGAATATTTAAGCAAGTTCCTAGGTAGAGCTAAGGTAAGGGTTATGGTTTTCTACCAAATTCCTAATCCTATAGCTAGTCATTTCCTATGACGTCTAGGTCTTTGTATTTTGGTTTGAGGACGATTTTCTTAATCAAAGAACGATTAAGTCCAATTGTTCTTATAAATGTCCTATCATATTGAGGAAGTGCTTAAGAGGAATCTTAAACATCTTTTCAATATTTCTAGGATTGTTTTAAGTCCAAATGAATTTAATTATACAAATGAATTAATCGTCCAAGAATTCAAGTTTTGTTGTTATCTTGCTCAGTGAACCAGGACATTTGAATATCCTATAAGTGAAGTAACATTTCATTTAATGTTCTGTTTAGGAGTCATGATAACTAGAGCCTTTGAGGGTAAATTGGTGTTCAAATGGTTTGTGATTTAGTTTAATTTCTATTAATGAGTTTAAATTTGGAATAGTGTTCAAGTTATTTTAGATTTATTTTGAATTCTTTATGTCTTAGGTGATGTTATATTTAATTTAATTTAATTTAATTTAATTCAATTTAATTTAATTGAGTTTTAATTTAATTTAATTCAATTTAATTCAATTTAGTTTGATTTGATATTACATTAAATTAATTTAATTTAATTTTAATTTAATTTGATTTAATTTAATTTAATTTAATTTAATTTGATTTAATTTAATTCATTTAATTTGATTTAATTTAGTTTAATTTAATTTGATTTAATTTTTGTTATTTAATTTAATTTAATTTGTTTATTTAATTTAATTTAATCTTTATTTTAATTTAATTTAATTCAACTTTTAATTTTAATTTAATTTAATTTAATTTAATTTTAATTTAATTTGATTTAATTTAATTTAATTTGATTTAATTTAATTCATTTAATTTGATTTAATTTAGATTTATTGATTTAATTTAATTTGATTTAATTTAATTTAATTTAATTTAATTTAATTTAATTTAATTGATTTAATTTAACTTTAATTTAATTTTATTTTTAATTTTAATTGAAATTTTTAAAAGAGTTTAATAATTAAGTCTTTTAATATTTTAAATTTGAGTTATCATTTTAATTAAGAATTGAATATTAATGAGATAATTAATTTAGAGATTTTTAAATTAAAGAATAAATCTCTTCCTAATAATATCCCTATTTTAATAATTCCAATGTTATTATTCTTCAAAATTTAATCCATTATTTAATTAAAGTTTAATCATTTTAAAATTGTTTAATGGGTTTCTACCCTTTAATTATTTAAATTTCAATCATCCAAATCAGATTAGGATCAAATATTTTACTTGTTAAATTTTTATTAAACCTAAAGTTTTAATTAAGGGTTAAAATTTTAATTACCATTTTACCCTTTAAGCTTAATGATTTCATAACTCACTAAATTGAACTCAAATGAACTTGAAATTTTTATGTGACTTCACTCATGTGTCAATAAAGACATGAGAGGAGAAAATGTGATTTTTCTGTATTTAATTTATTTATATAATTATTTTTGGTGAAAAATAGAGATTTTCAAGGAAAATTTAATAACATGACCAAGGGAAAGTTTTTATCCTTAAGAAAATTAGGGGACATTCCTAATGACCATAGAACCACTTGGACCAATTTTGGTGATTTTTTAAATTATATTATTTTTATTATAATTATTTTAAGTTTTGGAGTGTTAATTAATTTAAAAATAAAATAAATGTTGAAAAATGAATTTTATATTTTTCAAAAATCTCTCTAATATCAAGGAAACCAGAGAAGTAAATTTTGTAATTTTCTGATTTTTTTATGATTTATTATAATTATTTTAGTGAAAATGCTAGAAAATACATTTTTTTAATTTTAAAATTACCCTAGGGCTTTAAAATTTAATATCTCACTAAATAGACCTAAGAAAAATGTGGGATTTGTTCCTATGTGATTAAAATTCAAAATGTGACATTTTGGTGAATTTTATTATTTTTGTGATTTTTATTATTTTTTAATTATTAAAAATGTTAAAATATTATTAAAAATCAACTTTTTTAGAAAATTGAAATTTTAATTTTCTTAGGTTCCCCTGATATCAGAGAGGCTCCAAAACCAATTTAGTGAATTTTTGAAAGGTATTTTAAAAGTTATGAATTTTTAAAGTTTAAAATGGCTAAGTGGCTTAATCAACCCAATTAGTGGGGCTAACCAAGTCCAATTGACCTCAAACTTTTATGGTGGATTCCTCTGATCCTAAAGGTCAGTGGAGAATTGATTTCAAGTCAATTTGATGCATGGTTAACTCTAATTAATTAAAGACCTATTTTGGGTGTTTAAGCCAATTAGGGTTGTTTTAAATGAACTAAGTCAAAACCTATTTTTCCTAGGGTCCTCTGGTCATAAGGAACATCACCAAATTTTCCTAGAATTTATTTCACAACATGCAATTTATTGGAATTAAAATACTCAAAACAGTAACCTAAATTTGAAAAATCAATAACTTTTCATAGGGATGGCCTCTGACTTTGGAAAATTCAGGGAATGTTCCCAAATTCAGAGGCTTCAAAAGCCCTATGGTCTCATGCCATGGTGAATTGTATACATGCATGGAGAATTAAAATAATGCAGAGAGTAAATAAATTATAAAAAAATAAAATACTTGATGAAATTAAATGATTTCTTTTCCACATTATTCTCCTCTGTTCACTGATCAAGTGGGTATTTTTATTTTATTTTTCTGATTTTTCTACACAGAGATATGAATTTTTGAAGTTTAGGGAATTAAATAAATAGAAAAATACCCTAATTTTCTATTTATCCACGCGGCGCCGCGTCAACCTCGGCAGCTCCGAACGCACACGCGTCGCGCTCCCATTCGACGCCGCCACCTGAGTCAGCAGCCCGGGCCCCGCGGTTCTCGTACCATCTCCTGGTCCGACGCCATCTGAGCCGTTCGTCCGCACGTGTATTGAATGGACGGCATCCGTTCATCGTCCCCGAGCGTCCTCACCCGAGAGCCGTCCACACTAAATCCCTATGATCTCACTCGATACTCAATGGATTTTTATGTTCTTATGCTCTATGGATTCGTCTTGAAGAGACGAACACATCTATACGGTTAACATGCATTGAAACTAAGGCATTTAAAATGGAGAATCTCCAGAAGCTCGGGATAAAGAATTAGCTCAAACCTTTGCTCAGAGAAGTGTGGCTTCAATCTGAGAGTTGTTGCACCTTCGATTGGATCCCAGCAAGCTCCAGATGAAGTCTCCTGGTCTAGTGAATTGTCTGGATGTGATTTCGACCAAGCCCGATCACAAAGCTTGGAGGCTGGAGCAACTGGGTGGCCCTGGAGATGGGGCTTTTGCTGGTGGACACCTTCCCTTGGTCTGGTGAAGGTGTAGAACCAATCAATTTGGGAATTGGCTCACTATGGAGAAGTGTCCTGGTTTTGGGTGGAATTTCAACTCTGAAATTGAGCTCACAGACTAGAAATGGCAGGGGGATCTCACTGGGGATCAAGTGCTCTGTGTATGGGGAGGAGTCTGGAACAATTTTGGCGCAGTTTTGGCAAGGTTTGTGCTCAGCTCTCTTCATGGCCGAGAGGGGTGGAGTTTAAATAGGAGAGGGTGGAGGGCCTCCCAGGGAGAGTTAGGGCTTGGGATCAGCTGCTCTTGGCAAGAGAAGAACAACTACAATGGCCACTGGGGATGGGGCAGCTCAGCAGGTGAGAATTCCAAAGTTGGCTCACATGTGAGCTCTCGGCCATGGTGTTTTCCGGCGGCTCGGTGGCCGACCGGCCGAGCATGGGTCACCCTCGAGGTCGGGTGGGTCGTGGCTGGGGCTTGGTGCAAGCAATTAGCAATTGCCATGTGTAAAGGCTTTGATTCAAAGTAGAATGGGGCATGGCTAGTTTTAAGTCTAAATGGGTCAATCCACCCATTTGGGCTTGGTGCACCCTTCAAGGTGGCTTTGGATGCTGTGGGGGATCAAAGGGATCAGCTGGTTTGGCATGGAGAAGTCTCCATCCAAATATATTTGGATTAAATTTAAGTTTAGGTGAAACATGATTAAGGCTAATGAGCTTTAGGGATTAAGGAAAGCCCCCCCTCTTCTTACCCAATATGGCATGGTGGAGTGTCCAAAGCTCTCATGGCTCACATGTGGCTCATGCATGGCTTCATGGCTCACCTTTGGCTTGGCAAAAAGTTTGGTCAATTTCATAAAAAAGGATTTTAAGGATTTTGGATAATTTGGTGGAAATTTGGATGAAGCTTCATTTAGAATTATTTGATCATTGGTTTAGGACTTAGGGATGATTTTAATTGAAAGAATGATGAGGGGAAATGTCATATGGGCTTTGGAAGAATTTTTGGGGTTTTGGATTTGGTGGAAGTGGGCTTTTAAAATGGTTTAAGGAATGGGCCTTTAAGTTTAAAAATGAATTTATGGATGGGAATTTTGTAAAGAGGTTGGGCCAAATAATTGTTGGGTTTAGCTCATGGATGTGTCATGAGTGACTTGAAGCAAATTGGGGGTGATTTGGATTTGAATTGGGTTGAATTTGGGCTCTTTTGGTGAATGGGCCAATATAGGTCCAAGTTGGCCAAGTTGGGCCAATGTTGGGCTAGGGTTGAAATTGATGTAGAATTAATGTTGAGAAATGTTTATGGGAGTGTTTCAAAGAGGTTTTGACTTTGGTTGGGCTTTGATTTTGGGGTTTGGGCTCATTTGGGCTAGGTTTGGGTTTAGGTCAAAAATGGGCCTTTTAACCTTGGGTTGAGTTTGAGTGGGGTTTGGGTCTATATTTTGGGTAAATCATGTTAGTATTTTGTTTGTGGGAATGTTAAGGAAGATTTAGAAAAGATTTGGGGTTAATTGGAATTGAATTGGGTGAATTTGGGTTAGGTTTGGGTCATGGGTCCAAATTGGGCTTTAAGGCCAAAAGTGAGATTGGATCCAAATGTCAATCAAATTGGGCTTGGATTTGGTCTAGATTGGTATTTGGGATATTGATTTGAAGTTTAGAATTGAATTGGACCAAAATTGGGGTCAATTGGGTAGGTTTGGCTTGACATTGGGTGCACTTAGGGTTAAAATGGGTCAAATTGGGGGTTTTGACAAAAGTAGGGTAAATTGACAAAATTGGCCCATGGTGTAGTTGGACAAAATGAAATTGGGAATATTTGGGATTTTCTGGAATTTTCTGGGAATTTTCTGAATTTTTGGATTTTTAGGCCAAGAGGGGTATTTTGGGTATTTGGAGGGTATTGGGAGGTTTTCTTGGAATTTTTGGTATTTTTGGGTATGGATGATCAGTTTAAGTGATGTGGAAATGTTTGGGATTGATTTTGGAGAATTTTGGGTAATTTGGAAATTTTTTGAGAATTTGGGTAATTTCAAGGTTTTGGGTAGGCTAAGCAGGTGTAGGGTCCCGGGGGTCAAAAATTGAAAATTTGGGAAATTGAGGATTGGGTGAATTTGAGTGGAGTGAAATCATTTTGGTTGAGCCATGAAGCAATATCAAGCCCACATGAGCCATGAAGGGACTCATTTGAGGCATTCACTATGTTGTTCTTAACCCTCTTAGCCAAGGGCTTAGGGGTTAAGGACCATCCATGTGAATCACCTACATGAGTCAGGAGGTCAAGTTGGGTATGGGTGTGGTTTTAGGAGGTATGTGGAAGTGTAGTGTATGAGTGTAGTGTGTGTGTAAGTCAGCCCCCTTCACCAGACCAGGCCACCCAGGGCAGTCCTAAGGCCAAAGAGTCCTATAGGAACTCATCCTTTAAACTTCCACATTTGATTTCAACCCTCTAGGTGATTAGGGGTCTACGATCAAGTTTGTGGAGTTTGCGGGGAGTTAAGAAGTGGTTTGAATTTCTAAAAGGTGGGTCCCAATTCTAGTCCTCTAAGATAGTCGAAGGAAAAGCCTAAGGCTAGATCCTAAGTACTAAAGAGAAGAAGAGAAGACCTCATCAAAAGTGAGGTCAACAAATGGACCCTCAATAGGTGTGGTGAGTCGACGGAGCACACCGCGCGTATTGGTGTTGACCGAAGCGATCAACAAAACCAACACAGATGTCCAAGTGATGAACTTAGGACGAAGTAGAAGAGTTTCCGCTGGGTAGTAGCAAGTATATCTCTGAAACCGGGGATTCCAAAACTCTCGCTGGGGAAAGGAAAAGGAGGTGAATCCCAAATCACATGACCTGGGGGAATTTCGATTTAGATTTTATTTTGTTTCAATTTAAGTTTTGATGTGTGAGTTTAGATTTCAATTTGGAGTTTCAATTTAGATTGGAGTTTGTCAAAATTAATTTGAAGGATTTGATTTGAAATGAAAATTGGAATTCTGAGGTTTTAGATGCAACATCTTCAACCTCGAAAGAAAATTGAATTGATTAGATTGAATCGTTGCAATGACAAGAGATCTCAGAGTAATGCGGTGTTGGATGTAAAATCCTTAACCTCAAGAGTTTGATTTTGATGTATTTCAGTGCAATAGGAAAAGAATCCTAAAGTAGTGCAGTCTTGGATGTAAAATCCTCGACCCAAAAGGTTTGAATTTGATGTATTTTAGTGCAATAGGAAAAGAATCTTAAAGCAGTGCAGTCTTGGATGTAAAATCCTCGACCCAAAAGGTTTGAATTTGATGTATTTCAGTGCAATAGGGAAGAATCCTAAAGCGATGGCAGTCTTGGATGTAAAATCCTCGACCCAAAAGGTTTGAATTTGATGTATTTCAGTGCAATAGGGAAGAATCCTAAAGCAGTGCAGTCTTGGATGTAAAATCCTCGACCCAAAAGTTTTGAATTTGATGTATTTCAGTGCAATAGGAAAAGGATCCTAAAGCAGTGCAGTCTTGGATGTAAAATCCTAGACCCAAAAGTTTGATTTTGATGTATTTCAGTGCAATAGGAAAGAATCCTAAAGCAGTGCAGTCTTGGATGTAAAATCCTCGACCCAAAAGGTTGAATTTGATGTATTTAAGTGCAATAGGAAAGAATCCTAAAGCAGTGCAGTCTTGGATGTAAAATCCTCAACCCAAAAGGTTGAATTTGATGTATTTCAGTGCAATAGGAAAGAATCCTAAAGCAGTGCAGTCTTGGATGTAAAATCCTCGACCCAAAAGGTTGAATTTGATGTATTTCAGTGCAATAGGAAAGAATCCTAAAGCAGTGCAGTCTTGGATGTAAAATCCTCGACCCAAAAGGTTGAATTTGATGTATTTCAGTGCAATAGGAAAGAATCCTAAAGCAGTGCAGTCTTGGATGTAAAATCCTCGACCCAAAAGGTTGAATTTGATGTATTTCAGTGCAATAGGAAAGAATCCTAAAGCAGTGCAGTCTTAGATGTAAAATCCTCGACCTAAAAGGATGAATTTGATGTATTTCAGTGCAATAGGAAAGAATCCTAAAGCGATGCGGTCTTGGATGTAAAATCCTCGACCCAAAAGGTTGAATTTGATGTATTTCGAGTGCAATAGGAAAGAATCCTAAAGCGAGTGCGAGTCTTGGATGTAAAATCCTCGACCCAAAAGGTTGAATTTGATGTATTTCGAGTGCAATAGGAAAAGAATCCTAAAGCGATGCGAGTCTTGGATGTAAAATCCTCGACCCAAAAGTTTGAATTTGATGTATTTCGAGTGCAATAGGAAAAGAATCCTAAAGCGAGTGCGGTCTTGGATGTAAAATCCTCGACCCAAAAGTTTGAATTTGATGTATTTCGAGTGCAATAGGAAAAGAATCCTAAAGCGATGCGGTCTTGGATGTAAAATCCTCGACCCAAAAGTTTGAATTTGATGTATTTCAGTGCAATAGGAAAAGAATCCTAAAGCAGTGCAGTCTTGGATGTAAAATCCTCGACCCAAAAGTTTGAATTCGATGTATTTCAGTGCAATAGGAAAAGAATCCTAAAGCAGTGCAGTCTTGGATGTAAAATCCTCGACCCAAAAGTTTGAATTCGATGTATTTCAGTGCAATAGGAAAAGAATCCTAAAGCAGTGCAGTCTTGGATGTAAAATCCTCGACCCAAAAGTTTGAATTCGATGTATTTCAGTGCAATAGGAAAAGAATCCTAAAGCAGTGCAGTCTTGGATGTAAAATCCTCGACCCAAAAGTTTGAATTCGATGTATTTCAGTGCAATAGGAAAAGAATCCTAAAGCAGTGCAGTCTTGGATGTAAAATCCTCGACCCAAAAGTTTGAATTCGATGTATTTCAGTGCAATAGGAAAAGAATCCTAAAGCGAGTGCGGTCTTGGATGTAAAATCCTCGACCCAAAAGTTTGAATTTGATGTATTTCAGTGCAGTAGGAAAAGAATCCTAAGGCAGTGCAGTCTTGGATGTAAAATCCTCGACCCAAAAGTTTGAATTTGATGTATTTCAGTGCGATAGGAAAAGAATCCTAAAGCGGTGCAGTCTTAGATGTAAAATCCTGGACCCAAAAGTTTGGATTTGATGTATTTCAGTGCAGTAGGAAGAGAATCCTAAAGCGAGTGCGATCTTGGATGTAAAATCCTCGACCCAAAAGTTTGAATTTGATGTATTTCGGTGCAATAGGAAAAGAATCCTAAAGCGATGCGGTCTTGGATGTAAAATCCTCGACCCAAAAGTTTGAATTTGATGTATTTCAGTGCAATAGGAAAAGAATCCTAAAGCGATGCGGTCTTGGATGTAAAATCCTCGACCCAAAAGTTTGAATTCGATGTATTTCGAGTGCAATAGGAAAAGAATCCTAAAGCAGTGCGGTCTTGGATGTAAAATCCTCGACCCAAAAGTTTGAATTCGATGTATTTCGGTGCAATAGGAAAAGAATCCTAAAGCGATGCGGTCTTGGATGTAAAATCCTCGACCCAAAAGTTTGAATTCGATGTATTTCAGTGCAATAGGAAAAGAATCCTAAAGCAGTGCAGTCTTGGATGTAAAATCCTCGACCCAAAAGTTTGAATTCGATGTATTTCAGTGCAATAGGAAAAGAATCCTAAAGCAGTGCAGTCTTGGATGTAAAATCCTCGACCCAAAAGTTTGGATTTGATGTATTTCAGTGCAATAGGAAAAGAATCCTAAAGCAGTGCAGTCTTGGATGTAAAATCCTCGACCCAAAAGTTTGAATTTGATTGAGATTTGAAATCTGGAAAGATTGAATTTGAGATTTGGAAGGATGAGTTTGAACTCGATTGAAATTTGATTTAAGATTTGATTTGAAATTTGGAAGATCAAATTTGAAACTTGATCGGGAGTGGATTTGGAATTTGATTGAGAATTTGATTTGTGATTTGAAAAGATTGAAATTTGATTTGGAATTTGGAAAGATTGAATTTGAAATTTGATTTGAAATTTGGAAGGATGGAATTTGAGATTTGTGTTGATTTCGTTTACCTTTTAATGGTTCAAATTTTATTTTATCGTTTATTTAATGTTCATGTGAATTTGGTGTTTGTCATTTTTTAAGATTTTTTTTTTTTGGAAAGTTTTCTTTTATTCTTCTTTCTTTATTTCTTTTCTGTTCTTTGTTCGAAGTTCATTTAACTTTAATGGCGTTTCCCAATCAATTTGCACAAAAGAGGTGAAGGCCAAAAACGTGACATGGTCGCTTTCATTCCAATCATGTTGAAAATACATCATACAACTCGATCTGGAATACATTTCATACAATCCATGTAGACTCAAAACGGACTGTGTATGATCTTTGTTGGTCCATCAAAAGAAGCATTTGTCAAAAAAATCCATGTCTGAATAGTGGGGTACATGGTTAATAACATCACCTTCCAAGCCATCCTTGGCAAGGATGTCGGCTGGATGTACGTTGGAGGTGTGATATTTCCCATGTAACTCACAGCTCGTAAGGCCGGAGGTTCTCTAGCTCTGGGTCTTATTGGAAATGGTAAGGTATCTTGCTGTCATCCATTCTCCTGAAAGTAACTGAGATCCACTCCACTGGCACTCCTGGTATGCAATGCTTAGCGATATCTGCTCCGTTGCCCTTCAGTATCATGACAGAACCCACCGGTAAAGGTATCTTTACTGGCCCTCGAAACTCACCCGGGCCTGCTATCCGGAGGTCGGATCCGAACATGATGTCACACTCGTTCAAGAAAGAGACCGTGCGAAAGGTCCGACGAAGTCGTGGTGATCTATATGTGGGGGTATGCGGTCACCTCGTTTGTAGATGTTGATAATGCGGCTATTGGGTATGCAATCTGCTGGCAGTACCCTCCATGTTATCAATCTTTTTACCATTCTCCTGATGACTAATGGCATCGGATCTACTTGCCCATGACGGAGTATCCCCGGTGGGTTTCCCTTTCTGTCTTCAGCAAAGTTGTAGCAGCATCCGCATTGTATTGTGATTCTTCCTTTCCCTGGCATCCATCTCCGGGGTTCCGAGTATGTGTTTTCCCTTAGGCGGCCTGCTCGGCCCATTCTTTTCAGATCCCGGATACAATCCACGATTTGCTGTTGTTCATACTCTGAGAATACGTCGGTATGTAGCTCGAGGCCCTCTAGTATGTTGATCTTTCTTCCTTTAATTCTCTCGAAGTATTCAAAAGTTTTCTTTTCAACATTCTGCATTCTCTCCAGCTCGTATTCCGGAATGATCTGCAGATGGCGAGGCCTTGTGACATATTGTGGGATATATGGTTCAATCCCTTCACGTTCCCCCGCATACCTCGGCTCCTCGGGGATGATGCTCGTCGGGACATCCCCGGGGTTGCTTCCGCAACAAGGGCATGCATTATTGGTGGTTCTATCCGGTGGCGTGGTAGCCTTCTTTCTTCGATCTTCCGAAGATTTCCACAGTTCTTTTCTGTTATCCTAGGAGCTGGCCTCCTTTCTTCAGGATCCTGGTGAACCGGTGTCCTTGAAATGTGTGTGCTAGCATTAGCAATTGTCTCGTCGCGCTGGTCCGCATCTAGTTTTGTTAACATCTTGCGGATACGGCGATTCTTATTTCTTCGTTGCGTGGCTGTGAGAGTAGCTCTCCGCACTTCTTGAATCTCTGTGGGCACGGCGGCCGACAAGCTCGCCCTCCGCTGTAGCGACTACGGACTTCATTTTCTTATCTTTTTCGGTGTTTGCTTTTCTTTTCTTGTTGTTGGATTGGTAGCTTGGGCCACCCACTCTCATCACTGTCTGCCCGGGCAGTTCTTCTCGGTCAACTGGGACCCAGTCACTTTCCTCGTATCGTAGGCTCGCTGGTGCGAAATCCGAGTCAATCTCGATTATCACTCCATCTTTCACCCTCTTTTCATCGAGTGCAAGGCTTACGCCATTCTTAAAGTTCAGGACCAACCGCCCGTTCGACATTTCCCTACGAAAAGACAAGGAAAAGGATCAGGGGCTGTACTATGAACAAGAACATTAAGAAAATGTTTATTAAAGATACATTTTTTTATATATATCTTTTTTAAATTTAACAGGAATGAAGTAGGATAAGATCAGGGAAGAGATTTTGATTTGGAAAGGAAAACAAGGAAAACGTATTATCATGACTTTATTTATTTTAGCACATTTTATTATTTTTTGGGTTCGGACCCGATCATAAGTAATTACTTCGCCCGTGTTTCTTAGGGGTGAAAAATTCATTCCTTCGAAACATCAGGTAGCGTAATACTTTTTCAAGTATCGTCCGTTGATCGGAAGCATATGTCGTTCTCCCTGGCAATTCACTAGCTGGTAGAAACCTCCCGAGTATACTCGCTTCAACCACAAACGGTCCTTCTCAAGTGGGTTCAAATTTTCCTCCTATCTTGCGGTGTGCAAGAATAGGTCTCTTGAGAACGAGAACTAAGTCACCAACTTTGAAGGTTCTTGGGCGGACCCGGTTTGTCATGGGCTTGAACCATCTTAGCTTGGTATAGTTCTAAATTCCGTTGCGCTGCAAGTCTTTTCCCTTCCAAGCTTTCTAATTCTTCGAGTCGTAATTTGGCATTTTCTTCCGTCGTGATCTTGTTTGCAACCGCAATTCGAGTGAAGGAAGCCGAACCTCTAAAGGTAACATCGCCTCGGACCCATACACTAGAGCGTAAGGTGTAGCTTGAGTAGGAGTTACGAAGGTTGTCCGGTAGGCCCATAAGGCTTCTAACAATTTCTCGTGCTAATTTCTCTTATTATCGTCCAAGGTTTTCTTTAATATTTGAACGAGAGTTTTATTAAAAGCCTCAGCGAGACCGTTTGATCTTGGGTAGTAAATTGTTGAGTATCGCCAGTCGATCCCGTGTCTCCTGACAAAATTGTTGATTTGTGTGCTTCTGAATGCTGACCCATTATCTGAGATGATCCTACGCGGCACTCCGAAACGGTAGACAATTTGGTTCTTGAAAAACTGTTGGAAATTAAGGTTGCTTTCACTTCTCTAAGTGGAACTGCTTCTGCCCACTTGGAAAGTAATCTGTAGCCGCAAGAATGAAGCGATATCGTTTTGAAGATGGTGGTTCTATCGGACCCACTATATCTGTGCCCCAACATTCAAATGGCCACGACGCAATTGTCGGGTGCAGCACATTTGGAGGTTGGTGTAGAACCACTCCGTGCACTTGGCATTGGTGACGGCTCTTGGCGATTTTCATGCGATCGGTCATCATCGAGGGCCGGTAGTACCCTAGTCTTTTAATTTTCATTTTCATCTTCGGACCCGATCGGTGAGCGCCACGCAGTCCCGAATGCACCTCTTTAACAATTTCACGGGCCTCGGACCCGCTTAGGCACCTTAGCCACATTTGATCAAAAGACCTTCTGTATAATGTGTTGTTTATTAATGCGTAGGACAGAGTTCTTTTCTTGATCTGATGGGCTAGCGACCTATCGTCTGGTAGCTTTCCTGTTTGCAGGTAGTTCATTAATGGCCGTCGCCAATCTTCTCGTGTTTTCCATCACTTCGTTACAACTGATTCTTCATCTTTTTCGATTTGTGTATTGTGTCTATGTCGAGTCGTGATAGAACCCGACGTCCGTGAACCGACACTTCCACTGATTCATCTTGCAAACAGGCAAATACTTTTGCGAGACGGGCTAAAGCATCTGCTAAAGCATTCTCTTTTCTGGGAATTTTGTAGATTGTCACATTTGGAATCTGTTCCAACAGCTGTATGGCATATAGGAAGTATTATTCGAGTCTTGGTTTAAAAATTCTGTATTGTCCGGCGATCTGCTGAATGATTAACTGCGAATCCCCGTAGATGTTGATGTCTGTTATCCCCATTTGAATAGTTAATTCCAGTCCCGTTATGAGGGCTTCGTATTCTGCTTCGTTGTTTGCACACGGTTCTGTCAAGTGGTAGGAGTATCTTAACATCCCCCGCTCCGGAGTTATAAAGATTAGCCCGATTCCTACCTTACCGGGCACTATCACCTGCGATTCTTCGTCTTTGTGTGCTGAAGATGCTCCGTCGAAGTACAATTCCCAACGTCGATCATCAAGGTCTTCTAGGTTCATTATTTGTTCATCTGGCAAATCGTCATTGAGGAGAGATTCCGCCGGCAAAGGGTGTGCTGCGAGAAAGTCTGCTAAGATTTGTCCCTTTACGGCACGCAGAGGCACGAAAGTTATATCGAATTGCAATAATATCATTGACCATCTGGCAAGTCTGCCGGAAAGTGTTGGACGAGTCATCAAGTATTGCAATGGATTAAACTTCGAGATCAGGTTAACCTTATGAGAAAGCATGTAGTGCCTGAGCTTTTGAGCGGCGAAGATCAAGGCCAAACAATGCTTTTCAATTGCAGGATACCTTACTTCCGTCGGAAGTAAACGACGGCTTAAGTAGTAAAGAGCATTTTCTTTACCCTCATCATTGACCTAGGCTAACAGGGCTCCGAGAGAGTCGTCTAATGCCGCGGTGTAAAGTATCAGCGGTCTACCTGAGACTGGGGCTGCTAAGACAGGAGGTGTCATTAAATATTGTTTAATGTCTTCGAAGGCCTTCTGGCATTTCTCTTCCCAAATAAATTTGGCGTCCTTTTTAACTAGTGCCGAGAAAGGCCGACACCTACTCGACGAGTTTGAGATAAAGCGTCGAAGATATGCCGACTTCCTTGAAAAGATCGTAGTTGTTTTAAGGTTTTGGGAGGTGGCATTTCTAAGATAGCTTTAATCTTTTCCGGGTCGATTTCAATTCCACGATGTCGGACAACGAACCCTAAGAATTTCCCGGAGGTGACGCCGAAGGCGCATTTTAAGGGATTCATCTTAAGGTTAAATTGTCTTAATCGTTCGAAAACAATTCTCAAATCATACGAGTGGTTTTCCTTTACTTTGCTTTTGATGACCACATCGCCCACGTAGCATTCGACTTGATTGTGGATGAGATCATCAAAAATTCTTGTCATTGCTCTTTGGTAGGTTGCTCCTGCGTTCTTCGATCCGAATGGCATTACTTGTGTAGCAAAATACTCCGATCGGCGTTCGAATGCTCGTAAGCTTTTCATCTTCCGGAGCCATTTTTATCCGGTTGTATCCTAAAGATCCATCCATGAACGAGAATATTTCATGTGTTGAAGCAATGTCGATCATTAATTCGGGATCGGTAGAGGGAATTCATCCTTTGGACATGCCTTGTTTAAATCTCCGAAGTCCACCAAAATTCCGATCCGACCATTCTTCTTTCGATCGGCACCACATTGGCTAGCCAAGTCGGGTATTGTTCTTCACGGACAAATTTAGCGTCTATTAGCTTTTTAACATCGGCTATGACTTGTTGTTCGATTTCTAGACGCATTCTTCTGGGACCTTGTCTGACTTGGACAGAAGTAGGATCCACTCCTAGCTTATGGACTGCGACCTCTGGCGCTAATCCTGGCATTTCATCGTAGTTCCAAGAAAAACAGTCTTTAAATTCCATTAATAATTTGATTATTTCTTCGGAGTCTTCTTTGTTGAGTAAGGAGCTAACAAAGGTAGATCTAGGTTCTTCGCTAGTACCTAAGTTAACTTCCGTTAACTCATCTATTATGGATTTAATTTCTTCTTCGAATTCTGGTGGAGCGTCTCCAATTTGTAAATCTTCTAGTTCGTCTGTAGTTTTCATGCAGTTTTCATTGGACTTGCAAGTGACAACCAAGCAAAATTCAATATCGTCAACTGACCCTACTGTGCCGAATCCGAGTCCATGCTTTGAATTGGGTGGACGACCGGAGTTATTCCATAATTTTTCAAAATGTTGTGATTGGCCTTTTGTCCATTGTCGAGGTAAGAAACCACGTTGAATTAAATTTTGAACACGGGGAGAGTACCACTCAAAAGGTAATTCCATTAATTCGATGAAGTGACATCTTCAAATTGTACATTATTTTCAGTTTTGGAGGAGGAAGCGCCACGGTAGAATTTGATTGGCCTTGCACCGTCGTTACGTACCTCTTTGACCACCATACCCTCGATCTTATTAGAATGGATCGGGGTCAGGGTCATAGTATGTACGTAGTGGTTAATCTTCTCGTACATTGATTTATATTCTTCATTCTTTTCATCTTCGAGGGAGATCTTGAATTGCGGCTTCTTCCGACTTATCGCCGCTGCTTCTTGTTTGATTTCTTTTTCTTCTTCGAACTATCATTCCAATCAACATTGATGGTCGGTATCCTCTATCCAACCGTCCTAACGTCTCTACCACGACCTCGTCCCCGGCCTCGACCTCGGATGCGAGTTGTGGAGAAACCTTCACCATCTCGCCGTAAGGGAGTGGTGAGTGATCGTTGGACTAGAACCTCGGGTTCTTCGTTGTCCCGAACTTTCTTTGCTTCATTTGTTACGGTATCTCTAGAGAAGATCGTTTTCTTTGGCGGTGCATAATAAGCAGCATCTTCATGGATTCCAATCTCATGTACGGAGAATGGTTGCAAGTCGCCTTTGATGCACTATTCCCCTCCATCGTAGTATTTGATGCACTGGTGCAGAGATGATGGTACCATCCTGTTTTCATGTATCCATGGTCGGCCCAGTAGAGCGTTGAACGACGTTTTTGAATCGATTATATGAAATTTTGCGGTTGTCTTTGCTAAGTCACCGGTCTTCATCAGTAGTGTTATTGACCCGAGGGCTCTTTCTCCTTTCTGGTTGAATCCTCTTAATAACATTTTATCGGCCTCGAGCTCACGAGCATCAATTTCCAAGTATGCTAGTGTTCGAAGACTCATTATGTTCATTGATGCTCCTGGATCCACCAATACTGCGGAGAGCGTAAACTTCCCAATTGTAACCGAAATGTACAACGGTCGGTTGTGATCCGCCGTCCCAAGTAGTAGGTCATTGTCCGTGAAGGTAACGCCTCTCTGTTCCTTTAACGAGCAAACCTCATCTAAGGAATCTCCGGCCATTTGAGCTAAGCAAATTTCTGGATCAAGTAAGGCCTTGATCAGAGCTTCTCTCATCTCCTTTGATAAGATGAGAGCATCGTAAATGCTCAGTTTGGCCGGTAGTTTCCTAAGATGGGCTAGCACGTTGTAGTCCACTTTATTTCCACGTGTCTCGGCTTCTTCTCGAATGGGTATTTCTTCTGCCGGGGTTGGTTCTTCTTGAACAACCACCTGCTTTCCTTTGTCTTTTGGACCCATTCTTGGAGGTAGAACTTTTCCACTTCTTAAGTTGACTTCGTAATTTCTTCGAATCTAGTGTTGAACTTGCCGGTGTCTCCTCCTGAATCGGAATGACGAGCTCTTCCGGATTATCTTCAAAATGCGAAGGCTCTAACTCTATCGTAACTGGAGCTCCTCGAAACTCACAGATAGATCCGTTGCTTGTTAAGCTCTCGTAGCCTCCTTGATGGATGTCTTCTTCATTATTTTGATTGTCGAGATCGTGTATGATTTGAGAATTGTTGTTGGCATCGAAGTCGATGTCCGGATTGTCGCTAGTTACGTAATCGTTAGAAACAGTCAAAACGTAGCCAACGCCATCACCCTTATCATTATATGATCCCACCGAAGTGAGCAGATAATCATACAAAATCAGAGGTTCGAGGGATTTCTCCCCCGAATCGGAAACAACTAACCTAGGATAAGCAGCCCCTAGTCTAGCCTTAGGAATCTCGGTCCCCTCTTCTTCGTCAATTTTCTTCTTTTCTTCGATCGTCTCCTGTCGAGGTGGTTCTTCTATCGCAAGTGATAGTACCGGCTTAACAGGTCTCGAACTCTGAATTGAAGCTCGCACCGAAGCGGTTCGGATGCTGTCTAAAATCTTCTTCGAAGACCTCGTCCAGGCGGTAGTCCATCCATCGTCAGTTGCATAGGGATCTATCGGAATGACGGGATCAGTTGAGATAACATTGACGGAACCTCCTTTCTAGGGTTCGTTCATGTACTCCTTCGGGATTGTTATATTTCCTTTCCGAAGGTTGTCGTTGAGCCAACTTTTAAAGGTAATGCAATCTTCTATCTTGTGCCCAATCATCCGGTGGTAGGGGCAAAAGTTGGGATCACCGTTCTTGTTGACTTCCTCTGGTCTTTTAGGTTCTGGCAGCTGGAAATCTGTAGTCTTCATTAGGCTACGAAACATTTTCGGTACTGCTTCATTTTTGAACGGATATTCTCTGCTCAGAAGCTCCCTTAATGTACGTTGCGGACGAGGCGGTTGTTCATATTGCGGAGACGACTGATAGCTGGACCGGGGTTGCTGGTAATTCTGTTGTGGTTGCTGCAGCCGTTCCGGTGGTATTTGCATCGGTTGCTTGCCTTTATCAACTGCTGTAATGATCCCGGATTTCTTTTCGAAGGTCTTCACCGGCTTCTGCTTGTCCGTCTTGTCGACAAAACTTAATTGCTTCGCCTCTTCTTGCAAGCTTCCGGCCTTGCTTAACAACTTCTCAAAAGTCTTAATAATGAATCCTTTGAGGAGAAGTGCTATCGGGCCGTGAATGCTTTTAAGCAAGATGCCGACTGCATGTTGTTCTTGCAGTTGTGGTTCACACTTCATACTTAAATTTCTCCATCGAAGTATGTAATCCACCAAAGTTTCATTCGGCCTTTGTTTCTCTACCACTAAATCACCTATAGTGATGTGGTGCTGAGCTCCGGCAAATCGCTTGATGAAGAGGCTCTCTAGCTCGAGAATGTCTTCACCGAACCATTGGGTAATTCCGCATACCGGTCGAAGGCGATTCCCGACGGACCGCCGACGAACCGTCGGAAAAGTAACGCATCGCTCCCGCCGGCATTGCAACAACCGGCACGAAAGTGTGCAACATGCCGTCGGGGTTCCTGGCTCCATCGAATGTCTTGAACGGAGGTGGTACAAAGCCTTTCGGGTATTGGACAGCGTCGAATTCTTCTGGGTAAGGTCTACCCGTCCGAATGGATGTCCCGTTCTTCGATTGTGCTAAGGCTTCTCGCACCTGCTGTTCTACTAAGTTCTTGATATCCTTTTCAGGGATCATACATTGTGTTGTATCCTTTTTCAGCTGGTCATCCCCATTGACGGATGTAATCTCCTTTCCTCCGTCTATAATGTGAATGACCTCTGGGGGTGTCTCTCTATGTGGTTGTACTTGACTCTGGAGAGTGGCCGGAGCTACGGCCATCTCTTCCATCCTTTTCGCCATTTGAGCGATCGTATCGTCCTTTTCCTGAAGCTGTCTTCTCATCAGTTCCGGCTCCTCTCTTTCTGCAGCTGCAGGAGCACCTTGCGAAGCTGATGAAGCTCGTGTCTCAACCATGTTGATTTCTGCATATTCGTCGTCCATGAACTCCGATGAATCGATCTCATCTCCGAACTTTTCTTTTCTTTCTTTTGCCAACCGTCGGATGTCGGTTCTCAACTTTTCCATGGCATCTTCTAGCGGAGCTTTCTGTGTGTCTTTGCGGTTGTCATGCGATAGCTGCCGGGTCCCTTTTTCACGAGTCCCCTTTATCGCAGTAGCACTTTCTTCGGATTCAAGCCTCCTGGCGAGACTCTCTTTCTCGGGCTGCTGTTTCAATCTTAACTGCCCAGTAGTGGGACGCCATACCATCCTTCTAGCAGCAGAAGGTCTAGGACCAGATGGTCTGTCGGCCAAATGCTGGAAGGTGGTATCCTCCCTAATCTGTAATCCTGAGACTACGACAGGCGGGCTAGCCTTCATTCTCTTGCTTGGCTTTTCTGTCATGACGGCGGGCTCTACTCGGGGCCCAAGACGGGATTTTACCGGCACCCGCCCTATCCTTCGTAGAATTTCCGATACGGGCGCGTTTTCCTTCCTTGCTAACTTTTCTACCAAAGTTTGCAGTCGAGCAAACGGCGTAGTTCTAGTTCTTTTCTTGCGGCTATCGTTGTAGTATGCGGGCCGAGGTAATGTGGCGACAATCTTGCGAACATTCTCCTCATCCTCTGCGGCGGAGAGGGGATGGAACCTGCTTCCTCCCAAAAGTGGTATGTAGTCAGGCAGCGGTGTATATTCTGGTAGCGGTGTATATTCTGGTAGCGGTGTATATTTTGGCAGCTCTGGAATTTCCTCCAGGAAAGCAATTTCAGCAGCTCTGGCTTCTCTGGCGATCCTTCTACTTCTGTTTCTTCTTTGGGTCCTTGTCAGTGATGGAATCTTTGAACTGGACCCGATTTCGAAAACAGAAGGTCTTACGAGAAGATCCGTACCCTCCATGGTAACGGGTTTACCATAGTTCCGGATTTCTTTCCCCTTTGATTTGGCGGAAGTCGGGGTAGGTGCGAAACAACTAGACCGGTGGGGGTAGTGAGAACGGTCCTCCTGCGGACGGCAGTACTCCTCCTAGTCGGGATCCTTTGCAAGGGAGGAAACTCTTGGGTCGACCTAAGGTTGAACTCAAGCAGTGGCTCCTCAGCTTCAGATACCTTGTTCGTCAGTGCAAAGAGGGAGACGTCGGTGACCTTGACGTTCGTGTTTTCAAATCCTCGTCCAAATCGGATGATCCCATTGTCGGGCGGCTCATCCTTATAGACGGCGAAGTCCGAGTCCGTTGGTGAAGGAGAAAATCGGCTTCGGGGCTTCCATTTCGCGAGGTAGATTCGGTTGTCGATCCGAGTTATGCTTCTTTTCTTTAGGACGAAAAGAAATGAATTGAAAAAGAGTCCGAACTCATTCTTGTTCATGTATTTATAAGAAGGAATCATTTGTTAAAAGAATCACTTATTAGAGGGTTTGTTTATTTAGAACGGAATGTTCAAAGGTGTAGAGAAGGTAAGGAATCCGATTCGGAGTTGGAAAGGAAAAGAAAGTCTTAAGCAAGACTTCTCGACTCGAAGGATCATTCCTAAACTAACACCTATCGGGGGTCCACCCAACCTTAAAAATGAGGTAAAAGGATCTCGTAACCTCTCCGTTTAGGGGTGTCTAAACAGTGGCTCCTAAATCCGAGAGAATGTTGGCTATACTCATTCAATATAGAAATGAACATAGTATTCCAACGGAAAGAAGGGTAGTTTGATCCATTAAGGACATGGATGCACTACCGATTTTTGAAAGCAGAATTATCTGATTATAATGGAGAGAGGAATTTTCCCCAGCGGAGTCGCCAGAAATCTATCGGCATATTTTAGGTTGTGTTTTATTTTGAAGAGGGGTCGCCTAACAGAAATCTGTCAGCGAATTTTTAATTTAATTAAAATAAATAATTTGAAAAGTAGTTTTTGATTTTGAAAATAATTTCAAATTTGAAAGTTTTAAGATATGAGACTAAAACGATCTCACATCCCAAATAGTTTATATAAACGAGCACCGCACCACAAACCGTGTATCTATCCCTAAGGATAGACACACTGCTTGACGGTGGGGCTCGATTAAATAAACTAGAAGATTTGTGACATCCGTTTGGTCTGCGAACCAATTTTATAAGCCGACAAAATTCCCCTGCTTAATATGAAAACATTAAACAGGGTTTATATTACCCGGGTTCTTCAAAATCCCCTATAAGGGCAAGTCCCTATAGTTAATTACATCTTAAGTGACGGGAATCACCTAAGAAAACTCTCGATAATAATCAATAATTCTGCTCTCAAGGATTTCAAAGTTTAAGTTTTCAAGGGATTGAATTTTGGAATTTCAATAGGGAATGGATCAAGTTTGGAACATTTTGTTTTGTGAATCCAAAGAAAGAAAGGTAGGAGAAACCACAGATTCGAAGTGAACTTCGGTAATTTCCCGACTATCCTATTGTGTGGCTTAAATTTAGGAAAATTCTAATGTTTATTTAAATGTTTTGATTTTGCCAATTTTAATTAATTAGGACTTATATTTATATGATAGAATCATATAAATAGCCTCGAAGATGTGAGGGTTTATGTCGTATCAGACGACTACCTCGGAATCCTAAGTCCGGTTAGGGCTTAATTTGCAAGGCAAATGCCTAACAAAAGGTTGAGGATTTATGTTGCATAAGGCAAACTACCTCGAAATCCTATGGCTTGGTTATTTAATTCTAGGAAAGTTTTGCTGAAATAGGTTCAAGTTTTGCTGACGACGATGGCCGTGTTGCCCACCATGCTCCGAGCTCCTTATTGTTGCAGAGGTTTAGTTTTAGAAATCATAAATCATGAGATGAGAAAAGTGTTTTGGTTTAAGGAAGTCTTAATTTTCCAAGTGTTTTTTGTGTTTTGATTAAAACAAATCTTAAAGTTGATTATAACGACACCGGTTAAGATCCCACGGTTCCATCCTTCCGGCATCATTATTTTTATCGGATTCACTTAGTCCAGATGAATTTGCTAAACTCAACTGAATGAGTTCCACACTTTCATTTAGACCGTGGGAAATCCCGTTAGCAACACGTAGGCTACATCATCCGAGGTATTCCCGATCATCCAACAGGACGTTTTAATTTAGTTGCAATTGTAGTTTTGTGTTCTGTTTGTGATTAAATTTTGAGTTGTTTTATATTTTGAAATGTTGTGGCGGTGAATTTTATCTTGCAATGACTTTTAATTTAGTTTTGGTTTCAGTTTTAGGGACTATCCTAAAGGTGTGGGTTTTCATGCAACAGTTGTTTATCATGCAAGAAAAATAAGTGCAATGCGATTAAATAAATTGCAATAATGTAAATTGCAAGAAAGTAAATTGCAATAAAATAAAAGCGTACCTGGAGGGTCTTCCCGTCATCCCAAGCTGCACTTAAAACACAATTAGAATATTTAAGCAAGTTCCTAGGTAGAGCTAAGGTAAGGGTTATGGTTTTCTACCAAATTCCTAATCCTATAGCTAGTCATTTCCTATGACGTCTAGGTCTTTGTATTTTGGTTTGAGGACGATTTTCTTCATCAAAGAACGATTAAGTCCAATTGTTCTTATAAATGTCCTATCATATTGAGGAAGTGCTTAAGAGGAATCTTAAACATCTTTTCAATATTTCTAGGATTGTTTTAAGTCCAAATGAATTTAATTATACAAATGAATTAATCGTCCAAGAATTCATGTTTTGTTGTTATCTTGCTCAGTGAACCAGGACATTTGAATATCCTATAAGTGAAGTAACATTTCATTTAATGTTCTGTTTAGGAGTCATGATAACTAGAGCCTTTGAGGGTAAATTGGTGTTCAAATGGTTTGTGATTTAGTTTAATTTCTATTAATGAGTTTAAATTTGGAATAGTGTTCAAGTTATTTTAGATTTATTTTGAATTCTTTATGTCTTAGGTGATGTTATATTTAATTTAATTTAATTTAATTCAATTTAATTTAATTGAGTTTTAATTTAATTTAATTCAATTTAATTCAATTTAGTTTGATTTGATATTACATTAAATTAATTTAATTTAATTTTAATTTAATTTGATTTAATTTAATTTAATTTGATTTAATTTAATTCATTTAATTTGATTTAATTTAATTCATTTAATTTGATTTAATTTAGTTTAATTTAATTTGATTTAATTTAAGTTATTTAATTTAATTTAATTTGTTTATTTAATTTAATTTAATCTTTAATTTAATTTAATTTAATTCAACTTTTAATTTTAATTTAATTTAATTTAATTTAATTTGATTTAATTTAATTTAATTTGATTTAATTTAATTCATTTAATTTGATTTAATTTAGTTTAATTTAATTTGATTTAATTTGATTTAATTTAATTTAATTTAATTTAATTTAATTGATTTAATTTAACTTTAATTTAATTTTATTTTTAATTTTAATTTAAATTTTTAAAAGAGTTTAATAATTAAGTCTTTTAATATTTTAAATTTGAGTTATCATTTTAATTAAGAATTGAATATTAATGAGATAATTAATTTAGGGATTTTTAAATTAAAGAATAAATCTCTTCCTAATAATATCCCTATTTTAATAATTCCAATTTTATTATTCTTCCAAATTTAATCCATTATTTAATTAAAGTTTAATCATTTTAAAATTGTTTAATGGGTTTCTACCCTTTAATTATTTAAATTTCAATCATCCAAATCAGATTAGGATCAAATATTTTACTTGTTAAATTTTTATTAAACCTAAAGTTTTAATTAAGGGTTAAAATTTTAATTACCATTTTACCCTTTAATCTTAATGATTTCATAACTCACTAAATTGAACTCAAATGAACTTGAAATTTTTATGTGACTTCACTCATGTGTCAATAAAGACATGAGAGGAGAAAATGTGATTTTTCTGTATTTAATTTATTTATATAATTATTTTTGGTGAAAAATAGAGATTTTCAAAGAAAATTTAATAACATGACCAAGGGAAAGTTTCTGTCCTTAAGAAAATTAGGGGACATTCCTAATGACCAGAGAACCACTTGGACCAATTTTGGTGATTTTTTGAATTATATTATTTTTATTATAATTATTTTAAGTTTTGGAGTGTTAATTAATTTAAAAATAAAATAAATGTTGAAAAATGAATTTTATATTTTTCAAAAATCTCTCTGATATCAAGGAAACCAGAGAAGCAAATTTTGTAATTTTCTGATTTTTCTATGATTTATTATAATTATTTCAGTGAAAATGCTAGAAAATACATTTTTTTAATTTTAAAATTACCCTAGGGCTTTAAAATTTAATATCTCACTAAATAGACCTAAGAAAAATGTGGGATTTGTTCCTATGTGATTAAAATTCAAAATGTGACATTTTGGTGAATTTTATTATTTTTGTGATTTTTATTATTTTTTAATTATTAAAAATGTTAAAATATTATTAAAAATCAACTTTTTTAGAAAATTGAAATTTTAATTTTCTTAGGTTCCCCTGATATCAGAGAGGCTCCAAAACCAATTTAGTGAATTTTTGAAAGGTATTTTAAAAGTTATGAATTTTTAAAGTTTAAAATGACTAAGTTGCTTAATCAACCCAATTAGTGGGGCTAACCAAGTCCAATTGACCTCAAACATTCATGGTGGATTCCTCTGATCCTAAAGGTCAGTGGAGAATTGATTTCAAGTCAATTTGATGCATGGTTAACTCTAATTAATTAAAGACCTATTTTGGGTGTTTAAGCCAATTAGGGTTGTTTTAAATGAACTAAGTCAAAACCTATTTTTCCTAGGGTCCTCTCGGTCATAAGGAACATCACCAAATTTTCCTAGAATTTATTTCACAACATGCTATTTATTGGAATTAAAATACTCAAAACAAGTAACCCGAATTTGAAAAATCAATAACTTTTCTTAGGGATGGCCTCTGACTTTGGAAAATTCAGGGAATGTTCCCAAATTCAGAGGCTTCAAAAGCCCTATGGTCTCATGCCATGGTGAATTGTATACATGCATGGAGAATTAAAATAATGCAGAGAGTAAATAAATTATAAAAAATAAAATACATGATGAAATTAAAAGATTTCTTTTCCACATTATTCTCCTCTGTTCACTGATCAAGAGGGTATTTTTATTTTATTTTTCTGATTTTTCTACACAGAGATATGAATTTTTAAAGTTTAGGGAATTAAATAAATAAAAAATACCCTAATTTTCTATTTATCCACGCGGCGCCGTGTCAACCTCGGCAGCTCCGAACGCACACGCGTCGTGCTCCCATTCGACGCCGCCACCTGAGTCAGCAGCCCGGGCCCCGCGATTCTCGTACCATCTCCTGGTCTGACGCCATCTGAGCCGTTCGTCCACGCGTGTATTGAATGGACGGCATCCGTTCATAGTCCCCGAGCGTCCTCACCCGAGAGCCGTCCACACTAAATCCCTAAGATCTCACTCGATACTCAATGGATTTTTATGTTCTTATGCTCTATGGATTCGTCTTGAAGAGACGAACACATCTATACGGTTAACATGCATTAAAACTAAGGCATTTGAAATGGAGAATCTCCAGAAGCTCGGGATAAAGAATTAGCTCATACCTTTGCTCAGATAAGTGTGGCTTCAATCTGAGAGTTGTTGCACCTTCGATTGGATCCCAGCAAGCTCCAGATGAAGTCTCCTGGTCTCAGGGAATTGTCCGGATGTGATTTCGACCAAGCCCGATCACAAAGCTTGGAGGCCGGAGCAACTCGGGTGGCCCGGAGATGGGGCTTTTGCTGGTGGACACCTTCCCTTGGTCCGGTGAAGGTGTAGAACCAATCAATTTGGGAATTGGCTCACTCGTGGAGAAGTGTCCTGGTTTTGGGTGGAATTTCAACTCCGAAATCGAGCTCGCGAGAGGAGAAATGGCAGGGGGATCTCACTGGGGATCAAGTGCTCTGTGTATGGGGAGGAGTCTGGAACAATTTTGGCAGAGTTTTGGCAAGGTTTGTGCTCAGCTCTCTTCATGGCCGAGAGGGGTGGAGTTTAAATAGGAGAGGGTGGAGGGCCTCCCAGGGAGAGTTAGGGCTTGGGATCAGCTGCTCTTGGCAAGAGAAGAACAGCTACAATGGCCACTGGGGATGGGGCAGCTCAGCAAGTGAGAATTTCAAAGTTGGCTCACATGTGAGCTCTCGGCCATGGTGTTTTCCGGCGGCCTGGTGGCCGGCCGGCCAGGCATGGGTCACCCTCAAGGTCAGGTGGGTCAGGGCTGGGGCTTGGTGCAAGCAATTGGCAATTGCCATGTGTAAAGGCTTTGATTCAAAGTAGAATGGGGCATGGCTAGTTTTGAGTCTAAATGGGTCAATCCACCCATTTGGGCTTGGTGCACCCTTCAAGGTGGCTTTGGATGCTGTGGGGGATCAAAGGGATCAGCTGGTTTGGCATGGAGAAGTCTCCATCCAAATATATTTGGATTAAATTTAAGTTTAGGTGAAACATGATTAAGGCTAATGAGCTTTAGGGATTAAGGAAAGCCCCCCTCTTCTTACCCAATATGGCATGGTGGAGTGTCCAAAGCTCTCATGGCTCACATGTGGCTCATGCATGGCTTCATGGCTCAACTTTGGCTTGGCAAAAATTTTGGTCAATTTCATAAAAAAGGATTTTAAGGATTTTGGATAATTTGGTGGAAATTTGGATGAAGCTTCATTTAGAATTATTTGATCATTGGTTTAGGACTTAGGGATGATTTTAATTGAAAGTATGATGAGGGGAAATGTCATATGGGCTTTGGAAGAATTTTTGGGGTTTTGGATTTGGTGGAAGTGGGCTTTTAAAATGGTTTAAGGAATGGGCCTTTAAGTTTAAAAATGAATTTATGGATGGGAATTTTGTAAAGAGGTTGGGCCAAATAATTGTTGGGTTTAGCTCATGGATGTGTCATGAGTGACTTGAAGCAAATTGGGGGTGATTTGGATTTGAATTGGGTTGAATTTGGGCTCTTTTGGTGAATGGGCCAATATAGGTCCAAGTGGGCCAAGTTGGGCCAATGTTGGGCTAGGGTTGAAATTGATGTAGAATTAATGTTGAGAAATGTTTATGGGAGTGTTTCAAAGAGGTTTTGACTTTGGTTGGGCTTTGATTTTGGGGTTTGGGCTCATTTGGGCTAGGTTTGGGTTTAGGTCGAAAATGGGCCTTTTAACCTTGGGTTGAGTTTGAGTGGGGTTTGGGTCTAAATTTTGGGCAAATCATGTTAGTATTTTGTTTGTGGGAATGTTAAGGAAGATTTAGAAAAGATTTGGGGTTAATTGGAATTGAATTGGGTGAATTTGGGTTAGGTTTGGGTCATGGGTCCAAATTGGGCTTTAAGGCCAAAAGTGAGATTAGATCCAAATGTCAATCAAATTGGGCTTGGATTTGGTCTAGATTGGTATTTGGGATATTGATTTGAAGTTTAGAATTGAATTGGACCAAAATTGGGGTCAATTGGGTAGGTTTGGCTTGACATTGGGTGCACTTAGGGTTAAAATGGGTCAAATTGAGGGTTTTGACAAAAGTAGGGTAAGTTGACAAAATTAGCCCATGGTGTAGTTGGAAAAAATGAAATTGGGATCATTTGGGATTTTCTGGAATTTTCTGGGAATTTTCTGAATTTTTGGATTTTTAGGCCAAGAGGGGTATTTTGGGTATTTGGAGGGTATTTGGAGGTTTTCTTGGAATTTTTGGTATTTTTGGGTATGGATGATCAGTTTAAGTGATGTGGAAATGTTTGGGATTGATTTTGGAGAATTTTGGGTAATTTGGAAATTTTTTGAGAATTTGGGTAATTTCAAGGTTTTGTGTAGGCTAAGCAGGTGTAGGGTCCCGGGGGTCAAAAATTGAAAATTTGGGAAATTGAAGATTGGGTGAATTTGAGTGGAGTGAAATCATTTTGGTTGAGCCATGAAGCCATATCAAGCCCACATGAGCCATGAAGGGACTCATTTGAGGCATTCACTATGTTGTTCTTAACCCTCTTAGCCAAGGGCTTAGGGGTTAAGGACCATCCATGTGAATCACCTACATGAGTCAGGAGGTCAAGTTGGGTATGGGTGTGGTTTTAGGAGGTATGTGGAAGTGTAGTGTGTGTGTAAGTCAGCCCCCTTCACCAGACCAGGCCACCTGGAGGCGATCCTAAGGCCAAAGAGTCCTATAGGAACTCATCCTTTAAACTTCCACATTTGATTTCAACCCTCTAGGTGATTAGGGGTCTACGAGTTAAGTTTGTGGAGTTTGCAGGGAGTTAAGAAGTGGTTTGAATTTCTAAAAGGTGGGTCCCAATTCTAGTCCTCTAAGATAGTCAAAGGAAAAGCCTAAGGCTAGATCCTAAGTACTAAAGAGAAGAAGAGAAGACCTCATCAAAAATGAGGTCAACAGTAGGTTACATCATCCGAGGTATTCCCGATCATCCAACAAGACGTTTTAATTTAGTTGTAATTGCAGTTTTGTGTTCTGTTGGTGATTAAATTTTGAGTTGTTTTATATTTTGAAATGTTATGGCGGTGAATTTTATATAGCAATGACTTTTATTTTAGTTTTGGTTTCAGTTTTAGGGACTATCCTAAAAGTGTGGGTTTTCATGCAACAGTTGTTTATCATGCAAGAAAAGTAAGTGCGATGCGATTAAATAAATTTCAACAAAATAAAAGCGTACCTGGAGGGTCTTCTCGTCATCCTAAGCTGCACTTAAACACAATTTAGAATATTTAAGCAAGTCCGTAGGTAAAGCTAAGGGAAGGGTTATGGTTTTCTACCAAATTCCTAATCCTATAGCTAGTCATTTCCTATGACGTCTAGGTCCTTGTGTTTTGGTTTGAGGACGATTTTCTTCATCAAAGAACAATTAAGTTCAATTGTTCTTATAAATATCCTATCATATTGAGGAAGTGCTTAAGAAGAATCTTAAACATCTTTTCAATATTGCTAGAATTGTTTTAAGTCCAAATGAATTTAATTATACAAATGAATTAATCGTCCGAGAATTCAAGTTTTGTTGTTATCTTTCTCAGTGAACTTGGACATTTGAATATCCTATGAAGGAAGTAACATTTCATTTAACGTTCACTAAATTGAGCTTAAATGAGCTTGAAATTTTTATGTGACTTCACTCATATGTCAATAAAGACATGAGAGGAGAAAATGTGATTTTTCTGTATTTAATTTATTTATGTAATTATTTTTGATGGAAAATAGAGATTTCCAAGGAAAATTTAATAATATGACCAAGAGAAATTTTCTATCCTTAAGAAAATTATGGGACATTTCTAATGACCAGAGGACCACTTGGACCAATTTTGGTGATTTTTTGAATTATATTCTTTTTATTATAATTTTTTTGAGTTTTGGAGTATTAATTAATTTAAAAATAAAATAAAGGTTGAAAAATGAATTTTATATTTTTCAAAAATCTCTCCGATATCAAGGAAATCAGAGAATTAATTTTTACAATTTTTTGATTTTTTTTTGATTTATTAGAATTATTTTAGTGGAAATGCTAAAAAAATACATTTTTTTAATTTTAAAATTACCTTAGGGCTTTAAAATTTAATATCTCATCATATAGACTTAAGAAAAATATGGGGTTTGTTCCTAAGTGATTAAAATTCAAAATGTGACATTTTGGTGAATTTTATTATTTTTGTGATTTTTATTATTTTTTAATTATTAAAAATATTAAAATAATGCAAAAAATCAACTTTTTTAGAAAATTGAAATTTTAATTTTCTTAAATTCCCCTAATATCAGAGAGGCTCCAAAACCAATTTGGTGAATTTTTGAAAAGTATTTTGAAAGTTATGAATTTTTAAAGTTTAAATTGGCTAAATGGCTTAATCAACCAATTTAGTCGGGTTAACCAAGTCCAATTGATCAACCAATTATGGTGGGTTCCTCTGATCCTAAAGGTCAGTGGAGAATTGATTTTAAGTAATTTGATGTATGATTAGCTCTAATTAATTAAGGACCTATTTTGGGTGTTTAAGCCAATTAGGATTATTCCAAGTGGATTAATTCAAAACCTATTTTTCCTAGAGTCCTCTGGTCATAAGAAACATCACCAAATTTTCCTAGAATTTATTTCACAACATGCTAATTATTGGATTTAAAATACTCAAAACAGCAACATGAATTTGAAAAATCAATAACTTCTCATAGGGATGGCCTCTGACCTTGGAAAATTCAGGGAATATTCCCAAGTTCAGAGGCTTCAAAAGCCCTATGGTCTCATGCCATGGTGAATTTCCTATATGCATGAAGAATTAAAACAATACAGAGAGTAAATAAATCATTAAAAATAAAATACTTGATGAAATTAAATGATTTCTTTTCCACATTATCTCCTCTGTTCACTGAGCAAGTGGTTATTTTTATTTTATTTTTCTAATTTTCCTACACAAAGTTATGCATTTTTGAAGTTTAGGGAATTAAATAAATAAGAAAATCCCTAATTTTCTATTTATCCGAATCGACGCCGCGTCAACCTTAGCATCCCCGAACAGCCACGCGGCGCTTTCTGATTCCTCGCCGCCATCCGACTCAGCGCTCAAGGGGCCCGCTGTATCCTTCCGTCTCCTCATTCGGCTCGATCCTGGCCGTCCGTCCACGCGTGTATTAAATGAACAACATCTGTTCATCGTCCCCACGCGTCCTAGCCCGAGAACCGTCCACACTAAATCCTTAATATCTCACTCAATACTTAACGGATTTTTGTGTTCTTGTGCTCTATGGATTCGTCTTGAAGAGACGAATACATCTATACGGTGATCATGCATTGAAATTAAGGCATTTGAAATAGAGAGTCTCCAGAAGCTCGGGTTAAAGAGTTAGCTCAAACCTTTGCTCAGAGAAGTGTGGCTTCAATCTGAGGGTTGTGTCACCTTCGATTGGGTTCCAGCAAGCTCTAGATGAAGTCTCCTAGTCTGGTGAATTGTCTAGGTATGATTTCGACCAAGCCCGATCACAAAGCTTGGAGTCTAGAACAGATGGGTGGTCTAGAGAGGGGCTTTTGCTGGTGGACTTCTTCCTTTGGTCTGGTGAAGGTGTAGGACCAATCAATTTGGGGATTGGTCCACTGTGAAGAAGTGTCCTGGTTTTTGTGCTGAAATTTGAACTCAAAATTGAGCTCAGCTAGAGGGAATTGGGGCTGGAATCCAGTGGGGATCAAGTGCTCTATGTGTAGAGAGTGGTCTGGAATGATTTTGGTAGAGTTTTCTTAATGTTGGTTCAGCACCTCTTCCATGGCTGAGAGAGGGGTGTTTAAATAGAGCTGGCTGGAGGCTCTCCCAGGGGGAGTTAGGGCTTGGGATCAGCTGCTCTTGTGAGGGGAAGAACAGCCATGGTGGCAACTGGGCATGGGGCAGCTCAGCAAGGGAGAATTTCAATGTTGGGTCACATGTGAGCTCTCGGGTGTGGTGTTTTCCGGCGGCCTGGTGGCTGGCCGGCCAGGCACTGGTCACCATCTTGTTCAGGTGGGTCAGGGCTGGGGTTCAGTGTAGGCAATTGGCAAATGCCATGTGTCAAAAGCTTGGATTAGAATTGTATGGGAGAAGGCTCATTTTGCACTTGGTTTGGTCAACCCATGGAAATGGGCTTGGTTCACCTCCCCATGGCTGATTTGGGCTGAGGGAGGATCAGATGAATCGGCTAGGAAAGGGTAGAGAAGTCACCATCCATGAATATTTTGATTAGTCATGGATTAAGGTGAAGTATTAAAAGGGTTAAAACCTTTTTAAGGGGGCTTAAAAGAGGCTCCTCCTTTTGCCATTAATGGCTTGGTCACATGTCAAACATTCCATGGCTTCATGTGGCTTGTCCATGGCTTGCATGTGGCTTCATTTGGCTCATCTTTGACTTAGGAAAAGTGGATCCATTTATATGAAAAAGGAATTTGGAGATTTTGGAAATTTAGTGAAAAATTTAGATGGTGCTTGATTTAGGTTGATTTGATGATTGATTTGGGACTTAGGAATTGATCCCAATTAAAGGGATGATGAGAAGGAATTGTCATGTGGGCTTTGGGCTTTTGGATTTCACTTTGGATGGGCTTTCAAGATGGTTTAGAGAGTGGGCTTTTGGATTTTAAAATGGATTTTAGGATGAGAATTTTGCAAAGGATTGGGTCCAATAAGTGTTGAATTTAATTTAGGAATGTTTCATGAATGATTTGGAACAAATTTGAAGTGTTTTGGGCTTGAATTGGGTTGGATTTGGACCTCTTTGGTAAATGGGCCAATGTAGGTCAAATTGGGCTAACTTGGGCCAATGTTGGGCTAGGGTTGAAATTGATGTAAAATAAATGTTGGGAAATGTTTATGGGAGTGTTTTAAAGAGGTTTTGGCTTTGGTTGGGTTTTGATTTTGGGGTTTGGGCTTATTTGGGTTAGGTTTGGGTTTAGGTCAAAATTGGGCCTTTTAGCTTTGGGTTGGATTTGAGAGGGGTTTGGGTCTAAAGTTTGGGCAAATCATGTTAGTATTTTGTTTGTGGGGATGTTAGGGAAGGTTTAGAAAAGATTTGGGGTTAATTGGAGTTGAATTGGGTTAGTTTGGGCTAAGTTTGGGTCATGGGTCCAAATTGGGCTTTAAGGTCCAAAGTGAAATTGGATTCAAATGTCAATCAAATTGAACTTGGATTTGGTCTAGATTGGTGTTGGGAAAGTTGAATTGAAGTTTAGAATTGAATTGGACCAGAATTTAGGTCAATTGGGTAGGTTTGGCTTGACATTGGGTTCACTTAGGGTTAAAATGGGTCAAATTGGGGGTTTTGACAAAAGTGGGGTAAATTGACAAACTTGGCCCATGGTGTAGTTGAACAAAATGAAATTGGGAATATTTGGGATTTTCTAGAATTTTCTAGGAATTTTCTGAATTTTTGGATTTTTTGGCTAAGAGGGGCATTTTGGGTATTTGGAAGGTATTGGGAGGTATTTTTGGAATTTTTGGTATTTTTGGCTATGGATGATCAACTTGATTGGTGAGGAAATGTTCAAGGTTAATTTTTGGGAATTTTGGGTGATTTGGAAATTTTGAAAAATTTGGGTAATTTCAAGAGCTTTGGGTAGGCTAGGCGGGTGTAGGGTCCTGGCGGTCAAAAATTGAAAATTTGCAAAAATGAAACTTGAGTAATTGTAAGTGGAATGAAATCATTTTGGTTGAGCCATGAAGCCATATTAAGCCCACATGAGCCATGAAGGGACTCATTTGAGGCATCCACTATGTTGTTCCTAACCCTCTTGCGCGAGGGCTTAGGGGTTAAGGACCATCCATGTGAATCACCTTCATGAGTCAGGAGGTTAAGTTAGGTATGGGTGTGCTTTTAGGATGTGTGTGAAAGTGTAGTGTATAGGTGTAGTGTGTGTGTAAGTCAGCCCTTCACCAGACCAGGTCACCCAGGGTAGTCCTAAGGCCAAAGAGTCCTATAGGAACTCATCCTTTAAACTTCCACATTTGATTTCAACCCTCTAGGTGATTAGGGGTCTACGGTCGAGTTTGTGGAGTTTGCGGGGAGTTAAGAAGTGGTTTGAATTTCTAAGTGGTGGGTCCCAATTCTAATCCTCTAGGATAGTCGAAAGGAAAAGCCTAAGGCTAGATCCTAAGTACTAAAGAGAAGAAGAGAAGACCTCATCGAAAATGAGGTCAACAAATGGACCCCGATAGGTGTGGTGTGCTAACCAAGCACACCGCGCGTATTGGCGTTGACCGAAAAGATCAACAAAACCAACACAGATGTCCAAGTGACAAACTCAGGACGAAGTAGAATAATTTCCGCTAGGGAGTGTCAAGTATATCTCTGAGACTAGAGATTCCTGAACTCTCGATGGGGAAAGGAAAAGGAGGTGAATCCCAAATCACTTGACCTGGGGGAATTTCAATTTAGATTTTATTTTGTTTTAGTTTAAGTTTTGATGTGTGAGCTTAGATTTCAGTTTGAGTTTCAATTTAGATTGAAGTTTTGTTAAAATTAATTTGAAGGGATTTGAACTTGAAATGAAAATTAGAATTTTGTGGTTTTAGATGTAACATCTTCAACCTCAAAAGAAAATTGAATTGATCGTATTGAATCATTACAATGAGGAGAGATTTCAGATCAATGTGGTATTGGATGTAAAATTCTTAACCTCAAGAGTTTGATTTTGATGTATTTCATTGCGATAGGGAAAGAATCCTAAAGCAATGCAGTCTCGGATGTAAAATCCTCAACACCAAGAATTTAATTTTGATGTATTTCATTGCAATAGGGAAAGAATCCTAAAGCAATGTAGTCTCGGATGTAAAATCCTCAACCGCAAAAATTTGATTTTTGATGTATTTCATTGCGATAGGGAAAGAATCCTAAAGAAATGCAGTCTCGGATGTAAAATCCTCAACCCCAAGAATTTGATTTTGATGTATTTCATTGCGATAGGGAAAGAATCCTAAAGCAATGCAGTCTCGGATGTAAAATCCTCAACCCCGAGAATTTGATTTTGATGTATTTCATTGCGATAGGGAAAGAATCCTAAAGCAATGCAGTCTCGGATGAAAAATCCTCAACCCCAAGAATTTGATTTTGATGTATTTCATTGCTATAGGGAAAGAATCCTAAAGTAATGCAGTCTCGGATGTAAAATCCTCAACCCCAAAAGTTTGAATTTGATTTTGATGTATTTCATTGCGATAGGGAAAGAATCCTAAAGCAATGTAGTCTCGGATGTAAAATCCTCAACCTCAAGAATTTGAATTTTGATGTATTTGATTTTGCAAAGATTTGTAGTGTTGATTTGAGAAGTGTGAAATTTTAGTGTTTCGAGAATTTCATGAAAGTTGTAAAAGATTTTTGTGGAAAGAAACAGATTAGGAGGGAATATGTAGATGTTACATATCCCATTCAAAAGAGTTGATCGAAAGTTGCTGGTTTGGATTGGATACAATTCCTCGCCATCAGATTCGATCCGTGTCAATGGAATCAACCGCTTCCATCCCAGACAAGGGAGTGAGTAGAACAGATTGGATTTCAGATTTGGAAGATTGAATTTAAATTTGATTGAGATTTGATTTGAAATTTGGAAGGTTGAATTTGAATTTGATTGAGATTTGATTTGAAATCTGAAAGGTTGAATTTGAATTTTATTGAGATTTGATTTGAAATCTGGAAGGTTGAATTTGAATTTTTGATTGAGATTTGATTTGAAATCTATGTTCATTTTGTTTGTCTTTTAACGATTCAAATTTATTTTATCATTCATTTAATGTTCATTCGAATTTGGAGTTCGTTATTTTTTAGATTTTTAAGGAAAGTTTTCTTTTATTCTTTTTGTTTCTTTTCTGTTCTTTGTTTGTAGTTCATTTAACTTTAATGGCGTTTCCCAGTCAACTTGCACAAAAGAGGTGAAGGCCAAAAATGTGACATGGTCACTTTCATTCCAATCATGTCGAAGATACATCATAAAACTCGATCTGGAATACATCTGATACATTCCATGTAGACTCAAAACGGACTATGTATGATCTTTGTCGATCTATCCAAAAAGGTATCTGTCAGAAATCCATGTCTGAATAGTGAGGTACATGGTCAATAACATCACCTTCCAAGCCATCCTTAGCAAGGATGTCATATGGATGTACGTTGGAGGTGTGATATTTTCCATGTAACTCACAGCTCGTAAGGCCGGAGGCTTTCTAGCTCCGGATCTGGCTGGAAGTGATAAGGTGCTTTCCTGTCATCCATCCTTCTGAAAGTAACTGAGATCCGCTTCATTGGTACTCCCGGTATGCAATGTTTAGCGACATCTGCTCCGTTGCCCTTCGGAATCATGACGGAACCTACCGGTAATGGTATCTTTATCGGCCCTCGGAACTCACCCGGGCTCGCTATCCGGAGGTCGGATCCGAACATGATATTACACTCGTTCGGAAAAGAAACTGTGCGAAAGGTCTGACAAAGTCGTGGTGATCTATGTGCGGGGGTATGCAATCACCCTTCTTGTAAATGTTAATGATGCAACTGTTGGGTATGCAATCTGCTGGCAGTACCCTCCATGTTATCATTCTCTTTACCATTCTTTTGATGACTAATGACATTGGATCCACCTGGCCATGACAGAGTATCCCTGGTGGGTTTCCCTTCCTGTCTTCTGCGAAGTTGTAGCAGCATCCACATTGTATTGTAATTCTCCCTTTCCCTGGCATCCATTTCCGGGGTTCCGAGTAAGTGTTTTCTCTTAGGCAGCCCGCTCGGCCCATTCTTTTCAAATCCCGGATGCAATCCACGATTTGCTGTTGTTTCTATTCCGAGAACACATCTGTATGTAGCTCGAGGCCTTCTAGTATATTGATCCTCCTGCCTCTGATTCTCTCGAAGTATTCAAAAGTTTTCTTCTCGACATTCTGCATTCTTTCTAGCTCGTATTCTGGAATAATCTGCAAATGGCTAGGCACAGTGACGTATTGTGGGATATACGGCTCAATCCCTTCACGTTCTCCCGCATACCTCGGCTCCTCGGGGATGGTGTCCATCCGGACATCCTCCGGGGTTGCTTCGCAACAAGGTTATGCATTGCGGTGGCTTTACCTGGTGGCGTTGTAGCCTTCCTTCTTCTGTTCTTCTTGAGATTTCCCTGGTCTCTTCTGTTATCCTCGGAGCTGGCCTCCTTTCTTCAGGTTCCTGGTGAACTGGCATCCTTGAAGTATATGTACTGGCAGTAGCAACTGCCTCGTCTCGCTGGTTCGCTGCAAGTTTAGTTAACATCTTGCGGATACGGCGATTTTTATTTCTTCGCTGAGTTACTGTGAGAGTAGCTCTTCGTACTTCCTGAATTTCTGTGGGTGTGGCGCTGACAAGCCTGGCCTCTGCTGTAGCGACTACAGACTTGATTCTCTTATCTTCTTCAGTGTTTGTTTTCCTTTTCTTGCTGCTGGATTGGTGGTTTGGGCCACCCACTTTCATTATCGTCCGATCGGGCAGTTCCTCTCGGTCAACTGGGACCCAGTCACTTTCCTCGTATTGCAGGCCTGCTGGTGAGAAGTCTGAGTCAATCTCTATTATCGCTCCATCTTTCACCCTCTTTTCGTCGAGTGCAAGGCTTATGCCATTTCTAAAGTTCAGGAGCAACCGCCCGTTCGACATTTCCCTGCTAAAAGACAAGGAAAAGGATCAGGGGCTGTACTAAGAACAAGAACATTAAGAAAATGTTTATTAAAGACAGTTTTTTTTTTACTTTTTGTATTTAAATTTAACAGGAATGAAGTGGGATAAGATCAGGAAAGAGATTTTGATATGGAAGAGAAAACAAGGAAAACTTTATTATCATGATTTTATTTATTTTGGCACATTTTTATTATTTTTGGGTTCGGACCCAGTGATAAATAAATACTTCACCCGTTCTTCTAGGGATGAAAAATCTATTCCTTCGAAACATTAGGTAGCGTAATACTTCTTCAAGTATCATCCGTTGATCGGAAGCATATGTCGTTCTCCTTGGCAGTTCACTAGCTGGTAGGAGCCTCCTGAGTAGACTGCCTCAACCACAAACGACCCTTCCCAAGTGGGTTCAAATTTTCCTCCTATCTTGCGGTGTGCAAGGATAGGTCTCTTGAGAACGAGAACTAAGTCTCCAACTTTGAAGGTTCTTGGGCGGACCAGTCTGTCATGGGTTTGAACCATCTTAGCTTCGTATAATTCTAAATTCTGCTGCGCTGCAAGTCTTTTCCCTTCCAGGCTTTCTAATTCCTCTAGTCGTAATTTAACATTCTCTTCCGTCGTGATTTTGTTTGCAACTGCGATTCTGAGTGAAGGAAGCTGGACCTCTAAGGGTAACACTGCCTCGGACCCATACACCAGAGCGTAAGGTGTAGCTTGAGTAGGAGTTCTAAAGGTTGTCCGGTAGGCCCATAAGGCTTCTAATAACTTCTTGTGCCAATTTCTCTTATTATCGTCCAAAGTTTTCTTTAAAATTTGAACGAGAGTTTTATTAAAAGCCTCGACTGGGCCGTTTGCTCTTGGATAGTAAATTGTTGAATACCGCCGAGTGGATTCCGTGTCTCCCGACAAAATTGTTGATTTGTGTGCTTCGAATGCTGACCCATTATCCGAGATGATCTGCGCGGCACTCCGAAACGGTAGACAACTTGGTTTTGAAAAGCCGTAGCACGTGGTGTGCTTTCACTTCTCTAAGTGGAACTGCCTCTGCCCACTTGGAAAAGTAATCTGTAGCCGCAAGAATGAATCGATGTCCTTTTGAAGATGGTGGTTCTATTGGACCCACTATATCCGTGCCCCTACATTCAAATGGCCACGACGCAATTGTCGGATGTAACACATTCGGAAGTTGATGTAGAACTACTCCATACACTTGGCATTGGTGATAGCTCTTGGCGATTTTGATGGAGTCGGTCATCATCGAGGGCCAGTAGTACCCTAGTCTTTTAATTTTTCATCTTCGGACCCGACTGGTGAGCACGACAGAGTCCTGAATGCACCTCTTTAACAATTTCACGGGCCTCGGACCCGCTTAGGCACCTTAGCCACATTTGATCGAAAGACCTTCTGTATAACCTTTTGTTTATTAATGCGTAGGATAGAGTTCTTTTCTTGATTTGATGGGCTAGAGACCTATCGTCTGGTAGTTTTCCTGTTTGCAGGTAGTCTATTAATGGCTGTCGCCAATCTTCCGTGTTTTCCGTCACTCGCTGCAATCGATTCTTCTTCTTTTTTCGATTTGTGTATTGTGTCTATGTCGAGCTATGATAGGACTTGACGTCCGTGAACTGACACTTCTACTGACTCATCTTGCAAACAGGCAAATTCTTTTGCGAGGCGAGCTAACGCATCTGCTAAAGCATTTTCTTTTCTGAGAATTTTTTAGATCATCACATTCGGAATCTGTTCCAACAGCTGTATGACATACTGGAAGTATTGCTCGAGTCTTGGTTTTAAAATTCTGTAATGCCCGGCGATCTGTTGAATGATTAACTGCGAATCTCCGTAGATGTTGATGTTTGTTATCCCCATTTGAATAGTTAATTCCAGTCCTGTTATGAGGGCTTCGTATTCTGCTTCGTTGTTTGTGCACGGCTCTGTCAAGTGGTAGGAGAATCTTAACATCCCCCACTCCGGTGTTATAAAGATTAATCCGATCCCTGCCTTACCAGGTACTATCACTTGTGATTCTTCGTCTTTGTGTGCTGAAGATGCTCCGTCGAAATATAATTCCCAATGTCGATCATCAGGGTCTTCTAGGCTCATTATTTGTTCATCTGGCAAATCGTCATTGAGAGGAGATTCTACCGGCAAAGTGTGTGCTGTGAGGAAGTCTGCTAAGACTTGTCCCTTTACGGCACGAAGAGGTACGAAAGTTATATCGAATTGCAATAATATCATTGACCATCTGGCAAGTCTGTAGGAAAGCGTTGGACGAGTCATCAAGTATTGCAATGGATTAAATTTCGAGATCAGGTTGATCTTATGAGAAAGCATGTAGTGCCTGAGCTTTTGAGCGGCGAAGATCAAGGCCAAATAATGCTTTTCAATTGCGGGATACCTTATTTCCATCGGAAGTAAACGACGACTTAGGTAATAAAGAGCATTTTCTTTACCCTCATCATTGACTTGGGCTAACAGGGCTCCGAGAGGGTCGTCTAAAGCCACGGTATAAAGTATCAGCGGTCTACCTGAGACTGGGGCTGCTAAGACAGGAGGTGTCATTAAATATTTTATAATGTCCTCGAAGGCCTTCTGGAATTTCTCTTCCCAAATAAATTTGGCATCCTTTTTAACTAATGCCGAGAAAGGCTGAAACCAACCTGACAAGTTTGAGATAAAGCGTCGAAGGTATGCCAACTTCCCTTGAAAAGATCGTAGTTGCTTTAAGGTTTTGGGAGGTGGCATTTCTAAGATAGCTTTAATCTTTTCCGGGTCGATTTCAATTCCACGATGTCGGACAACGAATCCTAAGAATTTCCGGAGGTGACGCCGAAGGCGCATTTTAAGGGATTCATCTTAAGGTTAAATTGTCTCAATCGTTCGAAAACAATTCTCAAATCATATAGGTGGTTGTCCTTTACTTTGCTTTTGATGACTACAACGTCCACGTAGCATTCGACTTGATTATGGATGAGATCATAAAAAATTCTTGTCATCGCTCTCTGATATGTTCCTCCTGCGTTCTTCAGTCCGAATGGCATCACTGTGTAGCAATATACTCCAATCGGCGTTCTGAATGTTGTAAGTTTTTCATCTTCTGGAGCCATTTTTATCTGATTGTATCCTGAAGATCCATCCATGAAGGAGAATATTTCATGTGTTGAAGCAATGTCGATCATTAATTCGGGATCGGTAGAGGAAATTCATCTTTTGGACATGCCTTGTTTAAATCTCTGAAATCCACACAAATTCTGATTTGACCATTCTTCTTTCTGACTGGCACCACATTGGCTAACCAAGTCGGGTATTGTTCTTCACGAACAAATTTAGCATCTATTAGCTTTTTAATTCAGCTATTACTTGTTGTTCGATTTCTAGATGCATTCTTCTGGGACCTTGTCTGACTGGGACGGAGGTAGGATCCACTCCTAGCTTATGGACTGCGACCTCTGGAGCTAATCCTGGCATCTCATCGTAGCTCCAAGCAAAACAGTCTTTAAATTCCATTAATAACTTGATTATTTCTTCGGAGTCTTCTTTATTGAGTAAGGAGCTAACAAAGGTAGGTCTAGGCTCTTCGCTAGTACCTAAGTTAACTTCCGTTAACTCATCTATTGTAGATTTAATCTCTTCTTCGAATTCGGTGGAGCATCTCCAATTTGTAAATCTTCAAATTCTTCCGTAGTTTCCATGCGGTTTTCATTAGACTCGCAAGTGACAACCAAGCAAAATTCAGTATCGTCAACCGATCCTACTGTGCCGAATCCGAGACCATGCTTTGAATTGGGTGAGCGACCGGAGTTATTCCATAATTTTTCAAAATGTTGTGATTGACCTTTTGTCCATTGTCGAGGTAAGAAACCACGCTGAATTAAATTTTGAACACAGGGAGAGTACCACTTAAAAGGTAATTCCATTAATTCTGATGAAGTGACATCTTCAAATTGTACATTATTTTCAGTTTTGGAGGAAGGAGCACCACGGTAGAATTTGATTGGCTTTGCACCGCCGCTACGTACCTCTTTGACCACCATACCCTCGATCTTATTAGAATGGATCGGGGTCATGGTCATAGTATGTACATAGTGGTTAATCTTCTCGTACATCGATTTATATTCTTCATTCTTTTCATCTTCGAGCGGGATCCTGAATTGCGGCTTCTTCCGACTTATTGTCGCTGCTTCTTGTTTGATCTCTTTTTCTTCTTCAGAACTGTCTTCCCAATCAACATTGATGGCTGGTTTCCTCTGTCCAACTGTCCTAACGTCTCTGCCACGACCTCGTCCCCGGCCTCGATCTCGGATGCGAGTTGTGGAGAAACCTTAACCATCTCGCCATAAGGGAGTGGTGAGTGACTGTTGGACTAGAACTTCAGGTTCTTCGTCATCCCGAATTCCCTTTGCTTCATTCGTTATGTTATCTCTGGAGAAGATTGTTTTCTTTGGAGGTGCATAATAAGCTGCATCTTCATGGATTCCAATTTCATGTATGGTTGATGTCACCTTTGATCTCCCCTCCATCGTAGTATTCGATGCACCGATGTAGAGATGATGGTACCATCCTGTTTTCATGTATCCATGGTCGGCCCAGTAGAGCGTTGAACGACGTTTCTGAATCAATTATGTGAAATTTCGCGGTTGTCTTTGCTAAGTCACCGGTCTTCATTAGCAGTGTTTTTAAGCCGAGGGCTCTTTCTCCTTTCTGGTTGAATCCTCTTAATAACATTTTGTTAGCTTCAAGCTCGCGAGCATCAATTTCCAAATATGCTAGCGTTCGAAGATTCATTATGTTGATTGATGCACCTGAATCCACCAATACTCTGGAGAGTGTAAACTTTCCAATTGTAACTGAAATGTATAACGGTCAGTTGTGGTCTGCTGTCCCAAGTAGTAGATCATTGTCCGTGAAGGTGACACCTCGTTGTTCCTTTAACGAACAAACCTCATCTAAGGAATCTCCGGCCATTTGAGCTAAGCAAATTTCCGGATCAAGTAAGGCCTCGATCAGAGCTTCTCTCATCTCCTTTGATAAGATGAGAGCGTCGTAGATGCTCAGTTTGGCTGGTAGTTTCCTAAGATGGGCTAGCACATTGTAGTCCACTTTATTTCCATGTGTCCCGACTTCTTCTAGAATGGGTATTTCTTCTGCTGGGGTTGGTTCTTCCTGAACAACCACCTGCTTTCCTTTGTCCTTTGGACCCATTCTCGGAGGCAGAACTCTTCCACTTCTTAAGTTGACTTCTGTGATTTCTTCGAATCTAGTATTGAGTTTGCTAGTGTCTCCTCTTGAATCGGAATGACAGGTTCTTCTGGATTAGCTTCGGAGTCTGAAGGCTCTAACTCTATTGTGACTGAAGCTCCTCGAAACTCGCAAATAGATTCATTGCTTGTTGAACTCTCGTAGCCTCCTTGGTGGATGTCTTCTTTGTCATTGTGACTGTCAAGATTGTGTATGATTTGAGAATTGTGATTTGTATCGTAATCGACGTCCGGATTGTCGCTAGTTACGTAATCGTTAGAAACAGTCAAAACATAGCCAACACCATAACCCTTATCATTATAAGATCCCACCGGAGTGGGCAGATAATCATACAGAGTCAGAGGTTCGAGAGATTTCTCCCCCGAATCGGAAATAACTATCCTAGGATAAGCAGCCCCTAGTCTAGCCTTAAGAGCCTCGGTCTTCTCTTCTTCGTCGATTTTCTTCTTCTCTTCAATCGTCTCCTGTTGAGGTGGTTCTTCTATCGCAAGTGATAGTGCCGACTTGACAGGTTTCGAACTCTGAATTGAGGCTCGCACCGAAGTGGTTTGGATGTGATCCAAAATCTTCTTCGAAGACTTTGTCCAAGCGGTAGTCCATCCATCATTAGTCGCATAGGGATCTATTGGAACAATGAGATCCGTCGAGATAACATTGACGGAACCTCCTTTCTGGGGTTCCTTCATGTACTCCTTCGGGATCGTTATATTCCCTTTCCGAAGATTGTCGTTGAGCCAACTTTTGAAGGTAATACAATCTTCTATCTTATGCCCAAGCATCCGGTGGTAAGGGCAAAAGTTGGGATCACCTTTCTTGTTGACTTCTTCGGTCTTTTAGGTTCCGGTAGTTGGAAATCCGGAGTCTTCATCGATCGCGGAACATTTTCGGCACTCGCCTCATTCTTGAACGGATACTCCTCGCTCGGAAGCTCCCTTAACGTACGTTGCGGACGAGGCGGTTGTTCATACTCGTTGAGATGACCGATAGCTGGGTCGGGGTTGCTTGGTAATTCCGTTGAGGTTGCTTCGCGGCCGTTCTGACGATATTTGTATCGGTTGCTTGCCTTTATCGACTGTTGCAATGATCCCAGACTTCTTTTCAAAAGTTTTCACGGGCTTCTGTTTGTCTGTTTTGTCGGTGAAGCTTAATTGCTTCGCCTCCTCTTGCAAGCTTCCGGCCTTGCTTAACAACTTCTCGAAAGTCTTAATAGTAAATCCCTTGAGGAGAAGTGCTATCGGGCCATGAATGCTCTTAAGTAAAATGCCGATCGCATGCTTGTTCTTGTAGTTGTGGCTCACACTTCATACTTAGGTTCCTCCATCGAAGTATGTAGTCTACCATGGTTTCGTTGGGTTTCTGCTTCTCTACCACTAAATCACCTATAGTGATGTGGTGCTGAGCTCCGGCAAATCGCTTGATGAAGAGGTTCTCTAGTTCTGAAAATTTCTTCACCGAACCGTTCGGTAATTCCGCATACCAATCAAAGGCAATCCCTGACAGGCTGCTGACAAATTGTTGGAAGAGTAAAGCATCACTTCCGCCGGCATTGCAACAACTGGCACGAAAATGTGCAACATGCTACCGAGGGTTTCTGGTTCCATCAAAGGTCTTTAATAGAGGTGGTACAAAGCCTTTCGGATATTGGACAGCGTCGAATTCTTCAGGGTAAGGTCTACCCGTCCGAATGGATGTCCCGCTCTTTGATTGTGCCAAGGCTTCTCGCACCTGCTGTTCCACCATGCTCTTAATATCCTTTTCCGGAATCATGCTTTGTGTTGCATCCTTTTTTAATTGATCATCCTCGTTGACAGATGTAATCTCCTTTCCTCTGTCTACAATGTGAATAACATCTGGGGGTGTTTCTCTTTGGGGTTGATCCTGACTCTGGAGAGTGGCTAGGGCTACAGCCATCTCTTCCATCCTTTTTGTCATTTGGGCGATCGTATCATCTTTCTCTTGAAGCTGCCTCCTCATTACTTCTGGCTCCTCTCTTCTACGGGCTGCAGGGGCACCTTGTGAGGCCGACGAAGCTCATGTTTCAACCATGTTAATTTCTGCATATTCATCATCCATGAACTCTGACGAGTCAACTTCATCTCCGAATTTCTCTTCTCTTTCCCTTGCTAATCACCGAATATCAGTTCTTAGCTTTTTCATAGCATCTTCTAGTGGTCTTTTCTGTACATCCTTGCAGTTGCCATGCGATAGCTGTCGGGTTTCCTTCTCATGAGTCCCCTTTACTGCGGTAGCACTTTCTTCAGACTCAAGTCTTCTAACGAGACTTTCCTTTCCAGGTTGTTGTTTTAATCTTAATTGTCCGGTAGTGGGAAGCCATACCATCCTTCTAGCAGCAGAAGGTCTGGGACCGGATGGTCTGTCGACCAAATGCTCTGGAAGGTGGTATCCTCCCTAATTTGTAGTCCTGAAACAACGACAGGCAGACTAGCTTTCATTCTCTTATTCAGCTTTTCCGCAGCGATAGCAGGTTCTACTCGCGGCCCAAGACGGGACATGGCTGGCACCCGCCCTATCCTTCTTAAAATCTCTGACACAGGGCATTTTTCTTTCTTTGCTAACTTCTCTATCAAAGTTTGCAGTCGAGCAAATGGCGTAGTTCTAGCCCTTTTCTTACGGCTATCACTGTAATATACGGGCTGAGGCAATGCAGAAGTAATCTTGCAGACATTTTCTTCATCCTCTACGGCGGAGAGGGGATGGAATCTACTTCCTCCCAAAAGTGGTATGTATTCAGGCAGCGGTGTATACTCGGGCAGTTCTGGGATTTCCTCCAGAAAAGCGACTTCAGCAGCTCTGGCCTCTCTAGCAATCCTTCTAGTTATGTTCCTCCTCTGAGTCCGTGTCAGTGATGGAATTCTCGAGCTGGACCCGATTTTGAAAATAGAAGGTCTCACAGGAAGGTCTGTACCCTCCACGGTAACAGGTTCACCATAGTTCTGAATTTCCTTTCCCTTTAGTCTGGCAGAAGCTGGGGTAGGTGCAGAGACAACTAGACCAGTGGGGGTAGCGACAAAAGTCCTTTTGTGGACAGCAGTACTCCTCTCAGTTGGAATCTTTTGCAGAGGAGGGAATTCATGAGTTGACTTGAGGTTAAACTCAATCAACGGCTTCTCAGTTTCTGGTACTTTGCTTGTGAGTGAAAAGAGAGTGACGTCCGGGATTTTGATGTCGGTGTCCCCGAATCCTTGTCCGAATCGAATAATTCCATTATCAGGCAGTTCGTCCTTGAACATGGCCAGGTCGAGTCCGTTGACAAAGGAGAAGATCAGTTTTGGGGCTTCCATTTCTATAGGGCAGATTCCAAGTGTTAATCCCTAAATCGTGCTTATTCTTCTCGTAAAACTTATGACGAAAAAGAAAGAGTCCGAACACAATTCTGTTTATCTTAGTGTATCTGTGATATAAAAAGGAAAATTATCTTTTCAAAAAGATTTGTCTGTAGGAAGAAGAATTATTAAAAGAAGAAGAGTTGTAGGAAGGGTAAAAGGAATTGATTAGGAACTGGAAAAGGAAGAGAAAGTTTTGTAGAAACTTCTCGACCCGCAAGATCGCTCCTAAACTAATACTTATTGGGGTTCCACCCCACCTCCAAAATGAGGTAAAAGGATCTCGGAACCTCTCTGTTTAGGGGTGTCTAAACAGTGGCTCATAAATCCGAGAGAATGTTGGTTGTACTTGTTCAAGGTAGAAATGAACATAGTATTCCAACAGAAAGAAGGGTAGTTTGGTCCACTAGGGACATGGATACACTACTAATTTTTGAAAGCAGAATTGTCAGATTAAAATGGAGAGAGGAATTTGTCCCCAGCGGAGTCGCCAGAAATTGTCGGCATATTTTTAGGTTGAGTGTTGTATTTTGAAAAGGGGGGTCGCCTACAGAAATTGTCGGCGAATTTTTAATTTAATTTAAATAAATAATTTGAAAAGTAGTATTTGATTTTAAATTTGAAAATTTTAAGATATGAAATCAAACTGATTTCACATCCCGAATAGTTTACATAAACGAGCAACGCACTACAAACCGTGTATCTATCCCGAAGAATAGACACACTGCTTGATAATGGGGCTCAATTAGATAAACTAGAAAGTTTTGTGACATCCGTTTGGTCTGCAAACCAATTTTATAAGCCGACAAGTTCCCCTACTTAATACAAAGAAATTAAGCAGGGTTTATATTATATGGGTTCTTAAAATTCCCTATAAGGGCAAGCCCCTATAGTTAATTACATCTTAAGTGACGGGAATCACCTAAGAAAACTCTCGATAATAATCAGTAATCTCGCTCTCAAGAATTTCAAAGTTTAAGTTTTCAAGGGATTGAATTTTGGAATTTCAATAGGGAATGGATCAAATTTGGAACATTTTATTTTGGGAATTCAAAGGAAGAAAGGTAGGAGAAATCACAGATTCGAAGCGAACTTCGGTAATTTCCCAACTATCCTATTGTTTGGCTTGAATTTAGGAAGGCCCTAATGTTTATTTAATGTTTTGATCTTGCCAATTTTAATTAATTTGGACTTATATTTGTATGATAAAATCATACAAATAACCTTGAAGATGTGAGGGTTTATGTCGTACCAATCGACTACCTCGGAGTCCTAAGACCGGTTAGGGCTTCATTTACATGACCTGATCATGCAAATGCCTAACGAAGAGTTGAGGATTTATGTTGCACTAGGAAAACTACCTCGAAATCCTATGGCTTTGTTATTTAATTCTTAAGAAAGTTTAGCTGATGTAGAGTTGTTTTGCTGACGAAGATGGTCGTGCTGCCCACCGTGCTCCAAGCTCCTTGTTGTTGCAGAGGTTTAGTTTTAGAAGTCATAAATCAGGAGATGAGAGAAGTGTTCTGGTTTAGAGAAAATCTTAAAATTCAGGTGTTTTTTAATATTTTAATTAAACAAATCTTAAAATTGATTATAACAACACCGATTAAGATCCCACGGTTCCATCCTTCTGGCATCGTTATTTTTATCGGATTCACTTAGTCCAGATGAATTTGCTAAACTCAACTGAATGAGTTCCACACTTTCATTTAGACCGTGGGAAATCCCGTTAGCAACACGTAGGTTACATCATCCGAGGTATTCCCGATCATCCAACAAGACGTTTTAATTTAGTTATAATTGCAGTTTTGTGTTCTGTTTGTGATTAAATTTTGAGTTGTTTTATATTTTGAAATGTTATGGCGGTGAATTTTATCTTGCAATGACTTTTATTTTAGTTTTGGTTTCAGTTTTAGGGACTATCCTAAAAGTGTGGGTTTTCATGCAACAGTTGTTTATCATGCAAGAAAAGTAAGTGCGATGCGATTAAATAAATTGCAACAAAATAAAAGCATACCTGGAGGGTCTTCCGGTCATCCCAAGCTGCACTTAAACACAATTTAGAATATTTAAGCAAGTTCTTAGGTAAAGCTAAGGGAAGGGTTATGGTTTTCTACCAAATTCCTAATCCTATAGCTAGTCATTTCCTATGACGTCTAGGTCCTTGTGTTTTGGTTTGAGGATGATTTTCTTCATCAAAGAACAATTTAGTTCAATTGTTCTTATAAATATCCTATCATATTGATGAAGTGCTTAAGAAGAATCTTAAACATCTTTTCAATATTGCTAGAATTGTTTTAAGTCCAAATGAATTTAATTATACAAATGAATTAATAGTCCGGGAATTCAAGTTTTGTTGTTATCTTTCTCAGTGAACTAGGACATTTGAATATCCTATGAGGGAAGTAACATTTCATTTAATGTTCTGTTTAGGAGTTATGACAACAAAAGCTTTCGAGGGCAAATTGATGTTCAAATGGTTTGTGATTTAATTTAATTTCAGTTAACGGGTTTAAATTTAAAATAGTGTTCAAGTTGCTTCATATTTATTTTTGAATTTCTTTATGTCTTTGGTGATGTTATTTTTAATTTAATTTAATTTAACTTTAATTTAATTTAATTTGGTTTAGTTTTTATTTTAATTTAATTTAATTTGATTTTAATTTTAACTTGATTCTATTATTTAATTTAATTTAATTCAATTTAGTTTGATTTGATATGCTTTAATTTAATTTAATTTAATTTGATTTAATTTACTTTAATTTAATTTAATTTAATTTAATTTAATTTTAATTTAATTTAAATTTTAATTTAATTTAATTTAATTTAATTTAATTTAATTTGATTTAATTTAATTTAATTTTAATGTAATTTAAATTAATTTAATTTAATTTAAATTTTAATTTAATTTAATTTTTAATTTTAATTTAATATTTTATTTTTTTATGTTTTAAAGATGATTTAATTGTAATTGTTAAAGTATTAATTTAATTGTAATTTTAAAAGGGTTTAATTTAAATATTTTAACTTTAATTTAATTTAATGATTTAGTCTTTTAGCATTTTAAATCTTAAATTTGGATTATCATTTCAATTAAGAATTAATCATTATTGAGATGATTAATTTAGGGATTCTTAAATTAAAAAATAAATCTCTTCCTAATAATATCCCTATTTTAATAATTCCAATTTTATTATTCTTCTAAATTTAATCAATTATTTAATTAAGGATTATTTTAATTATTTTTAAATTGTTTAGTAGGTTTCTACCCTTTAATTATTTAAATTTCAATCATCCAAATCAGATTAGGATCAAATATTTTACTCTTTAATTTTATTAAGCCTAAAGTTTTAATTAAAGGTTAAAATTTTAATTACCATTTTGCCCTTCAAGCTTAATAATTTCATAACTCACTAAATTGAGCTTAAATGAACTTGAAATTTTTATGTGACATCACTCATATGTCAATAAAGACATGAGAGGAGAAAATGTGATTTTTCTGTATTTAATTTATTTATGTTATTATTTTTGATGGAAAATAGTGATTTCCAAGGAAAATTTAATAATATGACCAAGGGAAAGTCCTTAAGAAAATTATGGGACATTCCTATGACCAGAGGACCACTTGGAAAAATTTTGGTGATTTTTTGAATTATATTCTTTTTATTATAATTTTTTTGAATTTTGGAGTATTAATTAATTTAAAAATAAAATAAAGGTTGAAAAATGAATTTTATATTTTTCAAAAATCTCTCTGATATAAAGGAAATCAGAAAATCAATTTTTACAATTTTCTGATTTTTCTTTGATTTATTAGAATTATTTTAGTGGAAATGCTAAAAAAATACATTTTTTTTAATTTTAAAATTACCTTAGGGCTTTAAAATTTAATATCTCATCATATAGACTTAAGAAAAATATGGGGTTTGTTCCTAAGTGATTAAAATTCAAAATGTGACATTTTGGTGAATTTTATTATTTTTGTGATTTTTATTATTTTTTAATTATTAAAAATATTAAAATAATGCAAAAATCAACTTTTTTAGAAAATTAAAATTTTAATTTTCTTAAAAACCCCTAATATCAGAGAGGCTCCAAAACAAATTTGGTGAATTTTTGAAAAGTATTTTGAAAGTTATGAATTTTTAAAGTTTAAATTGGCTAAATGGCTTAATCAACCCATTTAGTAGGGTTAACCAAGTCCAATTTACTTGAAATTTTTATGGTGGGTTCCTCTAATCCTAAAGGTCAGTAGAGAATTAATTTCAAGTTAATTTGATGTATGATTAGCTCTAATTAATTAAGGACCTATTTTGGGTGTTTAAGCCAATTAGGATAATTCCAAGTGGATTAATTCAAAACCTATTTTTCCTAGTGTCCTCTGGTCATAAGAAACATCACCAAATTTTCCTAGGATTTATTTCACAACATGCTAATTATTGGATTTAAAATACTCAAAACAGCAACATGAATTTGAAAAATCAATAACTTCTCATAGGGATGGCCTCTGACCTTGGAAAATTCAGGGAATATTCCCAAGTTCAGAGGCTTCAAAAGCCCTATGGTCTCATGTCATGGTGAATTTCCTATATGCATGGAGAATTAAAACAATGTAGAGAGTAAATAAATCATTAAAAATAAAATACTTGATGAAATTAAATGATTATTTTTCCACATTATTCTCCTCTGTTCACTGAGCAAGAGGGTATTTTTATTTTATTTTTCTGATTTTCCTACACAAAGTTATGCATTTTTGAAGTTTAGGGAATTAAATAAATAAGAAAATCCCTATTTTTCTATTTATCCGAATCGGCGCCGTGTCAACCTTAGCATCCCCAAACAGCCATGCGGCACTTTCTGATTCGACGCCGCCATCCGACTCAGCGCTCCAAGGGCCCGCTGTATCGTTCCGTCTCCTCATTCGGCGCGATCCTGGCTGTCCGTCCGCGCGTGTATTAAATGAAAGGCATCCGTTCATCGTCCCCGAGCCTCCTAGCCCGAGAACCGTCCACACTAAATCCTTAATATCTCACTCAATACTTAACGGATTTTTGTGTTCTTCTGCTCTATGGATTCGTCTTGAAGAGACGAATACATCTATATGGTAATCATGCATTGAAATTAAGGCATTTGAAATGGAGAATCTCCAGAAGCTCGGGATAAAGAGTTAGCTCATACCTTTGCTCAGAGAAGTGTGGCTTCAATCTAAGGGTTGTGTCACCTTCGATTGGGTCCCAGCAAGCTCCAGATGAAGTCACCTGGTCTGGTGAATTGTCTAGGTATGATTTCGACCAAGCTCGATCACAAAGCTTGGAGTTTGGAACAGATGGGTGGCCTGGAGAGGGGGCTTTTGCTGGTGGACTTCTTCCCTTGGTCTGGTGAAGGTGTAGGACCAATCAATTTGGGGATTGGTCCACTGCGAAGAAGTTTCCTGGTTTTTGTGCTGAAATTTGAACTCAAAATTGAGCTCGGCTAGAGGGAATTGAGGCTGGAATCCGGTGGGGATCAAGTGCTCTATGTGTAGAGAGTGGTCCGGAATGATTTTGCGCGAGTTTCCTTAAGGTTGGTTCGAGCACCTCTTCCATGGCCGAGAGATGGGGTGTTTAAATAGAGCTGGCTGGAGGCTCTCCCAGGGGGAGTTAGGGCTTGGGATCAGCTGCTCTGGTGAGGAGAAGAACAGCCATGGTGGCCACTGGGCATGGGGCAGCTCAGCAAGGGAGAATTTCAATGTTGGGTCACATGTGAGCTCTCGGGTGTGTTGTTTTCCGGCGGCCTGGTGGCTGGCCGGCTAGGCACTGCTCACCATCTTGTTCAGGTGGGTCAGGGCTGGGGTTTAGTGTAGGCAATTGGCAAATGCCATGTGTCAAAAGCTTGGATTAGAATGGTATGGGAGAAGGCTCATTTTGCACTTGGTTTGGTCAACCCATGGAAATGGGCTTGGTTCACCTCCCCAAGGCTGATTTGGGCTGAGGGAGGATCAGATGAATCAGCTAGGAAAGGGTAGAGAAGTCACCATCCATGAATATTTTGATTAATCATGGATTAAGGTGAAGCAATAAAAGGGTTAAAACTTTTTTAAGGGGGCTTAAAAGAGGCTCCTCCTTTTGCCATTAATGGCTTGGTCACATGTAAAACCTTCCATGGCTTCATGTGGCTTGTCCATGGCTTGCATGTGGCTTCATTTGGCTCATCTTTGACTTAGGTAAAGTGGATCCATTTATATGAAAAAGGAATTTGGAGATTTTGGCAATTTAGTGAAAAATTTAGATGGTGCTTGATTTAGTTTGATTTGATGATTGATTTGGGACTTAGGAATTGATCCCAATTAAAGGGATGATGAGAAGGAATTGTCATGTGGGCTTTGGGCTTTTGGATTTCACTTTGGATGGGCTTTCAAGATGGTTTAGAGAGTGGGATTTTGGATTTTAAAATGGATTTTAGGATGAGAATTTTGCAAAGGATTGGGTCCAATAAGTGTTGAATTTAATTTAGGAATGTTTCATGAATGATTTGGAACAAATTTGAAGTGTTTTGGGCTTGAATTGGGTTGGATTTGGACCTCTTTGGTAAATGGGCCAATGTAGGTCAAATTGGGCTAAATTGGGCCAATGTTGGGATAGGGTTGAAATTGATGTAAAATAAATGTTGGGAAATGTTTATGGGAGTGTTTCAAAGAGGTTTTGGCTTTAGTTTGGTTTTGATTTTGGGGTTTGGGCTTATTTGGGTTAGGTTTGGGTTTAGGTCAAAATTGGGCCTTTTAGCTTTGGGTTGGATTTGAGTGGGGTTTGGGTCTAATTTTTTGGCAAATCATGTTAGTGTTTTGTTTGTGGGGATGTTAGGGAAGGTTTAGAAAAGATTTGGGGTTAATTGGAGTTGAATTGGGTTAGTTTGGGCTAAGTTTGGGTCATGGGTCCAAATTGGGCTTTAAGGTCCAAAGTGAAATTGGATTCAAATGTCAATCAAATTGGACTTGTATTAGGTCTAGATTGGTGTTGGGAAAGTTGAATTGATGTTTATAATTGAATTGGACCAAAATTTGGGTCAATTGGGTAGGTTTGGCTTGACATTGGGTTCACTTAGGGTTAAAATGGGTCAAATTGGGGGTTTTGACAAAAGTGGGGTAAATTGACAAAATTGGCCCATGGTGTAGTTGAACAAAATGAAATTAGGAATATTTGGGATTTTGTGAAATTTTCTGGGAATTTTCTGAATTTTTGGATTTTTTGGCTAAGAGGGGCATTTTGGGTATTTGGAAGGTATTGGGAGGTATTTTTGGAATTTTTGGTATTTTTGGCTATGGATGATCAACTTGATTGGTGAGGAAATGTTTAAGGTTAATTTTGGGGAATTTTCGGTGATTTGGAAATTTTGAAAAATTTGGGTAATTTCAAGGGCTTTGGGTAGGCTATGCGGGTGTAGGGTCCTGGCGGTCAAAAATTGAAAATTTGCAAAAATGAAGATTGAGTAATTTTAAGTGGAATGAAATCATTTTGGTTGAGCCATGAAGCCATATTAAGCCCACATGAGCCATGAAGGGACTCGTTTGAGGCATCCACTATGTTGTTCCTAACTCTCTTAGCCAAGGGCTTAGGGGTTAAGGACCATCCATGTGAATCATCTTCATGAGTCAGGAGGTCATGTTAGGTATGGGTGTGTTTTTAGGATGTGTGTGAAAGTGTAGTGCATAGTTGTAGTGTGTGTGTAAGTCAGCCCTTCACCAGACCAGGTCACCCAGGGTAGTCCTAAGGCCAAAGAGTCCTATAGGAACTCATCCTTTAAACTTCCACATTTGATTTTAACCCTCTAGGTGATTAGGGGTCTACAGTCAAGTTTATGGAGTTTGCAGGGAGTTAAGAAGTGGTTTGAATTTCTAAGTGGTGGGTCCCAATTCTAATCCTCTAGGATAGTCAAAGGAAAAGCCTAAGGCTAGATCCTAAGTACTAAAGAGAAGAAGAGAAGACCTCATCAAAAATGAGGTCAACAGACAAATACCATCAAGACATTTAAAAAGAAACAGAAAATGTTGTAGATAAAGGTAAACAAATGATGTAGGTTCAACCTGAACAAAAGAAACAGCGACAGAATCCGTCAGCATCACAAACATCTCCTCAATTACAACTTCAACAATCAATCCCAGTACCGGCAGATAAAAGAACAATGGCCGAAAGAATGAATAAAGAATATCCATTTAAAACAAAGGTCGTCGGTAAAATATTTCGTAGCTTGCTTAGAATACAATAATTTAAACTACCAAAAGCTAAAAGGCCAGCTGAAGTTGACATGAAGGACAATCCCAATTATTGTCCTTATCATAGAATGCTTGTACACAAGATTGAAGAATGTTTTATCTTTAAATACTGGTTAGAGCATAACTTTAAAGAAGGAAATATAGTAATCCTAAATGAATATCTGAAGGAACCAGAAAAAGGTCCAGTCAATCTGATTTTGGTAGATAAACTTAATTCTGACAACAAGAATAAAGATATTACTGTTCAGGGTAAATTTTCTCAGGAGATCCTTACTGAATATCAAGTTACAAAATCTTCCAAGAAAGAAAATAAAAAGAAAAATAAAGAACCAAAAAGGATTAAATGTCTTCCAGATATAGGGACTATACTTCCTTTTGTATCTCCTAGTTCATATGTGTCTCCATTGTCTACTAGGATAGTTGTCTCGGATGAAGGGAGAAAATCCCTTAGGCCATTGACTTTGTATGAATTTTTGTTTACCACTTCTATGAATAATAAAGCTTCCAGTTCTGCTTACATTTTGTCTATTTTGGGTGATTCTCCAGAAAATGATCATTCAAATTCTAATCATATAGACAATACTCATACATGATCTCAATCAAACTAAAGACAACCAAAATGATAATAACATTGATAATGATTTTGAAAATGACAATGATGAAAGTGATACTACGACAGTTCAATTACAAGGACCCCTAATTTCCATAGAATTGGAATCTTCAGACTCAGAAACAAAAGAGTTGGACAGTAACTTAAAGAAATAGTTGAGATTAATTTGAGAAGTGGAAAGATTCTGCCTCCCAGAATGGCTCCACAAGAGAAGGAAAAACAAATAGTCACATCGAAAAAGATCATTCCTCCAATATGTCCTCAACTCGCTGAAAGAAATAAGAATGATCTTCATAACAAAGTGGACTATAATGTATTAGCTCATTTGAGAAAGTTTCCAACAAAATTGAGCATCTATGACGCTCTTATGCTTTCCAAAGAAATGAGAGAGTCATTGATAAAAGCTCTTTTAGATCCAGATATTTGCCTAGCTCAACTTGCTAGTATTACTAAGAATGAAGTATTTCCATGAGAAGAATAAACAAAGATTACCTTCTATGATAATGACTTGTTGCTTGGAACAACTGAGCATAATCGTCCACTGTTGACGCGACACTTTCAAGGGTTCTTATCGACCCAGGTGCCTAGATTAACATTATGAATTTGAGAACTCTTGCATATCTAAATATTGATGCATCCCAACTATCAAGAGATACAATGATGTTACGTGGATTCAATCAACAAGGAGAACGAGCTCTTGGATCAATAACACTGCTCCTAAAAATAGATGACTTGAAGACAACGACAAAATTCCATATCATTGACTCTGATACTTATTTTAATGCTTAACTTGGCAAACCATGGCTTCATGAACATAAAATGGTTCCTTCTTCATTGCATCATTGTATAAAATATTTACAAAAAGGACAAGAATGTTGTATTGTAGGAGATTTGCAACCATTTTCGATCCATGAAATCAGTATACACGAAGATGCAGCATATTATACTCCTATAAAGAAAACAATATTCTCCAGAGAGACAACGATGTGTAAAAAAGAAAAAGACAAAGAGAATAAAATAAATGACAAATATTATCCTTCTTCAAAGATGAAAGACGTTGATTAAACTCATGTTTGAGGCCGAGGCCGGAGACGAGGACGAGGAAAAGCAAACAAAATCGTTACAATGAAGAAAACATTGAAATTCAAAACTCACCTAGACTCTGAGGAAGATACAAAAGAAGAAACAAAATTGTTAGATCTAAAAGAGCCTCAATTCAAAATATGCCTAGAAGAAGAAAATAAAGAGAAACATTTTGAGTCTATGTATGATAAAATTAATCATTATATACACTCTATGACTCTAACTCCAATCTCTACTGTTAAGATTAAGAATTTAGTAGTCAAAGAAGTATGTAGTGATGACAAAAAGCAAATTAAGTTTATCTTGGCTCTACTTCTTCTAGTATTAAAACAGATGTAAAAATAGAAGATGAAAATCTTCTGAAATCAATGAAAATTCCTTTTGAGTTGTACTCTCCTTGGGCACAAAAATTTATTTAAAATAGCTTAATGCTTAAACAATGGTCTTTAAAATAACTAAATTTTATTGAAAAAATGTGGAAAAATAATAAAAGAAGTTTTAACTCCAAAGAAGGTATTGGATTCGGTACTCTAGAACCCCTAGATGATATGAAATTTTGCCTAGTCGTCACTAGATAACATAATTCTGAGCTGACATCTGATCTTCCAATCGAAGATGCTCCTCCAGAATTAGAAGAGAAAATTAAATCAATAGTTGATGAAATGAAAGAAATAAATTTAAAAACTGATGAAAATCTGAAACCAACTTTCATTAGTTCATTTCTTAATGATATAGAATCAAAAGACATAATTCAACTGTTGACAGAATACAAAGATTGTTTGGCTTGGACTTATGACGAAATGCCTAGTTTATCTCTAGAAGTCACAGTCCATAAACTTGGGATAAATCAATCCCTATTAAAAAATATCCAAGAAGAATGTGTGTTGAAATAGAGCAACAAGTCATTGTAGAAGTTAAAAAATTGATAGAAGCTGATTTCATACGAGAAGAAAATTATCCAACATGGTTAGCCAATGTAGTGCCAGTTAAAAAGAAAAATGGTCAAATAAGGGTCTGTATAGACTTCAGAGATTTGAATAAAGCATGTCCAAAAGATGAATTCCCTTTACTAATCCCAGAATTAATGGTTGACATAGCATCAAAACATGCGATATTTTCCCTTATAGATGGGTTGTCAGGATATAATCAAATAAAAAATTTTTCAGAAGATAAAGTGAATATAGCTTTCAGGGCACCCATAGGATTATATTATTATAAGGTTAAGCCCTTTGGATTGAAGAATGCTGGTGCAACCTATCAAAGAGCCATGACATGAATTTTTGATGAATTAATACACAATCAAGTTGAATGTTATGTGAACGACTTAGTTGTCAATAGTAAGAAAAAAGATGATCATGTATACGATTTAAGAATTTTCTTCGAATGATTATAACAATATAATCTAAAAATAAATCCCTTAAAGTGTGCTTTTGGTGTTACTTCATGGAAATTTTTAGGATTCATAGTTCGAAATTGATCCCCTTAAAATTGAAGCTATCCTAAATATACCTCCTCCTAAAAATCTAACTCAATTGAGATCATTTCAAGGAAAATTAGAATATATATGACGTTTCATTTCCAATATATTAGGTAGGTGTTAGCCTCTTACTGCCCTAAGCAGAAATGATACTAAATTTGTATGGGATGAAAAATGCCAACACGACTTTGAAAACATTAAACAAAAATTGACAACACCACCTGTCTTAGCAGCCCCTGTGATAGGAAGACCTTTAATCCTTTATATAGCAGCATTAGATAACTCCATTGGAGCATTAAAAGCACAAGTAAATGATGAGGTAAAAGAAAATGCATTATATTATTTAAGCCACTGTCTGGTTCCAACAGAAATAAAATACGCGGTAATTGAGAAACATTGCTTAGCCTTGATTTTTGTAGTTAAAAAACTAAGGCATTATATGCTTTCTCATAAAGTGAATCTTATTTCAAGAAGAAACCCATTACAATATTTGATGACACGACCGACACTTTCTGGAAGATTAGCAAGATGGGTAATGATACTACTCCAGTTCGACATAAAATTTGTACCATTACGTGCTGTCACAGGACAAATCTTAGCTGATTTCTTAGAAGCACACCCAATTCCAACTGGATCACCCCTCAATGATGATTTTCCTGATGAAAAAATATCAGAAATAAAAAGATCAAATGTGCAAGGATGGGAAATGTTCTTTGATGGAGCATCATCTGCATAAAAAGATAAAGATAAACAGATAATTATACCTGGCAAAGCTAGAGTAGGATTAATTTTCATCACTCCAGACAAAACAATGATGCCTTTGTCCTATCATTTGACTGAACCATGCACAATTAACAAATCCGAGTATGAAGCGCTCATAACTAGTCTAAAATTGATAATCTTAATATAAATTAAAAACATTAACATATATGGAGACTCTCAGTTGATTATCAATCAGATTGCTGGCAAATATAAAACTCTGAAACCTCAACTTGAAAAGTATTCTCGTTACACTCTAAAACAGCTTTAGAAAATTTCTGATGTGACGTTCTTCTTAATCCCAAGACAAGATAATTTTTTAGCAGATGCTTTGACAAAACTTGCAAAAGAATTTGCTTGTCCAGAAGAAGACGACATACTAATTTTTATAAAAGGATGACAAGTTTTTTCTCAAATTGACATGGATAATTTTCATAAAATTAGTGAAAACACAATAGTGACAATAATTAACGAAGAAAAAGATGATTGGTGACAACCAATTATTTAATATCTACAAACCGAAAGGTTACCTGAAAATACTTCTATTGCCACTCCAATTAAACGAAGAGCATTATCATATGCTCTAATAAATGATGTCCTTTATAAACGATCTTTCGACTAAATGTGGTTAAGGTGCTTAAACCAAGTTGAAGCTCAAGAGATTGTTAAATAGGTCCATTCAGGTCTATGTGGTGCACACCAATCTGGACCTAAAATGAAAATGAAAATAAAGAGAATGGGATATTGTTGGCCGATAATGATGATTGATTGTCATGAGGTTGCAAAGAAATGTCATCAATGTCAAACACATGGTGTGTTCTTACACCAACCACCAAATGTATTACACCCAACCATAACATCATGGCCATTTGAATGTTGGGGTACTGACATAGTGGGCCTTATAGACCCTCCATCATCTAAAGGTCATAAATTTATTTTAGCAGCTACTAATTACTACTCTAAATGTGCAGAAGCAACACCACTTAGAGAAGTTAAAGCAGAACAAGTTCTTTATTTCTTCAAAACACATATTGTCTATAGATTTGGAATTCCTCAAAGGGTTATATCAGACAATGGATTGGCCTTTAAAAATAAAAAAATGAATAGTATTATTCAAAGACTTGGTGTAGACTGGAGGTATTCCACAATCTATTATCCAAAAGCCAATGGTTTAGCTGAAGCCTTCAATAAGATTAATAGAAGCTTTATGGCCCTATAGATATGCATACCAAACACCAACACTGTCAATGCCGTTTGCTCTGGTATATGATTCTGAGGCTATTTTGTCACTCGAAGTCCAAATCCCTTCTCTCAGAGTTGCGATAGCAAATAAAATAACTGAAGAAGAAAATGCCAAATTACAACTTCAAGAACTTGATAGTTTAGAAGGCAAACGTATATAAGCTCAGCAAAATCTTGAACTGTATCAAGCAAAAATGATACGGGCGCATGATAAATTGGTTCGACTTAGAACCATTTGAATCGGCGAATTAGTTTTAGTTCTCTGAAGACCTATACTAGCTCACTGAAAAATAGATGGAAAGTTTGAACCAATATGAGAGGGCTCATATGTAATTGAAAAGACATATTCTGGAGGATCTTACAAACTGGTAGATTGTCAAGGGGAAAGAATTTTACCTCCGATCAACGGGCGTTTCTTAAAAAAATATTATGCAAGATGAAAAATGATGACTTGTTTATAAATTGGGATAATAATAAATTTCTTTAAATCATCATTGTGATACAAATCTTGACTTTTGTATCTTGTGATATCCTTTCTGCTCATTAGGCAAGTGCTTATAAGAATGGTTCCTTAACATAATAAAAAGTGTTTAATATGTTACATTATCCTATTGTTTTCAGGGAAAGTGTCTAACAACATACTTCTTTTTACATTCCAAAGTGATGTTTGTCTAGCTTTGGACCGACAATGTATTGACAGAAGATCTAAAATCCATTTTAACATTGATCTTTCTCAAGTTGAATTTCTCTATGATGGATCCTATATATCCATTACCAATAAAGAAGAAGCAAAAGGAAAGCTCTCTATATTAGAGTTCAAATTTCATCAACAAACTATTGAGACAGAAAAAGTTGATGAAAAATTAAAGTCAGTAATAGTAGATTCATACCACAAAAATGGAATGGCATGTGCTAGAGGTGTGATGAAATTATCCTCTGGAATGACTAGAGCCTAGAGAAGAAATCACAATAAATGACTCAAGAAACTTAAGGAGGAAGAAAGCAAAATATAAAACCGATGGAAGAAGACGATGAGTTTGAGTTTCCAACACTTGAAAATATTCCTAAAGAGACATATTATGTCTTAGGAGAAGAAATGATTGAAGAAGAGGAGAGAATTGAGTGAAAAACATTCACTCCCACTCCTTATGAACCAACATTAGATCTTACAACAGCAGAGACATTAACTGACAAACAGATTGCTTCTTAAGAAGAAGTGAGATGTATTTGAGCCATTAAATGAAAATTGTTTGAACAATTCAAACATATTAATGGTCAAACTATTAACATATTGGAAGGCATTCAGTTATTTACTAGAGTTTTTGATGAAGTTGAACAAGGTGCCATTGTTGAACATGTAATGGAAGTACGTGATCACGGATGAGCTGGACAATTAAAAAGAAGAACATACTCCGAACCTAATAGATGGATGTGTGGCAAGGGCTAGATGAGAATCCAATATGGGTGCTGTTACAATTATGTCGTAGACAAAGATGGAAATCCTCTGGGAATCTTACGACATGAACAAGTAGATTCGCTACCGACAGTAATTTTTCAGATTATCAGAAGACTAATAACATGGAACATAATGCCCCATGATTGTGTACCAGATAGTTGCATCATGAATATATATGAGGAAGGAGATTGCATACCACCTCATATTGAAAACCGCGATTTTGAAAGACACTTTTGCACTTTGTCACTTATGAATAAATGTTCTATTTTGTTTGGAAGAGAAATACAAATTGTGGGACCTGGAGAATTTCAGGGATCTCACCAAATTCTTCTACCATGTGGACCAGTTTTAGTCCTACAAGATAATGGAGCTGACGTTTCTAAACACTGCATACTAAGTGTAAGCCGACAACACATTTCGATAACATTGAGAAGGTGCGTCCTGAGAAGCGTCCTGATGGATACCAATCGATACCAGAACTGGAAGGGTTACAACCCTTAGAGTTTCCATGATCCTATGAATATCTGAATACCTAAGACATATTCGATACAAAATGTCTTGGAGTGTTAGATATTTGTGGTAGGTCTAGCAATATCTGAGAATTTTTTACATGATATTGTACAAATAGTTTTCAGTAGGTATTGTACAATACATGATGTACTGTTAACTTTTACCATCTATGTAGATTATCGGGAGTGAAATAAAATATTGTAAGATATTTTCCAGTTGACTACAATACATCGTCAATCCAATAATGCCAAAATGAACTAAATTGATATGATGAGTAATTTGTGAAAACTAATTTGAGAATTATTATTTGTCTTATATAGGTTAAAGCCCCAGCAGAAGTCCCAAAGGATATATTCTTCTTTGAAAATAATCTTCTCTCTCTATAGTTATTGGATATAAGTTCTTTTTTGACATGAGAATTATGACGTTCCTATAACTTGACATTTAACATCTTTAAGAGATGATATGATATCTTCTCTCTCTATAGTTATTGGATATAATTCCTTTCCTGACACAAAAAATTATGGAATTCCTATAACTCGACATTTGACATCTTTGAGAGACGATATGACATCTTCTCTCTTTATAGTTATTGGATATAAGTCCTTTCCTGACACAGAAAATTATGACACTCCTATAACTTGACATTTGATATTTTTGAGAGATGATATGAAATCTTCTCTCTCTACAGTTATCGGACATAAGTCCTTTCCTGACACGGAAATTATGACATTTCTATAACTTGACATTTGACATCTTTGAGAGACGATTTGATATCTTCTCTCTTTATAGTTATTGGATTTAAGTCCTTTCCTGACACAAAAAATTATGGCATTCCTATAACTCGATATTTGACATTTCTAAGAGATGATATGACATCCTCTTTATCTACAATTATTGGATATAAGTCCTTTCCTGACATAAAAATTATGGCATTCCTATAACTTGACATTTGACATCTTTGAGAGACGATATGACATCTTCTCTCTCTCTGTAGTTATCGAATATAAGTCCTTTCCTGACATGAAAATTTTGACATTCCTATTCCTTGACATTTGACATTATGAGAAATGATATGACATCTTCTCTCTCTATAGTTATTGGATATAAGTCCTTTCTTGGCACAAAAATTATGGCATCCCAATGACTATTCCCTTGAGGAAGGATATAAGTCTCATAACATTCCTTCTGAAAATCAACATACAAACATTTTCTAAGGAAGTTATGACATTTATCCTCCTTTCTAGATATTATGAAATATTTCCCGACAAGCTAACACTGCCGTTTCTGGTCCCAAGCCCGGATGTGAAAAGTGGAGGGTTGCGTTAGGTAGTCAACAGCCAGTGTAAAACTTGTCGAAAAAATCATAACATGAATCCTTTTGATCATTGTGTAAGTGCTAGGGCGTCCCCTGGAAGCGACTCGCTGTATGGCCTGAATACAGTGGAAAGTGTGTAAGGGCCACTACACCGGCGCCTGGGTGTAGTGTCAAGTAAGCAAGGGTTTTCACATTACGGACGGATGCGGGTAAAGAAGTTAGTCCATGATACTAGTATTAGGATAAGATCTTGGAATATAGGTACTCTCAATGGTAAATTAATGGAATTGGTTGATATTATGATCCATAGAAAGATAAATATCTTATGTATTCAAGAAACTAAATGGGTTGGAGAAAAAGCTAAGGAGATTGATAACTTAGGTTTTAAACTATGGTATTCTGGTAAGAGTCATACTAGAAATGGTGTAGGTGTAATTATAGATAAGAGTTTGAAAGATAATGTTGTTAAAATTAATAGAGTTGAAGATAGAATTATAACACTTAAGATTAATATTGATACTAAGATTTTTAATATTATAAGTGCTTATGCTCCTCAAGTTAGTTTAGATATAGGCTCTAAAGGTAAATTCTGGAATGATATAGAAGACTTAATACACTTGATACCCCTTGAAGAAAGAAATTGTATTGGAGGAGATTTAAATGGACATGTCGGTAGAGTGGTAGAAGATTTCAGAAATATTCATGGTGGCTACGGTTATGGAGCAATTAATGAAGAAGGTAGAGTCATTTTAGATTTTGCTTTAGCGTATGATTTGATTATTACTAATACTTTATTCAAGAAAGGAGAAGAGCATCTTATTACTTATAAGAATGGATCTAATAAAACAGAAATTGATTATTTTCTTATGAGAAGAAGAGATCGTCGAGATTGTAAGGATTGTAAGGTCATTCCAAGTGAGGAATTAAATACCCAACATCGATTAATAGTTCTAGATTTTAAGATGAAGAGTTGAAAAATAAAAAATACTAGGATTTAACATCGTAGATTAAGATGGGGGCACCTAAAAGACACAAATAATATTATTTTTATGAGTAAAATTCAAGATTTAAATATTTGGGATATCCATGAAGACGCAAATGCTATGTGGAAAAAATTTACAAATACTATTAAACAAGTGGCTAAAGATGTACTTGGAGAATGAAAAGAAAAAGTTTCTATAAATAAAAATAGTTGGTGGTGGAATAATAATGTGCAAGAAAAGGTAAAATATAAGAAGTTATGTTATAAAAATTGGTTTAATTGTAAAAGCGTAGAGAACTGGGAAAAATATAAAACGGCCCGCAGGGAGTCTAAAAGAATAATATGTGACACTAAAAATTCTACTTTTAGTGATCTTTAAAACATGTTAGATACTAAAGACGGTGAAAAATATATGTATAAACTAGCCAAACAAAGAGAAAAGAAAAATAAAGATTTAACTCAAGTAAAGTGTATTAAAGATGAAAATCAAAAAGTGCTTTTCTTAGAAAAAGATATTCAACATAGGTGGGTGAGTTATTTTGATAAACTTTTTAATGAAGATGCTGAAAGTATGATCAACCTTAGGGATCTTAATATCATTAATAATAATAAAACTTTTCATTTTTACCGTCGCATTAGTAAAAAAGAAGTTGATGAGGCTTTAAAGAAAACCAAGGGGGGAAAGTCTGTAGGACCTGCTGATATCCCAATTGAAGTGTGGAAATATTTAGGTGATTTGGGGGTTTCCTCGCTTACTAAACTTTCTAATATTATTTTAAAAACTAAAAAGATGCCAAAAGAGTGGAGAAAGAGCATTTTAGTCCCCATTTTTAAGAATAAAGGAGATGCACAAGAGTGTGCAAATTATAGAGGAATTAAATTGATGTGTCATACTTAAAAATTATGGGAGAGGGTAATTGAATATAGGTTACGACGTATTACAAAGGTTTCTCATAATCAATTTGGATTTATGCCGGGCAGGTCTACCATGGAAGATGTACATTTATTGAGAGGTTTGGTGGAGATGTACAGAGATAATAAGGAGGATCTACATTTGATTTTTATTAATTTAGAAAAATCTTATGATAAGGTTCCTAGAGATGTTCTTTGGAGAGTCCTTGAGAAGAAAGGAGTTGATATGGGTTATATTCTAGTCATTAAAGATATGTATGCTAGAGCTGTTACATGTGTTCGAACTGAAGGACGATTGACCAAATATTTTACTATTTTTGTTGCTTTACATCAAGGATTTGCTTTAAGCCCATATCTTTTTGCTTTATTTATGGATGGTCTTACTGGGCATTTACAAGAGGATGTACCTTGGTGCATGCTTTTTGCCGATGATATCCTCCTTGTGGATAAGACAAGAGAAAAATTCTAGGAAAAACTTGAATTATGGAGGTCTACATTGGAGTCTAAAGGTCTTCGTTTGAGTAGAACTAAAACTGAATACATGGAATGTAATTTTAGTAATAGTAGAGCTAGTGACAGTAGTGTAACTTTGGGTGATCAAATTATTAAAAGGTGTGAATGATTTAGATATCTCAGGTCCATTGTTCAAAGTGATGGTGATATAAATGGGGATGTTAATAGTAGAATTAAGGTTGGTTGGTTGAAGTGGAGGAATGCGTCCGACCTATTGTGTGATAGAAAAGTACCGCTTAGACTGAAAGGACAATTTTATAAGATGGTGGTGAGACCTTCAATGCTCTATGGTGCTGAATGTTGGCCTTTAAAAGAGAAGCATAATTTTAAGTTAAGTGTTGTCGAGATGAGAATGATTAGGTGGATGAGTGGCTTTACACTTAGAGACAAAATGCAAAATGAATATATTCGTAATAGGGTTGGTTTTGCACTAGTGACGGATAAAATTAGAGAGAGCCGCCTTAGATGGTTTGGTCACATTAAACGTCGACCACCTGATGATCCGATTAGGAGAGTAGATGTTTTAAATACAACTTATGTTAAGAAAGGCAGAGGTAGACCTTGGAAAAATTAGGATTATTGCATAAAAAACGATCTTAATTTATTAGAATTAAACAAAAATTTGACACTAAATAGGACGCAATGGAGAAAAAGCATTCATGTAGCCAACCCCACTTAGTGGGATTAAGGCTTTGTTGTTGTTGTTCTTGTTGTTGTATTTCCAGACAAGCTGATAATGAATATTGTAACATCCAGACCGTTTCGGTCAATGGCAATATGTGTGGCATACTTATACAGTATTCCACACATATTGGGGGCCCCTTCGTTGACCTCACTTTTGTGAGGACTATTTGTAAACTATATTAGAGTGGGAAGTCTACCAAAATTAACTCCCTAACTCTTAATGATGATCACTAAACCCTAATATCTAGGGTGAGACCCTATGAAACCTTTTTAACATAAATTTACATGACATCTCAAAATGATTAAATTAGTAAAGACAAATACTGACCTGATCAACTGTTGACCCAATATGTCAACTTTTGACCTAAAAAGTCAACTTTGGTGAAAATGGTTAATCCCGACCCAATGACCAACCCTATTGACCCAATAGGTCAACTTTTGACCTAAAACTCAACTTTGGTCGAAATGGTCAATCCTGACCCAATGAACAACCCTATTGACCCAATAGGTTAACTTTTGACCTAAAAAGTCAACTTTGGTCAAAATGGTCAATCCTGGCCCAACGACCAACCCTACTAACCCAACAGGTAAATCTTGGACCTAAAAAGTAAACTTTGGTCAAATTGATCAATTCCTAACCTAGTGACCAATCCCATTGATGACTCCAAAAGTTAAATTTGGTCAAAATGGTCAATTCCTGACCCAATGACAAATTATTAACCCAATGAGCTAACTTTTGACCTAGAAAACAACTTTGGACAAATTAATCAATTTTTGACTCAAAGATCAACCATTGCCTACTAAGTCAATCAAAACACTAAAATAGTCAAATATGACCTATTTAACCACCTAAAGACATTACATGACCATTAAGACAACTCTGGTCAAATCTTGACTTAAAAGGGTAAAGTTGATGAAAATGGCTAACCTCTGACCCTTTACCACAAAATTAACTTCAATGACAAACATTGACAAAATCAACTTGATATTGATCAAAGTTACGAAAATTAATCCAAAAATCACCACATTAACCTTTAGGTTCACCAAATCACTAAATTTGGTCAACATCACCAATTTAGACCCCAAAATGACAAAACCACTAATTTTATGACCAAATCAACCATGACAAGGTTGAGAAAGTCACATTGAATATCTTTGAACTAGAATTGATCAACCCAAGTCAACTTGGGTTAACTTAGGTCAATTTGGATCAACCAAAGTTAAGTTTGGTCAAAATATTCTATTTTAAACCAAATAAATAAAATTAATTAAATTGATTAATTCTCAAAAATCATTTTAATTAATTTATGGGTTAATATTATAATTTCATATATTTCTAATTAATTATATAATTAATTAGAAATGGAATTATATAAAAATAATCCTAAATTGAATTTGAATTTTATGACATCACACATAATGTCATAAACCACTTTTAATTTTTAAACTTAAATTTAAATTATGGGGAATCACTAATGGGTTACTTAAGACCCATTGAATTCATCATGATATGGTCAACAAATTTTCTAATTCATAATTCATCAACTTTAACAAAGGTTAAGAGTCATCATGATATTATCCTGATGGTTAGACATATGTGTTATCCCCTCTCTAGATGAGATGTGACATGGCTTCGTAGGTGGCAAGCACCTCTTTCCCAACCCAATGGAGAAAGACCAAGATATGAGGTTAGGTTTCCAATAAGGTTAAAACCATCATGAGCAAAAAAATTAAATAATGGGGTAAGTAAAATATGTCATCTTTCTTTCAAATTGCTTGGTCATTCACCTCCTCTCATAAGGTGAGGTGGCTAACCAACATGTGTGACACCACAAACATGCTATAGACTCACCAATAGAGGTGCAACATTACTTAAACCATCCCCATTACCATAGTTAAAGACCATCGTGACAAACCATGGGAAATGAAGAATATGAAGCTTATGTGTCCTCCTCTTCTAAACACAATGAATGACTCATGATGATCATATGAGGGAAGCTAATTCAGATCATATCAAGAAGCCTTATCCACCTCATAGGTGATCCAATAGAAGCAACCAATTTTAAACTCAAATCTTCACCTTAGTTAAAATTATAATAGCTAGGCTTGGAAATTGGAAATCCATCATCACCACAGCCAAAAACTTCCCTCTAGACATTAATGAGAGAGTTAACAACTCCCATGGATGATTTCAAGCCAGCTTAAGCCCTTGCCATAGCCATCCATGGCTATATAAGGAGCTAACCCGAGCACATGAAGAAGGAGAGGACTAAAATAGGAGACCCCCAACCACTGCCCAACTCCTCAGACCTTCAACACAAAAAATGTTCCTTAGAGCCTAAGTAATTGATCCCCAATGAAATCAGGCTTTGAAACCCACCAAATCCCTTCAATTTAGCCAACCCGAGAGAACCCAAATAAGCCAAAACCAGGACAAAATGGAAGTTCGAAACCAAACTCTTCAAACCTTCAAATTAAGCATCTGAAACTCATCTAGGGATTGTATGAGGATAAGCCCAATCAAAAATTGCTATCCCCATAACCTCTAAACCAGTATTTGATCAACTCCCTTAAGTCGAGTCTCTCTTTGAACAAAGTCATATAAAGACTTGATTTGAGCTCAAATTGGAGTGCGGGGAATTCTTCTCATGATGCTTCCAGACTAATCAATTTGAAGCTAGACCCACTGTGGCCAAGGTATGGATTGTTCAACCCTAATTTCTTTCGGGTTTGACACATTGTGAAACATAGTAACTCAAAACCCATAAATCACCATATGGATGGGTTCGTTATCTCATCTAAATCTTATAGGAAAAAAATTCACACGGTTTCATTAAGAATCGAGCGAGATATTGTTCCTAGACCGTGTACGGTCTACTGTATCAGGTAAGATGAAGGTGATGAACCAGGACAGTCCATTCCTGTGTTTTGGGAATGGACGATCGAGATTTAAACCCCACGGATCTGCTGTTAGGATCCCCACAGGGGATTAGGTGCGTTTTTGATGCTACCGAGGACACGCATCATCTCCAGAATTTTTAGGATCATTTGGACTTAATTAAATCTAGTCAAACCTTAAAAATATCAAAAATTCATATCTTTTTATAGAAAAATCACAAAAATAAAATATAAATACCCCTGAAAAGAGGAAAAAGAGGAAAAAGAGGAGAATAATGTGGAATAGATAATTTTAATTTTTGACTTATATTTTATTTTTAATTAATTAATTACTCTCTTGAGTAATTTAATTATTAAAAAATAATTATAAATTCAAAAAACATGATATTTTCACAAAGTCATTCTCTTAGCATGACATGTATTCCCTGATTTTTCCAAGGATAGAAAAATCGTCTAGGGAGACATTTAATAATTTCTAAGTCACTTTATAATTATCTCTAAAAATAATTATAAAAATTAAAAATTAAGAAAAATCAAATTGGAAAATGGCTACAAATTTTAGGGTAACAGACAGTAAACCTAAGACAATGATTTTAAAGTCATTAAACAGTTTTAAATAATATTTTAAAATTTAGGATTTAAATTCATTATTAATTAAAAATTTTTAATCCTAAAAATCACCTTTTTATTTTTTAGCCTATTTTTCATAATAGAAAAAAATTAAAATAAGTCTAACTCACAATAGACTCATGAAAAGGTTAAGTTTAAGATGGCAAATTAGGCTTAATCAGCATCCTAATTAAATTCTTAATCAAAATTGAAGACAAATTAAGCTTAATTAAATCAAACTTAAAAAGAAATGAATAAATCTTAAATAAGCTTGAACGCAAACTAAACTTAATTAACCCATTAAACCTTAATTACATTAGGTTTAATATAAAAATAAACCTTAATTAGGTTTAACCACATTAAACCTAATTAATCAACTTAAACCTTACTTACATTAGGTTTAAGTAATCCTTAAACCCTAATTAGGTTTAACTCACATTAAACCTAATGAATCAACTTAAACATTACTTACATTAGGTTTAAGTAATCTTTAAACCCTAATTAGGTTTAACTCACATTCAACCTAATCAATAAACATAAAACCTCACTTACATTAGGTTTAAGTAATCTATAAACTCTAATTAGGTTTAACTCACATTAAACCTAATTAATCAATTTAAACCTTACATACATTAGGTTTAAATAATCTTTAAACCCTAAGTAGGTTTAACTCACATTAAACCTAATCAATCAACTTAAACCCTACTTACATTAGGTTTAAGTATTCTTTAAACTCTAATTAGGTTTAACTCACATTAAACTTAATCAATCAACTTAAACCTTACTTACATTAGATTTAATTAACTTTAAGTCAATTAGGCTTAACCCTAATTAAGTCTAATTAATCAATTAAACCTTACCCAAATTAGGTTTAATTAACCTTAAACCAATTAGACTTAACCCATTATAAGTCTAATTAATCAATTAAACCTTACCCAAATTAGGTTTAATTAACCTTTAAACTAATTAGAATTAACCCTAATTAAGTCTAATTAATCAATTAAACCTTACCTAAATTAAGTTTAATTAACCTTTGAACTAATTAGACTTAACCCTAATTAAGTCTAATTAATCAATTAAACCTTACCCAAATTAGGTTTAATTAACCTTTAAACCAATTAGAATTAACCCTAATTAAGTATAATTAATCAATTAAATCTTACCCAAATTAGGTTTAATTAACCTTAAACCAATTAGACTTAGCTCATATTAAGTCTAATTAATCAATTAAACCTTACCCAAATTAGGTTTAATTAACCTTAAACCAATTAGAATTAACCCATATTAAGTCTAATTAATTAATTAAACCTTAACCAAATTAGATTTAGTTAAACTTTAAACCAATTAGACATAACCTTAATTAAGTCTAATTAATCAATTAAACCTTACCCAAATTAGGTTTAATTAGTATTAAACCTATTAGACTAAACCATAATTAAGTCTATCACATTTGACCTAATTAGACTATTAAACCTTAACCAACTAAGGTTTAATCAATACTAAATCATAATTTAGTCTATCACATTAGACTTAATTAAACTATTAAACCTTAACCAACTAAGGTTTAATCAATACTTAACCATAATTAAGTCTATCACATTAGACTTAATTAAACTACTAAACCTTAACCAACTAAGGTTTAATCAATCCTAAACCTTATTTAAGTCTAATTCATTAGACTTAATAAATTTATTCTTACTTAAATTAGGCTTAAATAACTCTAAATTTCAGTTAAGTCTAATTTTAATTATACTTAATTAAACCTTAAGTTTTACCTAAATAACGCTTGAATGTTCTTTAAATTCTAATTATATCTAATCTAATTAAACTTTATTAACCTTTGAGTATTTTTAAATAAAACTTAAACCTTTATTAAGTTTATTTTAACTAGATTTAACTCAACCTTAAGGTTGAACCCATATTGAACCTAATATATTTAACTTAAGTTCAAACCATTTTGAACTTAAATCAACCCTAAGTTTAGGTTCAACTTAACTTGAACCTTAAATAAAACCTATATCAAACTTAAGTTCAACCCATATTGAACTTAAGTCAATCCTAAGTTTAGGTTCAACTTATCTTGAACCTAACTTAAATCAAACCTAAATCAAACTTAAGATCAACCCATATTAAACTTAAGCAACCCTAAGTTTAGGTTCTACCTAACTTGAACCTAACTTAAACCAGCTTACCTTAAATTTGACTTAAATCAAACCTAAATCAAATTTGAGTTCAATCCATATTAAACTTGAATCGACCATAAGTTCAGATTCAACCTAATTTGAATCTAACTTGACAGAATATCAAATTTGACTTAAATCATGTCCGACCCAAATTGAACTTGATTAAACATTACGAATTGGACTTATTTAAATTAAAACAAAACTCAACATTATGTTTGACCCAAATCGAACTTAACATTAAAGTTAACTTAACAAAAATATTATATTTAACCAAAAGCAAACTCAACTCAACATTAAGCTTAATCCAAATCAAACTTAAGTTCAATCTAAATTGAACTTATTTCAAAATAAATAAGTTTAACAAATCTAACTTAATGTTAAGATCAACCTAAATCAAAATTTCACTTAAATTGAACCTAAATCAAAATTTTTAACTTAAGTTCAAACATACATGATCTTATGATCAACTCAGGTTCAATCCAAATTGAACCCATGTTAAATTCAAACCACAAAAGAATTTTTGATTCAAACTACTTTAAAGACCAAATCAAAGATATTCAGATTCAAATTACATTGAATCTGATTATCAAATGACTTTATCTAAGTCTAATTCATACTAGACATAACTCTTCTTCTATACATTTTAAAATCTAACTTACGTTAGATTTTGTAATTAGAATTAATATTAGATTCGAAAGACATCGTATTCTAAAGTCTAATTTATGACATTAAATCTAATTTTCAAAAAATCATTAGATCTAAATCTTTAAATTCAAATAAAATTGAATGTAAATTTCTAGATCTAATCAAATCTCAAAAATAGTTTCTCAAATCTAATCAAAATATTGACAATAAATCTAAAAATTAAAACACATCAAAATTAAAACTTTAAGTTCAAAAGACATCAAACTTAAAGATTTTGACATAAAAAGACATAAAAATCTTAAGAAACTGTAAACAACATGAAAATTTTCAAACTCAAAATTGGAAAAAGACACTAAAACTTAAATGAAACCTTAATGAAAAAAGATCACCAAATGCAATTTGAACCCCAGTGTTCTTAATCTATGAAGATTTCTCGGACGACGCATTCCTGTTTGCTGACAGAAATCTTCCGGTCCTGGTTTAAACACCTTTCTGACTAAGTAGATTAAGGTCTTTGATGACCCTGGGACGACGGAGCCAATGACATCTTGACCGGGTTATCTAAAAATATAACTAAACAAAATAAAAAGATTGAAGAAATAAAATTGACATTATTTCTTTCTGACACTATTTTCCTTTGCAGGATGAAAATAAATTACATTTTAGATTTTCTTTGCATGTTATTGGGTGTGTTAACTCTGTTTTGCTGGACAACTTTCCTAGGACATGACGAAAGACAACAAAACAAAACAAAATCACAACGACGTCAAAGCAACAATATTGACAAAACAAAACAAAGTAAACAACATTAAAATGACAAAATCATGACAAAACAAAACCAAAACTTTTAGGATAGCCATTAAACAAATAAACAACAAAACAAAAATAATAAAAAACAAAACAAAAATGACAAACAACAAAGCAAAAATAATAAACAAGACGACATGACAACAAGATAAAATTGACATAACAAAATGACATTTATGATTGATAGTGGGTACGTCTTTCTTTAAAAACTTTCCAGAAAGTAATTGATTAACATTAATCAGAAGTTTTCTTAGACAATTACTATTGCTTAAGATGTAATTGACTATAGGAGCTTGCTCTTATAGGAGAATGAAAGAACTCAGAAAAGATATTAGATCTAAAAAAAATCTCTAGTTACCAAAATTTCATTATACTTATACAGAATCTTTAGGATATGACAATTCTAGAATTTTCATTTTAAGGATTATCACAGACATCTCCTTTTTTACTGTTTTCTATGTTATTAGCACTTATTTTCTTCAAATTTCTTATTATCTAAAGATTCTTTCACAGAATCTAAAGAAATAAGATTTATTGAAGATTAGGGCAACATTATAAATAAACAAAGTGGCGACTCCAAATCGACATTGACATCCCGAGAAAAATCTCTGACATGGCGATGACGCCGCCATCACTTACCATGGGCTAAGATTTCTAAACATGTAAGTAGCACATTTCACTTTGGAAGATCAGAAGTTATCATCTAAAGGGGAGTGCAAATAGATAGGGAGATAAGATTTGATGGGCGTAGAATTGAATGTTTAGAGTGTGACAGGCTAAATTCTATCAATTTGGTTTAAAATAGGAAAAAGGGTCATTGGTAGGTTCTATAGGGATGGCACAGTGGGTAATCTAGAAGTGAGAGCCTAGAATCACTCAGCAATACTAATAACACATCTTGCACCAACCTTTAGACTAGCCAATGTTCTTTGTGTTTGGATTAAAGGGTGACTCGACCTGTAATAACGCAGTAATTTTTGCTTCCAAAAAACTTGACCCAATTTATAAATAGCGTCTAGTGTATAAAATTAAAATGTTGTAAAATTTTAGGAAATATTTTACACACTAGGAGTACTAAGCAAATATATGTATCGTTTCAAGTAATATAGGGTTTTCTTTTATAACCCCAGTATCAATCCCACAGGGAAGTGAGGTAAGAAATTCTTTATGCTAATTCTAGTCTATTTCTATAAGGCCTAAATTTGAAATGTAAATTAAAAATGAGTTTTCTAATAACTAATCGTAAATAAAGTTCATAAATAAAAATATAACTTATGGATAAATTGGTTTGGAGAATTTTGAGATATTAAAAACTACCTTTCTCTTGCAATTACATAGATAATATGTAGGAAAGAAATTCTTAGAATTTTATGTAGTAGTGTCAAATAGAAGCAATCCTATTCTTTACGCTTTGGTCCAGGCATAAAGAACATTGGCTAATCTATAGATCATTTCAGGATGTTTTATTAGTAGAATGGGTTAATCTAGGCTCACACTACTAGATGTCCAAGGGTGGCTATGGTCGGCCCTACCAGTGACCTGTTCCCTTTCTATAAACCAAATTATTAGAATTTAGTATGTCACTTTAAAACCTAATGAATTTTACGCCCAATAAATCATATCTTCCTATTTATTTGCACTTCACGTTAAATAACCCACATGTAGCCTGTGATTACCTAAGGATTCATGTGATATCTACTATTTAAGAACTTATCTCTAGATAGGTCTTAGAATTCTTCAACAGGTTTTAACAATACAAATGATCAGTTTGTAAAGTAAATGAAGATCTGGTATGAATATCTAAGCAAATCTTAATTCCTAAACATGTATCTATTTCATTACAAAACAAAAGTAAAAGAAAATAATGACATAAGAAGTAAAAGATTTGATAGAATTAGGTAATAAATTAAGTGTCAACAAGGAACTTATTTCATTAATATTCTATTATATTTATGCAACTATTTGTCACCTAGAAGCATTTAATAGATAATTCTATCATAAAAATAATTTTCCTACACATGCCACTACTTCATATTAAAAGAAAGAGTAAAGAAAATCACTTACGGAGCACAGATAAATCACGACAGAAAACTAGTTTAAAACAATAAAAATACACTAGAAAGTGTTTACAATAATTACAAGAGAATGAATAACACAATACATAGCTTTTTCCCTCTATAGGAAAGAAGAAGATCTCTCCACCAAAGTCTCCCATCGATCCATGCGCCACTTGTACATCCCTTACATAAATATCTCAAAATCCCTCACTAATCTCTCCATCAGATGTAGAAATCTACATCTTCATGACTCTAAAATGACTAAGGGAGAAGAAAGAGAGAGAGAGAGAGAGAGAGAGAGAGAGAGCGAGTGAGAGAGAGAGGCCCTTTTCTGTAGAAATGTCTTTTATTTATAAAGCTCTAAAAAAGGTCAGGGGTTGCTTAAGGCACCTCTTCAAAATTCATCCACATTCATTAAATCTTCAAGAAACAAGTTCTGGTGCCAAATTCTAGCGCCTAGGCGCCAGACTCTGTGCCCAAAAAGTCGCACTCCTTCACTTTGCGTCGCACCCCTTCGTGATTTAAACTGCTCCAACGTGTCTAGATGCATTGTATCATATGTCCTATATATTAGGAGTAACTTCCAGTCTTCTAGAAGGTCTTAAAACTACTTAACACCTTAAAAATAATTGTCCAATGTCATCCATAATCGTCCACAATCATCCCTAGATGGGTTCTGAAGCCTAGGCCTTGATTCTGGCGCCTAGGCGCCGTTTTCTCACCACCACTAGTGCCTAGGCGTCACCTTGTGCGCAGCTCCACTGTTTTGCTTTGTTTAGCTTCGTTTCAACTCCGTTTTGCCCCATTTCAGTTGTGTTGCGTTCCTAACATCTTCACCTACAAGATAGACATAAAAACAACCTTCCTCAAAGGTATAATTTCATTCAAAAATATGTGAGAAATGTAAAATAGATTAAGCATAGAAAAATATATTGATATGTACTATGTCATAATTTTCTTCTTTGCTCATTTTGGCTACAAATTGCATAGTCTTTGCTTCATTTTCTCTAAAATCTTATTTTTATACTTGAAGAAAAAAATATGCAAAATACCTTCCTTTAAAGTGTCATATCATTAAAAATGTGCATAAAATGGGCATGAAGTCAACACTAAAAATAGGTAATTTTTACGTGGAGCAAAGGATAAAAGAATATTTACGCTTCTATTTATCACAATATAACTTTTTTAAGTTCTAAAAAATTTGAATTTCTCTACTTATTACATAATTAGTTGTAAGGAGAAAGTATCTTTAATTAAGTATTTTATTCATTTCCTTAAATATTTTCCATCATAATTCAGAAAACATTATTAAGTTAAAATTTTACTTTTGCTTAGCTATAGAGAAAAAATAATAATTAATACTTCTTTTTATTTTCGATATTATTAAAAATTTCTCTTAATTCACACTTGTTTTCCCTGTGGGATCGATATCTGGGGTTTTAAAAAGAAAAATGTATATTACTTGAATGATATGTATACTTGTGTAGTATCCATAGTGTGTTTATTATTTTCTAAAAATTATAACATTTCGATCATGCACACTAGCCGCTTATTTTAGGGTCAAGTTTGCCTATCTTTTATAAGTCTAATTATCTGTGTAATTACGAGTTGGGGTCAGGTTTTTAGCGTCGTTGTAGGGGATAACTAATTTTTTAAACATTTTTATCCTTAAATTATATATATATATATATATATATATATATATATATATATATATATATATATTCAAAGAGGTACTTCTATTCCATCAAAAAACTTTCAATTACAATTCTAAGATGGGGCACTTGAAGGAGATCCCCATGAAGCAAAAAAGTAAGGGGGGAGGAGGAGATGAAGAAACAAAAACATCTTGAGAGGACAGACCATGCCTAGCAAGCGAGTGTGCAGGTATGTTACCTTCCCTAAACATAAAATATAAATATACATTGAGCAATTTTATGAGATGTCTGATTTTGTGGAGCCAGATATTGTGGTGCCAAGTAGACCAGGCTTCTTGGTCCACAAGCTTAATCAGAACTGCAGAATCCACTTCCACCCACAGTGTGACCCAAGAGGCCCTAATGGTAAACCTAAGGCCCAAAAGACAACCACCAACTCTGCTTTAAATGCATCAGCCATCACCACAGGGGCATGGAAGAACAATAGGCATTTCCCAGAATGATTTCTAAAGACTCCACCAATCCCACCTTCTTTATCGAAGAAACTCCCATCAGTGTTAACTTTGATTGTAGAAGGTAAGGGAGGTTTCCAAACTAAAGTACAAACCCTTGGGGAGGCCCTTTTTCCATCAGCAAAATAAGAATGTTGGGGAAGTTTTAATACTGAATTAACTTTTGAATAAAGATAGTGCAGTTGTATTCAATATAAGGGGAAGTTTTTATAACGCACTATCTTTATTGAAAAGTTAGAAAGGGCTCTCAAGGGTATTAAGTCTTTTCTTTCTATTGAAAGCCCTTTCTAACTGTATTTGAGTGCTCTTTTTTAGGATAGTCATTTGGAGAATGTAAGAAGGGAAGGTTGTGAGAATACTCCTGAGATTGGTGATTCTGCCTCCATTAGAAAGAAAAGACTGGGTCCGGTAGGAAGGATAGGAGTGTATTTTTTTGAGAATTTCATCAAATTGGCATTGTTTAACTCTACCTGTAATTAGATATACACCATGATACTTAACAGGGAGCTGAGTATTAGTGAAGCCAGTAAAGTCTAAAGCCCAATGTCTAATATGTGGATGCAGCCTTTTGGAGAACACCAGTTGACATTTTGCAGGGTTGAAAACCATCCAAGATGTGGATTCAAAAACTTTCAAACAATGGCAGACTATCTTGACATCAGTTTTGTGAGCACTGGAGAAGATCATGATGTCATCAGCATACACCAGATGAGACATTGCCACATTTGATCTATGAAGATATCTAGTGTAACTTTGAGACAGTAGAGTTTTGTTGAGTAATCTGTACAAATAATCCATGGCAAGAATAAAAATAGTTGGTGACAGTGGATCTCCTTGTTTCAGTCCTTTAGTAGCTATGAAAGTCAGCAAAGCTTAGCCATTAATCAGAATAGAATTGGAATTAGAGAGAAGTCAACTGAGTATGAGAGAACAAAACTTGTTGTTAAATCCTTTAGCATCAATGGTGCCAAGGATGAACTGCCAATCAATGGTGTCATATGCCTTCTTAAGATCTAACTTGTAGATCAAGTTTCCACCTCTATAAGGCTTATCTAAATCAAGAAGTAATTCTTGAGAAAGTAGAACATTATCAGATATAGACCTTCCCTTCACAAAAGCTGTATGATTAGCACTTATCAAATGTTCTATGTGTGGCTATAATATCCCCACCAGGATTTTGCTAATGATCTTACTAATAAGAGTAGTCAGACTTATGGTTCTGAAATGGTCCCACTTAAGCTGTATTTTATTCTTAGGCACCAACACAATATTAACAACACAGAAGTAGGTGGGAATATCATTACCTTGGAAGAAGCTTCTAATAGCTGAAATCACATCCACTTTAATGATTTCCCAAGATTTTTATAAAAGTATGCAGTGTACCCATCAAGCCCAGTAGCCTTAGAGCTATCTATAGAGCTGAGAGCAGTCCAGATCTCCTAGTCAGAAGGAAACTCAGTAAGATTTAGAATTTGGCAATATGGGATCTCTTCAGTGAAAGAAGAATTATTAATTGATGCACAATTCAAGTAAATTTGTGAAGCAATTTGCTGAAAATACTTCACAGCATCAAGGGCAATTTCCTCATTGGTTTTTTTAGCCAGCTACCCTTAGGATTATGGATTGAATTAATAGTGTTACATTTTCTACTATACTTTATATAGGAATTATACAATTTTGTGTTACTATCACCATCAGTGAAAATATTGATTGAGGCCTTCTGCTTCAAGAACAAATCCTGTCTGTCAATTGTCAACAACAGTCTCTCTTGTGCCAGAAGTAAGGATTGTTCCTCAGCAATTCCTTGTTGTCCTCAAGCCTCTGTACTTCCTTCTCAGCCTCCCCCAAAGCTTTCAAAACATCCCCAAAGGATTCCCAGCTCCACTTCTTTAAGGCTTTTCCAACTTTAATTTGGAGTAAGATTAGCTTGATAAATGGGTCAGGGTGTTGGACATCACCCCAATGTGAAGATACATCAATAATGAAATGACTTTGTGAGAACCACATATTCAAAAATCTGAAAGGGGATGGGTGCAAAGTGTGATTGGGAGAAGTAATGGAAATGAGTAAAGTTCTATGATCAGAACCTGTAAGATTAAGATGAGTGACAAAAGATAAGAGAAAATGTTCCTGCCACAAGTCATTCATTAGAATTTTGTCAAGCCTTTCCCAAATTTTGCCCCTCTTCCATGTGAACCTGGGACCTTGGAAACCATGGTCAAACGGTTTGGCATCTTGAATATTTTCATTGAACTTAGTCATCTTGGCCAAATTAGGGGGTCTGCCGCTTAACATTACAACAGAAGAACTGATGCAATTGAAATCTCCTCCCACCAGCCAAGGAGAGGACATCAGCTGACTGATTTCATGGAGGCTAGACCAAAGGGCTTTTCTGTTCTCTTTGTTGCACCCAGCATAGACAAAGGAAGAAAAACTTAGGGTGCCATTCATTGAAAAGGATATATGGAGAAATTGGGATGGTCTACAGTCACTGACCAAGGTAATTCCTTCCTGCAGAAACACCAGATCTTATTGTTGTTGTTAGCATAGTGAGTGATGGCTACGAATTTACTAATGACTTTTTAAGAATGTTGGTTTACCATGGGTTCAAAAATAACAATGCACCAAAGTTTGTGTTTCTTATTGAGATGGATAAGTCTTTCAGGGATAGGGGGTGGGCAATTCCCCTAATGTTCCAGCAAAGGAAATTAAACATCTGGTAGAGGGGTGGGAAGTGCAGATTGGGATTTGGATCTTAGTCTACCTCTAGCTGGCTTAGAGGGAGAACCACCCAACTGCAGATTGTCTTTTGTATGTAAAGGGATCTTAAGAAGTTTTTGTATCTCATTTCTATTGTTCTTCTTTTTCCTTGAAGTCTGAATTTGCCAATCCTCCTCCATGGTGTCTTTTAGTTCTTCTAATATTTCCTTTGTAGGGGCAACCACTTCCTTCTCCTTTCACTCAAGGGAAAAAATAGGTGGAGTAGCAGCATGCTTCTCTACAACCCTGATTGATCCCACCACTGAAATACTAGGGGGAGAAGCATTAGTCCCTCTCAAAACATTATTAAAACCAGCTGAAGTAACCTTTCCAGGCCTACTTATTCCAAGCTTAGGGAAAGTATCACCAGGCTCCAAGCATCCAGCTGGAGAACCAGTGGATTTAGAGGGGGTGACAAAATTCATCAACTCTTTATCCTGTCTAACAACAACTAGAGGAAATTCTCCCTCCTCTAAGGTAACAAAAGGAGAAACACTCTTGTCTGATTTAACCACTGCAATAGTAGTTCCAGCAATGTCTTTGGTAGAGGTGTTTACCCTCTTCAAAAGTGGATGAAGCCTGTAGCACCTCTTTCTAGCGTGACAAAACATTTTACAGTGGTTACAGTAAAATGGGCTTTGCTCCATGACCACTTTCTGCCAAGCACCTTCAATTTTTGATCCCACACAAACCATTTAAATATCATGCAATGAAACATCCCTTTCAACTAGGACCCGAGCAATCTCAGGTCCAACATTGTTGAGAGTAGAGGTATCAATATTCAAAGGAGTGCCAAGAGCTCTAGCAATCTGGAACAAAAAATTTTGATTGAAATATCTATAAGGAAGTGCAGGGAATTTAAACCAATGTGAGCAACAAGAGGTTCTTTGCTTGAGTTAAAGTCAGGAGTCCATTTTATTATTTTCATTTCTATCCCAGCAATAAAAATAGACTATTTTGCAAAAATCCTAGCATAATCCTCTTCCAAAGTGAGGTTAATCAATAAATTCCTACCATCTAGAAGCCCCATTGTCCAAACCCCCTTAAAATTCAGAGTGTTAAAAAATTTATGTCTAACTCCATTTTAGGATGACACAATGAGAATTTGCTAATGAGTGTGAATTTAACCTCCTCGGTCAGAGCATTAAGTTCCTCTTCAAAGAAAATGATTTTTGGGGACCCCTCCTTCACTTACAAAGGATGGATAAAAGGGTAAGTGGCGCGGTCAATAGCTGCATCATGCAGTGCCTCAGGAAAAAATAAAACATCGGAATCCTTGAGAGGGGTAATTTCAGTATGCTACATATTTATTAATCATAATTATATATATATTTTTAGTTTGTGTTCTACTTTATTTTAATTAAATTTTTTTACTTTTTTCTGTAGTTCAAGAATTGAAGGTATATTACCTTACTATTCTGAATTAGAATGAACTATAAGAAAAATTAGAAAATAAAAACGACTTCATAATATTCAAGAAATGGCGAACATACCTCAAAATAATACTAAAATTACAATTGAAGATAATGAGCATCAAAATCTACAAATAACCTTAAGGTAATATGCTAACCTTACAACAAATGAAATTTATTAATGTATACAAATCCCTATAGTTGCTGCGAATTTAATTCAACTTAAACCTGTTATAATACAAATGTTGCAAAATAATCAATTTGGGGGATCACCAACTGAGGATTCAAATTTACATCTTACAAATTTTTTAGAACTTTGTGCTACTTTCAAATATGATGGTGTATAAGATGATGCTATTAGACTTAGATTATTTCCTTTTTATTTAAGGGATAAAGCTAAGATGTTGTTGAATTTGTTAGCCATAGGATCTATTAAAACTTGGGGAGAAATGGCACAAAATTTCATAACTAACTATATTCCTCCTTCTAGAACTGCTAAACTTAGAAATGATATAACTTTGTTTACTCAATATGAGGGAGAAATAATTTATGAAGCATGGGAACAATTTAAAGAACTCCTTAGGAAGTGTCCAAACCATGCATTGCCAGATTGGTTAATCATTTAAACATTTTATAATGGATTAGAAGGTTCACATAGATCTATAATTGATGTTGCTGCTAGAGGTTCTTTAATCAAAAAATCATTTAATGAAGCTTATGCTTTAATTAAAGAAATGACAACTAGTAATTTTCAATGGCCTTCTGAATGGACAAATCCTAAAAGAGTGGCTACTATTCATGATAATGATGCATTTTCTATTTTAGCTTCTCAAGTAGTCGCGATATCTAAGAAATTGGATAATTATGCTATGAATTTCTCCCAAATACCTCATATGAATAATGAAACTTTAGAAAATATGAATGATTCTCAATCTTTAGAAACATTACAAGTTATAGCTAGCAAAACTAATAACCGATATTCTAATTACTATCACCTAGGTTAGAAAAATCACCCAAACTTTAACTGGAATAATGGAAATCCTCAATGGGAAAATAATTATATAAACCCAACTAAAAATTAGAATAATTAAGGAAATTCTAACTATCAACCTCGTTTTCCTCCTTATTTTAATCAGCATTTTAAGGAAAAGAAGTTATCCATAGAAGAATTAATTTTACAAATTGGTCATCAGTTACAAAGTAAAAATGCAGTGATAAAACATATTGAGAATCAAATTGGATAAATTCCTAATGTAATTAGTAATAGACCTCAAGGAACACTCCGGATTAATGTGAAAATAAATCCTAAAGATATCTTACATGAACAAATTAAAGATGTTCACCTGAGGAGTGGAAAGGAATTAATAAAACGAACTCAAAATGAGGTTAAAATGGAGAAAGAGTTGGAAGAAATAGAGAGACCTAAAGAATATGTTCCTGAAGAAGAAGAACAATTTGTTTCTCTAACTATAAATGATGTAGAAAAAATACCACCTCCGTTTTCTAAAAGAAATAGATAAAAGAAGCTTTATCAACAATTTTCAAGATTTTTTAAAATGTTTAAAAAGCTTACAATCAATATCCCATTTGTTGAAGCTTTGGAACAAATGCCTAGTTATGTTAAATTCATGAAAGATATTTTAAATAAAAAATGAAATTGAAGCTTATGAAACCATTGCACTGAGTGAAGAAAGAAGTGCAATAATAGCAGAAGCTTCCTTAGAAGCTTAAAGACCCTAAAAGTTTTACTATAACATGTGTTATTGAAGAAAAATCTTATAGTAAGGCCTTAGGTGATATAGGAGCTAGTATTAATCTAATGCCTTTATCCATTGTTCTAAGGTTAGATTTAGGAGAGATTTCTCCTTCTATTGTAACCCTACAATTGATAGATCAATCTATTACTTATCCTAAAGGAGTTATATAAGATGTACTTGTTAAAGTGGATAAATTTATCTTCTCTGTAGTCTTTATTGTATTTGATATGGAAGAAGATAAAGAGATTCCTATTATTTTAGGAAGAACTTTTCTTGCTAATGGGTGAGCTATGATTGATGTACAAAAAGGGGAATTAACTATGAGAGTTAATGCTCATGAAGTAGCATTTAATATTCTTAAATCAATAAGGTATCATGTTAACGAAAAGTTCTATAGGATGGATATATTTGATTGCATAATAACAAAGCATTATCAAGAAGAATGTGAAGTTATTTTTGAGGAAAAATTTGAAGAGTTAAAAAATCATGAAAAAATAAATAATATAATTGAAATTGATTCTGAAGAGAAATCATGTAAAATAAATTTAAAAGATTGTAATATATTCATGAAAATTGGAAACTTTTGAATACAACTGAAACTAATAAATCTATAATACCTACTCATTTAAAGTATGCTTTCTTAGGTAATTCATCAAATTTACCTATAATAATATCTTCTAAATTAACTAAAGATCACGAAAATAAGTTATTAGAAATTTTAAAAAATTATTAAAAAAAACTTTTGGTTGCAAAATAGCGGATACAAAAGGAATAAGCCCTTTGCTCTGTATGCATCAAATTTTAATGAAGAAGATTATAAACCAATTTTTGAACCTCAAAGAAGATTAAATCCAATAATGAAATAGTTAGTAAAGAAAGATATATTAAAATAGTTGGATACTGGAATTATTTATCCTATATCTGATAGTTATTGGGTTAGTCTGATTCACTGTGTTCAGAAGAAAGGAGTGATTGTAGTTATTAATGAAAATAATGAATTTATTCAAATAAGACAAGTAACTAGATGACGAATTTGTATTGATTATGCAAAATTGTATGCTGCTACTAGGAAGGATCATTTTCCTTTGCCTTTCTTGGATTAAATGTTGGATAGATTAGATGGACATTCATAAATTTGTTTTTTGGATTGGAATTTTGGTTACCATCAAATTCTGATAACTCTATAAGATCAAGAAAAGACTACATTTACTAGTCCTTATGAATTTTTTGCTTTTAGAAAAATATCTTTTTGGTTGTGTAATGCACCTGCAATGTTCCAAAGTTGTATGATGTCTATTTTCCGTGATTTAATTGAGAAAGAAATTGAACATTTTATGGATGATTTTTTCATTTTTGGAACCTCTTTTGAATCTTGTTTAGATCATTTAGCTAAAGTGTTAAAACGTTGTGAAGAAACAAATTTGGTTCTGAACTGGGAAAAATGTCAATTTATGGTTAACAAAAGAATTATTTTAGGACATAAAATTTCTAAAAATAGTATGGAAGTTGACCAAGCAAAAATTCAAGTTATTTTTGGATTACAACCGCTTATTTCAGGTACAGCTGTGAGAAGTTTTCTTGGACATGCTGGATTTTATAAGAGGTATATTAAAGATTTTCTAAAATTACTAAACCTCAATGTCGTCTTTTAGAAAAATACAATAAATTTGATTTTAATGAAAATTGCTTAAAAGCTTTCAGTTCATTAATAGAAAAATTAATTACTGAACCTGTTATTGTTTCAACTAATTGGGAAAAACCATTTGAATTAATGTGTAATGCTAGTGACTATGCTATTGGAGCATTTTTAGGGAAAAAATATGATAAGACTTTTAAAGTTATATAGTATATGATTTTGATAAATTTAGACCATATTTACTTGGAGCAAACTACAGTCCATACTGATCATTCCGCTATAAAGTATTTAATGTCAAAAAAGGATGTTAAACCAAAGTTAATTAGATGGTTACTTATCTTGCAAGAATTTTATTTTCAAACAGTGGATAGAAAGGGTACTAATAATCAAATTGCTGACCATTAGTCTAGAATTAAAAATGATAATAAAAAGAATTTTGATGAAAACATAAATGATTATTTTCCCGATGAACAATTTTATGTTATTTATGAGTGTCAAGTTCAATGGTATGCTGATATGGTTAATTATTTAGCTTGTAATATTTTACCCTATGATTTAACTATCCATCAGAAAAATAAGTTCATGCATGATACAAACTTTTGCTTTTGCGATGACCCCTATTTATTCAAAGAATGTAAAGATTATGTTATTTGAAGATGTGTACCGAATCATGAAACTCATGAAAGTATTCATGAATGCCATAAATCTGAGTTTGGAGGACATTTTGGTATTGACAAAACTGCATATAAAATTTTACAATCTAAATTTTATTGGCCTACATTATTTAAAGATTTTCAAAAATATGTAGAAGCTTGTGATTGATGCCAGAGATTAGGCAATGTTTCTAGAAGAGATGAAATGCCTCTGAATTTCACCTTAAAAGTTGAAAATTTTTATGTATGGGGTTTGGATTTTATGGGACTATTTATACCATCTTTTGTAAAAATTTTTATATTATTAGATGTTGATTATGTTTCTTAATGGATTAAAGCTGTAGCTTTACCTCATTGTGATGCTAAAAGTGTTTCAAAATTTTAATCAAAAAGATTTTACTAGATTTGGAATACTAAGAATTATTATTACTAATAAGGGAAGTCACTTTAAGAATTTTAAGATTTAAAAATTACTTAGCAAATATAAAATTAAACATAAAATTGCTATAGCTTTTCACCCTCAAACTAGTGGAATGATAAAAGTCTCAAATCAAGAAATAAAAATAATTTTAGAGAAAACTGTAAATCCTAAAAGAACTAATTGGGTTGATAGACTTGATTCTGCATTATGGGCTTATAGGACTGCTTATAGAACTCCTATAGGAATCTCACAATATAGGCTCATATATGGAAAACCCTGTCATTTACCTGTTGAGTTAGAACATAAAGCTTATTGGGCGATAAAAGAATTTAATTATAATTTAAAGGATGTTGGAGAGAAGTGATTATTACAACTAAATGATCTTGATGAAATTAGAAATGAGTCTTATGAGAATGCTAGAATTTAAAAAGAAAAGATAAAGAATTTACATGATAAGAAGATTTTAAAAAAGAATTTTGAGCCTGGACAATAAGTTTTATTATATAATACCCAATTGAAATTATGTCATGGAAAATTAAAGGCCAAATGGATGGGGCCTTATATTATGGAAAAAGTTTATCCTTACGAAACTGTAGATATAAAAGACCATATGTCTAATAACTTATTTAAAGTAAATAGGCAAAGATTAAAACCCTATATCAGAGAAAACATGCCTAATTATAAAGATTCAATAGATCTGAGTCGATCTGAGTAAAACTTATGGTTTAAGTCGGGCTGACAACGTTAAACCAAGCGCTTTTTGAGAGACCACCCAAATTTCTGTTGATTTGATTTGATTTAAGTTGATGGTTGTAGGTTGTGATCATCCTTTTATTTTCTACAAATTATTTAACGCCTTATAATGAATTATATATGATTGAAAACTTTAGAAATTTGACGTGAGGCAAAATAGTATTCTTTTTGGATACTGATGCCTAGGCGCCAAAATTGGAGCCTAAGCACCAGACGCCTGCGATACTGGCACCTAAGCGCCAAAATTGACACCTGATCCCTGAATATTTTTGCTTACAATTTAGGTAAGAAATTATACTTTAATTATTTATAAAATGAGATACTACGAAAGTATACGAATCAAGTAATATAGGAATTTTTAATTAAGCCCCGAGATATCGAACCCACAGGGAAAAGTCTAAAATATTAAAAGATATAAGAAAAATAACTTTCACTTTTAAAATAATTTTATAAAGTATGTTTTAAGATATAAATTTTTTCAAATTTATTTTTGATATTTTCTGAATAAAAGGTAAAACAAACAACTAAAGTTAACAGAACTATAAAATAGTATGAAAGCAAATGAGAAAAAAAATATCTTTTTCCTCTTTTAATGAATCAGTAATAATTATGGAATTTCTTTGTGGAAGTATCTAAAATGTGTTATGTCAAATAGAAGCAATTTTTTTTTTTACCCTTACTTGGTTCTATAAAGAACATTGGTTAAATTGATGATTTGAAATCTTTTAGATGGGTTAGGTAGGAATGATACTAGCTCTCACTCTAGAGTTCCCTCAATTCCCTCCACCTGGGGGCTAACATCTCATAACAAAATTTTTAACGTCAAACCAACTTAGGGGGCTTTAGCCTGTCACTCTAAAGTCCTCTAATTTTATTCCCCATTATAAGCATATCTTCCTATTTATTTGCACCCAATCATATGGACTATAATTCTCATCCATATCATTGCTTGTGATTTTTTCTAATTATTGATTGAGACAATACTGCAATGGATCTTACATAATCTCCCAACAAATTTAACATCTTAATTGGCCAAATCTAGAAGTAAATAAAGTGCAAGGTAGTGAATCATCACAAATTCTTCCAACATTGAAATCTTATACTTCACACAAATTCCTTCTATAATTTAATTACTTCATCATTTAAAAGGAAAAAGATAAAGAAAACTACTCAGAATCCATGGAGAAAACACAATCACAACTTGATTTGAAAGTAGAAATCATAGTGAAAAAACCTCAAGTTTTACTTAAAAATAAATGTAAAACAAAGATAAACACTTATATGAAAAGCCTCTCCATAAGACTCTTGAAGTTCCTTTGAAACTTTGTTTTCCCTTTACAAGACTTAATAGAGGTTGGCGCCCAACTCTGTTGACTCTAAATCTCTATTCTACTCTTATTAAAGACTAGATACAATTGATAATAAAAGTGGTGAGGTAGAAAGGTGTACTCTCAATAAATCACTAACATAAACTTGACTCTTAACACTAATCACACCTCCAACAAAAACCCTTTTTCTAATCTTCAAATCTTCTTTTTTAAATTTTCCAAAAAGTGCCTTGGAGTCTCTTCAAAATATGTCCAGATTCAATGTATCCACCAAGAATGCATCCATCTATTCAAATTTCAAATGAGTTTTGGCACTAATGGGAAGTAAGTGAAGTTTAAACTAAAGGAAGCTTCAAAAACCTCTTCAAATTCATGCAAAAATCAAATAAATTTGTCACTTTAACTATGGCGCTTATGCGCCAACCATCAGGCGCTTAGGCGCCAGAGGCCAATTTTTCACATCTTTAAATTTTTGCTCTAAATTTAATCATTTTCTTCTCCTTTCATTATAATCACTCATTTTAATCATATCTACAAGAAAAACACAAAATTACCTTCGATTAAAGTGCAGTATCATCAAAAATAGGTATAAAAATATGCATAAAAACACTATATTCTAGGTATATCAGCGCCTAAGCGCCATAGTTACTGAACATGCGAAATACCACCAAATTACAGTTTTAACCATTTCATTACTTATAAAATGTCATATCTTCATCACCAATGAGTATCTCTTCCATTAAATGACCAGAAAAGTGGAAATTTAGTGAGAGATTAAGATTTGTTAGATTCCATGGAGAATAGAAACAATAGTTTAGAGAGGATATGTAAGTCTGTGCACACGGATTCAAAAACTTATTTCAATGGATATTTAGAAATGCGTTTGGAGAGGATGATCAACTAATTTGAGAAGATTGAAGAGGAGTTGTTACTTCTTAACAATAGGATGCATGTGATGTTCCATCAATATGAGCATTTGAAGTGGCAAATGAAGCGTCAATCTGATCATATGCCTACTTTTGAAGATTATCAGGTAACAATGTATGCCAAGAATGATTGGATTGATGAGAAAAAGACAATGGAATTTCCTCGTGTCCCTTTCTTTCACTTACAAATCTAGCATGAGATGGGGAGAATGAAGGTTCTGATCACAATTAGTGTAGCCTTGAAATTATGAAGGTTGTTATCTAATGGTGTTATTGTATGTGTTGTTTATTTTATGTTTGATCTATATGATGATTGTGTACTTGTTGAATCTAGTTTGTGAGTTAATCTTGTAATGATGTGTATGTTTGTATTTTTTGTGTTTGTTGAACCAAATATTGAATATGCTGAATGAAATTGAAGTCATTTTTGTAAATTATATGTTAGTTTCCATTTAGTTGATAGAATTCGAAGATTTGAATGAGATTGATATGAAAATTTGGGCCTGCAGGTGTTAAACTTTCTTAGGATAATTTATAAAAGAAAATTTGAAAAAATTAAAATTTTCAGCAAGTCTGGCGCCTAGGTGCCAAGTCCCCGGTTCACCTGAATCAGACGAAATCAGGATTTAAGCCGTCTGACACCATTTTTTATGCCTAAGCTCCTTCTTGTTCCTCTCTTTCTTGAAAACCAGTCCTAGGGTTCCTTCTGTAGCTCAATTTTTGAAGTTTCAAGGCTTGAAAATACCATATCTAATCTTCTTAAGGTTATATCTTAACTTTATCTTTGTTATTTTGCAAATCTACCAAGGATTGTTTAAACTTTTGAAGAGAACTGAATTTTTCATAAATTTTTTATTTATATGTGAAAAATCCATGGAGTTAAGCTGTATTGAGTTTGAAAAAGCTTGGAAGAAGTTTATAATCTTAATTTTAGAATTTAATTAAAATTTTTTGTCATTTTTAGGATGGCCAGTAAAACTAAAAAAAGGAAAAGAGAAGAAGATTTTGATAAATCAAAATTTGTTAGTATTAACTGCACAGAACCGTTACAATGAGTTTGCCTCCACCAAAAAAATTATTGCTGAGAGAGGTTTTTATCATCCCAGTGGAGCGATTGAGAATGTTATTATAGCACGCAATTAAGAGAAGTTATGTTATTTTACTGTTTTTGTGATTATCCTTGTTGTTCTTGAATTTTATTGAAACGTTACTACGACAATTGATAATGAAGTATTTGTTCGAGCTAAGGAAGTTGAGTTCACTGCGGAGATGATCAATATGCTATATGGTCTGCCTCCTATTGCTGACTGTTTTTATTCAGAATTTACTCCATCTGAGGCTAGGCTTGATATGATTACTCATTATTTTACTGATGAATTTGGAGCTTGAAGTTTAGAAATGCTAAGAATGTAAAATTTTTTACTTCACTCAATGCTACTTCTTAAGCTTGGTACTATTTCATTTCTTCTCGTCTCTGATACACCTAAAATATATAGTATTTTATACACATTTTAATACCTATTTTTGATGATACTGCACTTCATGGAAGGTATTTTGTATTTTTCTTGCAGGTATGATGAAAATGAGTGATTATGATGAAAGGACCAAATTTGGATCAAATTTGGAGCAAAAAAATAAAAAAAATGAAAAATTGGACACTGGCGGCTAAGCGCCGCCTGGTCTGTGCTTAGGCGCCACAGTTATAAAAAGAAAATTTAATCAAATTTGGTACCATTTCCAAGGAGTGGTTGAGGCAACTTTTGATAGTAACCTCCTTAACTCCTTTTGGCAGCAGAAGTGATCTAAGAGATGCAAGGTTTGGTTGATACATTAAATCGGGACACAATTTGGAGAAACACAAAGGCACCTTTTGGATTATTATTAAAATTATACCATGTAATTTGCATGAGAGTCTTTGTAGAAGGAGAGTCTTTAGAGAGTCCTTTTAGAGTTACATAGTTGAGTGTGTGAGGGAGAGAAATCAGTAGGAGTACTAGTGGATAGTAAGAGAGGAGAAAGGGGTTGGAGTGAAGCCTTCTTCACACCAATTCTCTTCCTTCCTTTTATTTAGTTTTTATTGAGGTCTGAAGTCTGTTTCTGAGTCATCAGAGTTGGGCGACCCACTCTAAGGAGTGTTTTAGTGGAAAGTCAAGTTTCAAAGTAACTTCCGGAGTCTTGTGGAGGGGATTTTTAGATAAGTGTTTACTTTTGTTTTTAAATTTAGTTTTTAATTAAAACTTGTTGTGTTTTTATTATGATTTCTATTTTCAAATCAATGTGTGCCTGTGTTTTCTCCATGAGTTCTGAGTAGTTTTGTTTATCTTTTTCTTTCTTAAATGAAGAAGTAATTAAATTATTTAGGATTGTTGTGGAATGTATAAGTGCTTAAAGTTGGAATAAGTTATGAAGATTTAATTCCATGAATTTAAATTAATTCTAACTTTGGTAGTTAAGATGTTAAAATTTGTTGTGAGATTATGTAAGATCCAATGCGGTATTGTCTCAAACAACAATTGGTAAAAATCATATGCAATTATATGGGTAACAATTGTAGTCCATATAATTAAATGCAAATATATTAGGAGATATGTTTTCAGTGGGGAGTAAAATTAGAGGACTTTAGAGTCACAAGATAAAGCCCTCTAATTTGGTTTGATATTTTAAATTTTGTTATGAGAAGTTAGCCTCCAGGTGGAGGGAATCGAGGGAACTCTAGAGTGAGAGCTGGTATCTTCCCTTCCTAAGCATTTTCAAAATTTTAAAATTTCAAATTAACCAATGTTCTTTATAGAACCAAGTAAGGGTAAAGAATAAATTTGCTCTTATTTTTCACAACACATTTAAATACTTCCACAATAATACTTTCATTATTATTTCTGCTTTATAAGAGAATGAAAAAGATATTTTATTTCATAGTGTTCTATATCGTGTTTTATAGTTTTGATAATTTCCATTTCCTGCTTATCTTTTTATCAAAAATACCAAAAACAACTTTCAAACTTCACAAATAAAAACATAATTTCATAATTCATTTAAAAAGTAAAAATATAATTTTCTTATTTCTTTAAAAAATTTTTACATTTCCCTGTAGGTTCGATATCTCGGGATTTAATCAGAACGTCTTATATTACTTGATAAACGATACGTATACTTGCGTAGTATCTCATATTATAAAATCATAATTTTCATATCTAAATTGTAAGCACATATATTTGTCGGGGATCAAGTTTTTGGCGTCGTTGCCGGGGAAATTAATAAAACAGCATTTTTAAAGAAAATTAAGAAAAAATTAAATTTTTACTTTTCTTTGTTTTTGTTAGTGTGTTGTGTTTTGTTTTATTTTATTGTTGTATGCGTACTTCAGGTTCTGAGTGACTTGTGCCTTACGATTCTGGATTAGAAAGAAGTATCAAAAAAATAAAAAAAATAAAAAATATTAAAAAAGATAAAAATATTCAATAAATGGCAAATCATCAAAATCAAAATGTTGGCATCCAACAAGAATCCAGACCTTTAAGAGATTATGCTAACCCTACAGTGGATGAAATTTATGGTAGTATTCAACACCCTGCTGTAGCTGCTAAATCCTTTGAGCTTAAACCTGCTATTATCCAAATGGTGTCTAATAATCAGTTTGGAGGAGCAACAACTGAAGATCCTAATTTGCATCTTGCTAATTTTCTATAGTTGTGTGCTACTTTTAAATATAATGGTGTTTTAGATAATGCTATTAGACTCAGACTTTTTCCTTTCTCACTAAGGGATAAAGTTATGGTATGGTTAAATTCGTTAGCACCTGGATCTATCAGAACTTGGGGTAATTTAGCACAAAAATTCCTTGCTAAATATTTTCCACCATCGAAGACTGTGAAGTTGAGAAATGATATTACATCTTTTTGTCAATTTGAAGGTGAATCAATATATGAAGCTTGGGAAGGATTTAAAGATCTCCTCAGGAAATGTCCACATCATTCGATACAAAATTGTTTAATAATTCAAACCTTTTACAATTGATTAGTTGGGTCTCTTAGATCAATTATCGATGCTGCTACTTGTGGATCATTAATGTCTAAACAGTTTTCGGATGCTTAAGCTTTAATTAAAGAAATGGCTATTAATAATTTTCAATGGCCTTATAAAAGGTTAAATCCTAAAAAGGTAGCCAGAGTTCATGAAAATGATGCTTTCGCAATGTTAGCAAATCAAGTTATTGTAATTTCAAGGAAGATAGACCAATTTGGAATGAATTTTTCTTAGCTAAATTCCCTGATTGAAGAAAATTCATTAGGCCAAATGGTTGATTCTTTTTCTTCACCAGAAACATTAAATGCTATAAGGAACTCTAATAACCCATATTCCAATTATTATAACCCAGGTTGGAAGAACCACCCGCACTTTAACTAGAATACTAATAATCAGGGTAGTATTAGTCAACAATGGGGGAACCACCAAGGAAATCCATTAGGGAACTGGAACAACCATGGAAATAATAATATAGACTAACCCATCCTCCAAGTTTTAACAATGCTTTACAATTAAAGGAGAAGAAGTTTTCTATTGAAGAAGTAGTTTCACATATGGGAAATCAATTGCAAATTCAAGGAGCAACCATCCGAAATATGTAAAATCAATTAGGGAAAATAGAAAATTCATTAAGTAATAGATCCCAAGGAATGCTTTCAAGTAATACTGAAGTAAATCCAAGAGATAAGAATAAAGATCACATAAAAGCAGTTCAACTCAGAAGTGGAAGAGAGTTGGAAGGTAGAGTTCAGAAAGAAACTAAAGTTGAGAAAGAAGAGATTGAAGAACAAAAAAAGGAAGCTCCAAAAGGTTTGGAAAGACCAATTTCTCCACCTAAGGTTGATTTGGAAAAGCCACCACCTTCATTTCTTCAGAGACTTTGTCAACAAAAGTTGGATTAGCAATTTTCAAAATTCTTGGAGATATTTAAGAAGCTTACCATTAATATTCCATTTATTGAAGCCTTAGAACAAATGCCGAGCTATATGAAATTTATGAAGGATATTATCAATAGAAAGAGTAAGTTTGAAGATAATGAGACAGTTGCACTTAGTGAGGAGTGCAGTGCAATAATACAGAAGAAGCTTCCTAAAAAGCTTAAAGATCCTAGTAGTTTCACAATTCCTTGTGCAATCAGAGACAAATTCTATGGAAAGCTTTATGTGATTTGGGTGCAAGCATTAACCTTATGCCTCTATTAATATTCAAAAGATTGGGATTAGGAGAAATAACCCAGCTACTGTAACTCTATAATTAGCAGATCATTTGATCACATATCCAAAAGGAGTTATAGACGATGTTATGGTTAAAGTGGATCAATTTATCTTTCTTGTTAATTTCATTGTGCTTGATATAGAGGAAGATAAAGAGATAGCCATCATTTTAGGAAGACCTTTCCTAGCCGCAGGCAGAGCATTGATAGACGTGCAAAAAGGGGAAGTAACGATGAGGCTTAATGATCAAACTGTTACATTCAATATTTTGAAATCGATGAAATATCCTTCAAGAGATAAAGATGATGAATGTTATAGGATGGATGTTATCAGATGTTTGAGTGAATGTCATTTCAAGTCAACTTATGAAGAAAAATTTGAATGAGAAGAATTGGAGAAGTTACATCATTCTAAAGATTTTCATTAGGAAGAATTAAATTATGTTCATCAAAATTTTGAATTGTTGGTTATGACTGAAAAAGATGAATCTTATGGTCCATTAATTGAAAAACTTCTTGAACTTAAGTTAAAAATGCTTCGTGATCATTTGAAGTATGTTTTTTCTGGGTGAGTCCTCAACCTTGCCTTTATAATTTCATATCAATTGACTGAAAAAGGAGAAGAGAGTTTGCTTGAAAGTTTGAAGAAGTACAAGAAAGCCTTTGGATGGATAATTGCTGATATTAAAGGAATCAGTCCTTCAATTTGTATGCACAGAATTCTTTTGGAAGATAATTGTAAACCTCAAGTTGATCCCCAAAGGAGATTAAATCCTATCATGAAAGATGTTGTTAATAAAGAAATTTTGAAGTGGTTGGATGTTGAAATTATCTACCCTATTTCAGATAGTGCATAGGTTAGTAATATTCACTGTGTTCCTAAGAAAGGAGGAGTAACTGTGACTGTTAATAAAAAGAACAAAATGATTCCAACAATACAAGTTACAGGGTGGCGAATATGTATTGATTATAGAAAATTAAATCTTGCAACAAAGAAAGATCATTTTCCACTCCTATTTCTGGATCAGATGCTGGATAAACTGGCTGGGCATAAATACTTTTGTTTTCTGGATGGATATACTGGTTACCACCAAGTTCAAATTGCTCCTGAAGATCAAGTGAAAACTATTTTTACCAGTGCTTATGGTACGTTTGCTTTAGAAAGAATGCTCTTCGGTTTATGTAATGCCCCTGCTACATTTTAGAGATTTATGATGGCTACTTTCTGTGATTTAATTGAAAAAGGGATTGAAGTTTTTATGGATGACTTTTTAGTGTTTGAAATTTCATTTGAATCATGTTTAGAACATTTGTCTAAAGTTCTAAAATGCTGTGAAGAAACTAATTTAGTCCTTAACTGGGAAAAATGCAAATTTATGGTAGCAGGAGGAATTATATTGGGACATTGGATTTCAGAAAGAGGTTTTAAGGTAGATCCTGAAAAAATTCAAGTTATCTCTAATTTACCTTGCCCGATCAATGTAAGGGAATTAGAAGTTTTCTGGAACATGCTAGATTCTACAGGTGTTACATCTAAGAGTTTTCAAAGATTACAAAACCTTTATCTCGTTTACTGGAAAAGGATGCAATTTTTTATTTTGATGATGATTGCCTAAAAGCTTTTGAAATATTAAAAGAAAAATTAATCACTGCTCCTGTTATAGTTTAACCAAATTGGGAAAAACTTTTGAATTAAAGTGTGATGCTAGTGATTATGCTATTGGTGCTGTTTTGGGTAAGAAATATGATAAAAATTTCAATGTTATTTATTTTGCTAGTAAAACTCTTAATGATGCTCAAATTAATTATACCACTACTGAGAAAGAGTTATTAGCTACAGTATTTGCCTTTGATAAATTTCGATCATATTTAATTGGAACTAAATGTGTGGTGCATACTGATCATTCTGCTATCAAATATTTAATGTAGAAAAAGGATGCAAAGCTGAGAATGATTAGATGGATTCTTCTTTTGCCAGAATTTAAATTTGATATAGTAGATAAGAAGGTTTATGATAAACAAATTGCTGATCATTTGTCCAGGCTTGAAAATAAAAAATCTCTCTGTGATGCTGAAGAACTTATTGAACATTTTTCTGATAAAAAATTATTCATTGTTAATGAGTGGCGTGTTCCGTGGTATGCCGACATAGTAAACTTTATTGTCAATAATATTATACCCTATGGTTTGACATACCAGGAAAAGAAGAAATTTATGTCTGATGCTAAGACTTATTTTTGGGATGGCCCATTTTTTTATAAAAAAGGAAAGGATCTTATAATTTGAAGATGTGTACCTTTGGAAGAGACTTATGAAATTATTCAAAAATGTCATGATTCTAATTATAGGGGACATTTTGGAGTTGAAGGAACTGCATAAAAAATCTTACAATCTGGATTTTATTGGCCTATAATTTTTAATTATGTTAATGCTTATGATAAAAATTGTGATAGATGTCAGCGTGTAGGCAATATTTCTACAAGAAATGGGATGCCCCTCAATTATATGTTGGAAGTTGAAATATTTGATGTTTGGGGATTAGATTTCTTGAGTCCATTTACACCATCTTTCAGAAATGTTTATATTCTAATAGCAGTAGACTATGTTTCCAAATGGATTGAAGCTATTGCTTTACCTCGATGTGTTGCTCAAAGTGTTGCAAAGTTTTTAAAAAATAATATATTTTGCAGATTTGGAATACCAAGAGTAATCATAACTGTTGGGGGGAAGTCATTTTAAAAATGTGATTATTGAGAAGTTAGCAAAGAAATATCATATAAATCATCGCATTGTTACTGCTTATCATCCTCAGACAAGTGGTTTTATTGAATTATCCAATCATAAATTAAAAGAATATTGGAAAGGGCTGTTAATCCAAAATAAAGAATTGGTCAATCAAACTGGATTATGTTTTGTGGGCCTATAGGACTGCCTACAGAACCCCTATAGGAATGTCCCCATATAGACTGATTTTTGGAAAGGCTTGTCATTTGCCTATTGAACTTAAGCATAAAGCATATTGAGCTATTGAAGAGTTCAATTATAATTTGAAAGATGTTGCTGAGAAGAGATTATTGCAATTAAATGAGCTTGAAGAGATAAGGAATGAATTTTATGAAAATGCTAAGCTTTATATAGAAAAGATGAAGTTATGTCATGATCGGAAGATTCTTACTAAAAATCTTGTGCCAGGACAGAAAGTTTTGCTGTATAATGCCAGATTAAGATTTTTTTATGGAAAACTTTAGTTCAGGTGGACGGGTCCATTTATTGTGATAAAAGTTTATTCTTATGGAGTTGTGGTTATTCAAGATCCTAAGACTGGAAAAATATCTAAAGTTAATGGTCATAGAATTAAACCTTATTTTTCAGTCGATCAACTTAAATCTGATGAGAATCTTATGTTGGGTCACTCAAAATGAGTTCTGGGTATGTCAGGCTGAAGATGTTAAACCAAGCGCTTTGTGGGAGGTAACCCATAGTTATCGGTGTGCTTTGCTTTATGTTTGCTTTATGTGCTTTGTTTGGTTTGATTTTATGTTTTGGTGGTAGTATTTTGGATTTTTTATGTTATAATAGTGTTTATTTGACCTTATTGTATGACTTAGAGGAGTCAGAATGAAATTTTGGAAATTTGGCATACCTGTGCTAAATTGAGCACTGGCGGCTAAGCGTCGCCTATTTGGCGCTTAAGCGCCGGAGTTATAGCATGTGATAAATGAGGTTCTAGAAGCCTAGATCGTGGGGAAGTGGTTTTAGAAGTTATTTTGGAGTTTTAAAATGTTTAAGAGCGGTTTATGCGCTTCTAAAGACTATAAAAAGGCCTTGGATTAAGAGAAACACTTGCCCTAAGTCCTATTTTCATTCTTGAGTCTTAAGTAGAGTGTTTTGAGTGCATCATGTCTTCCTGGAAGAATGAGAGCAAGAATAAAGAGGATTCTGACAACAATAAGTTTATTAGTGACAGTTGTAGGCGTGTAAAAATTTTAAATGTTAGTTTTGGTTGTGGTTGCCCACTAGAAGCTATCGGCCGCCGGAATCGAAATCCCGTCGCCTGCTTCAGAAGGATAGTTTTAATTTAAATATAAATTTAGTTTAGAAAAATATGAAGTTAAACCGATCTCATATTTTCTGAAGTTTAAATGAAAGAGCACTATACCTCAAACCTTATATCTATCCCGAAGGATAAACACAAAATTTGAGGATGAGGGTCGATCAAATAAAATAAAGAAGTAAATGACATATGTTTGGTCTGTGAAACCGTTTTATTTGCTGACAAATTCCCCTATGTAATACGAATTATTAAATCGGGTTTATATTAAGCTGGGTTCAGAAAAGTTTCCTATAAGGGGAAGCCCCTATAGTTAATTACATCTTAAATAATTGAGATCACCGAAGAAAACTTTTGATACAAATCAGGAAATATATTCTTACGACTTCAAAATGCTAAGGTTCTCTTCAACGAAATGTGATTGTCGGAATCCAATAGGTGAGTGGTGTCAAGTTTTGAGAAATATTTGTTGTAGAATCCAAAGGAGGAAGGACTAGGAGAAGGCACGGATCTGAGAAGGTTCTCGGTGACTTCCCAAGCTATCCTATTATTTGGCTTAATTTAGGGAAAAATTTAATTTTTTTTTCATCCTGTCAATTTTAATTAAGTAGGACTTACATTCACTTGATGTCGATCATGTGAATAGCCTGGAGGATGTGAGGATTTATGTCATATCGGAATGACAACGTCGGATACCTAAACGAGTTAGGGCTTATAGTGCACTAGGTGCAAAGGACAAAGATGAGGTGAGGGTTTATATTGCACTGGGAAAATACCTCGAAGTTCAATGGCTTGATGTTATTACTAAGGAAAGAAGGTTATTGTTGTAGACTCATTGTTTGCTCCCTCAAACATGTCCTTCCACATCCTTGATTGTGTTGCCTTCGGTATGTTGCCTTCGGTGTGTTGCCTCAAGGCCCTTGTCGTTATTGCTGAAGTTTCAATTTTAGAGGTAACAAATGTAGGGGGTGAGAGAAGTAGTGTTTTTTAGAATGTTGAAAATAGAGGTAGCTTAGTGTTTTATTTAAACAAATGTTAAAGTTTATTATAATGCCACCGGTCAGGACACCACGTCTCCCTCTTTCCGGTTACATTATTTCATCGAATTCTCTTAGTCCCGATGAATTTACTAAATCCAAATAAATGGATTTCGTACTTTGATTCAGACCGTGGGAGACCTTATCAGCAACACGTAGGTTGCGTCGTCTAAGGAACCCCCATTCATCCAAAGGGCGGGTGATTTAATTTAGTTGAAGTTACAGTTTTATTTTTTCTGTGATTAAATTTTGAGTTTTCTTATATTTTGAAATGTTGTGAAGTGATTTATTTCATCCAATGTAGTTATATTTGCAGTAATGTAAAGTAATGAAAACTAAAGCAGAAAACTGTTCCAAGCAGGTATATGTACTGAAAAGTAAAGCGGGTAAACTAAAACAGGAAAGTATGTGTGTAGTAATGTAAGGTAGGAAACCTGAAACAATCAAGTATATGTGTACTAAAAAGGAAAATAAGAAATCCAAGCACACGTACTAAAAGTAGACACGAAAGCTTAACAAATAGGTATGTGTATGTGACACAGTGTGTGTAAGAAAGACTAAGTGTAAAACATGTGTAGTAGACCCAAAGGAATCACAAGAAAACCAAAAGTTCGCAAGAGGTAACGTCTCGTAGGAGATCCAGGAAAAAAAATCTGTAAAGAAAATCTGTAGGAAATTCGTAGAAAACAAATATATAAAGAAAATCCGAAGTAAATCTGAAGAAAGCAACGTAGGAAAAAAGCACAGAATAAAAAGGACTACAAGTCCAAGAGGACCGTAAGCGCGATGGCGCAGAGGACTCAAAGTTGTGTTGTATGTCCTACCTTAAGTACTAACTACTGGACCGACTTTCTACAGAAGGTAGCCCTAACCCAACTAGAGTAGCCAACAGTGGACCTTTGTAAATTTTCATGCATTCTAGTTTGGATTCGCATGTAGGTAAAAAGATATAGGTAAGTAGGTTTTTTTGTAGTGGAGATAATTTTGTATTTTTTTTTTGAAAATATGTATGTGTATTTTTTGTTGTAATGTAATTCGATCCACAGGTTAACTACCCTAATCGAACTAGGACTGCTAACAACATTAGACCGCCGGCGGTAGAAACCCCAATGACGGGTGAATAGTATTGACAATTTTCTTTCTCATCCATCTCCAGGGTCTCTGAGTCAGGAGATACTATTCTGTGATTCTCTCGGGTCGGTTCTCTATTGCAATTCTATCTTTTTCCCCACCGTACTTACAGCCTTGTTTGATGGCTCCACATATAGTGAAAAGCTATACATGCGTGCTTATGTGTCCTACATAAGCACGTGAATTGAGCCAAGAAACAAAGTGAAAAAAAAAAGGACAGGAGGTCAAGGAAAAAGAAAGAGGAGAAGACAATCCACCTAATGCAATATCGGAAAGGAGGTGGGTTGTCTTTCAAAATCCTAGAAAAATTAGAACAACTGTCAAAACAGCTAATCCTCTCCCAATCCTGGTGCAGAGGAGTGACAGCCAAATATGTGAAGTAAATAAGCCCCTCCCCAGCATGGTGCAAGGGGTAGCTGAAAAAAGGCGATGAAGTCGAGCCCACAAGTGGCTAAAAAACCAAAGTCGAAGAAAAAGAACTTAAAATTCTTTCACACATGTAATGTCCTAACCAAATGACGTTACAAGTAAGGTGGTGTAGGATGTAGTGAGTGTGGTAATGTAGAAAAATGTAAGATGTGAAAAGAAATCCCTCCACCATGATGCGGGGGAAAACCACAAAGCAAAAAGGTGGAGATTTACGAAATCAAAACCAAAAGCTAAGAAAGTGAGGAGGCAACATGCCCAAAAATGAACGAAAAAGTTCAAATCCGATCAGAGAAAAATACGGCAGCATAACGGCAGAAAAATCAATTTTTCACACATGCAATTGCAATCCAAGAAGTACACAAGCATTTATATATATCAACGTCTGACATTTCCATCATTTCCAAGCATTTGATAATCGTAATCTCCAACATATATACATGGAAACATTCCAAACATTTTAAGCAAGTAAAGGAATGTAAAGTAGAAAGGACTTCTCAGCAACATGTACAATTTGAGGAACCCAAGCACATAAAACATGTTAGAAGAGTGTAAAGAAGAAGGAACTTCTTACCAACATATGCAATTTAAGGCAACCAGACATGCTAAACATATTGGAACTCTTCCTTTTGAAGTGCTAAGCAATGCCACTTCTCCTCTTTTTCTTTTCTTACTCAAAAGCAACTCATTTGGTACTCAACCAAGCAAATTAAAGATAGGGGCAGTAAAGAGAAGTCTTAAATAGACTTACAAAATAGCTACCAATGCAGTTTTTCATATGGGGATGGCAAGCACATGTCCAAAACCAATCACAAAATAACATATAAGTACAGATTTTTGCTTTGAAAATGCATGTGATACACCTCTACACTAATGTATAAGTGCATATTTTGACATTTAGCAAGTGTAGGGTTAATGCAAATAAATTCCAGAATAAAGGATGGGTGTAGATTTTGCTTTTGGCAAGTGTAGGGTTGATGTGAATGCATGTGGGAGGAAATTTTGTGAGTGTGACATGTAGGTATATTAAAATTTGGGAAGGTGAATGTGTATATGGAAATCTTCATGTATGTGATATGTTGAGTTTGTGAAATTTGATGTCGTGAATGTGTGTGAAGTTTTCATGTATGGAATGTATGGATTTTGTGAGATTTAGGGTGAAGTGAGTGTGTGTGAATTTTTCATGTAAATGATGTGTAGATTTGGTGGAATTTAAGAATGTAAATGTGTATGTGAAGTTTCTCATGTAGGGAATGTAAATTTTTCATGTGTGGAATATGTGGATTTTGTGAAATTTAGGAAGACATATGTAAAAGTGAAGTTTTTCATGTAGGGAATTTATGGATTTTGTTAAATTTAAGAAAGTGGATGTAAATGTGGAGTTTTTCATGTAGGGAATTTGTGGATTTTGTGAATGTGTAAGTGTATAGAAAGTTTTTGGGATGTGATCTTATGTAAAATTGTGGGCTTAATGTTAGGTATGTGAATACATATTGAAATTGATGAATAACAAGTGGTTTCAAATTTGGGTGTTTTATGTGTGAGTGTGCCCAAATCCGAAAATTGCACATTTTCACCCATTTGTTTCATGTGTGTTCCAACCAATGCAAAGCACTTTAGATGCATGGAATAAAGTGGAATTTGTGTAATTTCAAAGCCCATGCGTCTTATGTATGAAGACTTGATGAAATGGATGTAAAACAAGCATGTATGAGCTCATTAAGGAGTGTTTCAAAAGTGACCTATTTTGAATCCGAAAATAGAAAAATTGTCACCAACCATTTCACAAAGTGTGCTCATAAGTGCATGGCACGATTGAATAATCACAATTTCATGTGACAAGTGTAAATAGAGGGGTAACAAGTTTACATAAGGTGCAATAAGGCAAGTGACTTTAAAGTCACATGTAGTTTGCAATACTTTCAACCATAAAGGCACCCTAAGGAAACAAGTAGTGAGTGTGTGAAACTTACACATTATTGCCATTAAAAATATCACTTTATGTATGTGGTAAGGTGAAATGTGTATGAGGAAACAAAGCCTAGATGTTATTGTTGACCTCATTTTTGATGAGGTCTTCTCTTCTTCTTTTAGTACTTAGGATCTAGCCTTAGGCTTTTCCTTTGACTATCATAGAGGATTAGAATTGGGACCCACCACCTAGAAATTCAAACCACTTCTTAACTCCCTGCAAACTCCACAAACTTGATTATAGATCCCTAATCACCTAGAGGGTTGAAATCAAATGTGGAAGTTTAAAGGATGAGTTCCTATAGGACTCTTAGGCCTTAGGACTGCCCTGGGTGGCCTGGTCTGGTGAGGGCTGACTTACACACACTTTACACTTGTACACTACACTTTCACACACTTCTTAAAACCTCACCTATACCCAACTTGACCTCCTGACTCATGAAAGTGATTCACATGGATGGTCCTTAACCCCTAAGCCCTTGACTAAGAGGGTTAGGAACAACATAGTGAATACCTTAAATGAGTCTCTTCATGGCTCATGTGGGCTTGATATGGCTTCATGGCTCAACCAAAATGATTTCATTCCACTTACATTCACCCAATCTTCAATTTTCCAAATTTTCAATTTTTCAACTTTTCAATTTTTGACCCCCGGGACCCCGGACCTGCCTAGCCTACCCAAAACCCTTGAAATTACCCAAATTTTCAAAAAATCTCCAAATCACCCAAATTCCCCAAAATCATTCCTAAACATTTCCCTCCACTCAAATTGATCATCCATAGCCAAAATTACCAAAAATTCCAAAAATACCCCCCAATACTCTCCAAATACCCAAAAAGCCCCTCTTATCCAAAAAATCCAAAAATTTTGAAAATTCCCAGAAAATTTCAGAAAATCCCAAATATTCCCAATTTCATTTTGTTCAACTATACTATGGGCCAATTTGTCAATTTACCCCACTTTTGTTAAAACCCCCAATTTGATCCATTTTAACCCAAAGTGAACCCAATGTCAAACCAAACCTACCCAATTGACCCAAATTCTGGTCCAATTCAATTCTAAACTTCAATTAAACATTCCCAACACCAATCTAGACAAAATCTAAGTCCAATTTGATTGACATTTGAATCCAATTTTACTTTTGGCATTAAAGCCCAATTTGGAGCCATGACCCAAACCTAGCCCAAACCAAACCAATTTAACTCCAATTAACTCCAAATCTTTTCTAAACATTCCTTAACATCCCCACAAACAAAACACTAACATGATTTGCCCAAAATTTGGATCCAACCCCCACTCAAATTCAACATAAAACCAAAAGGCCCAATTTTGACTTAAATCCACCCCTAACCCAAATGAGCCCAAATCCAAAAATCAAAATCCAACCAAAGTTGGAACCTATTTCAAACACTCCCATAAACATTTCCCAATATCAATTTAACATCAATTTCAACCCTAGCCCAACATTGGCAAAAGTTAGCCCAATTTGACCTACATAGGCCCATTTATCAAATCAACCCAAATTCAACCCAATATAAACCCAAATCACTCCAAACTTGTTTCAAATCAATCATGACACATCCTTAAGTCAAACCCAACAATTATTTGGCCCAAGCCTTTACCAAACTTTCATCCTAAAATCCATTTTAAAATCCAAAAGCCCACTTCCCTAAACCATTTTAAAAGCCCATCTTCATTAAATTTTAAAAGCCCAAACTCATCCTAAAGCCCACATTACAATCTCATCCCATCACCACTCAATTAATATCATCCCTCAAGTCCTACATCAATCATCAAATGGTTCTAAGTCAAGCCATATGCCAAATCACCCCTAAATGCCAAAAATTCCTAAAATCCATTTCCATGTAAATAAGCCAAGCCATCCCTAAGCCAAATGGAGTCCTTGAAGCCATGCACAAGCCACATGAAGCCATGGGATCCACTTTACACATCATCATACTATTAATTGCAAAAGGAGGAGCCTCTTTTAAGCCCCCTTAAGAAGGTTTTAACCCTTTTAATGCTTCACCTTAATCCATAATTAATCAAAATATTCATGGATGATGACTTCTCTACCCTTCCCTAGCTGATTCATCAGATCCTTCCTCAGCCCAAATCAGCCATGGGGAGGTGAACCAAGCTCATTTCCAATGGGTTGACCAAACCAAATGCAAAAGAAGCCACCTCCCCATGCTATTTTGATCCAACCACTTTACACATGTAAGGCTTCAATTGAATTCACCAACTTCAACCCCTGACCTCCCTGACCTTAAGGGTGACCCTTGCCTGCCGGCCAGCCACTTGGGCCGCCGGAAAACGCCATGGCCGAGACATGGGGAGGAGCCAAACTTTGGACTTCCACCTTGCTGAGTTGCCCCATGCCCAATGGCCACCATGGTTGTTCTTCCCTTGACCTAAGCAGCTGATCTCAAGTCCTAACTCTCCCTGGGAGGCCCTCCAGCCTCTCCTATTTAAACCCCACCCCTCTCGGCCATGGAAGTGGTGCTGAATCAACCCTAAGGAAACTCTGCCAAAATCACTCCAGACTCTCCCCACACCTAGAGCACTTGATCCCCATCGTCCTCCTCGCCTCTAATCACCACTAATTTAGCTCGATTTTGGAGCTCGATTCTCGAGCCGAACGAGTACATTCCCAAATCCTCCACCAAAGTCAAATTAAACTCACCTACACCTGCACAAGGTCAAAAGGAGAAGTTCCCAGGTGAAAGCCCCCTCTCCGGGCCACCCATCCGTTCCGGACTCCAAAGGTTGAGATCGGGCTTGGTCGAAATCATACTCGGACAATTCACCGGGCCGGGAGACTTCATCTGGAGCTTGCTTGGACTCAATCGAAGGTGACACAACCCTCAGATCGAAGCCACACTTCTCTGAGCAAAGGTATGGTCTCACTCTTCTTCCCAAGCTTCTGAACATTCTCCATTTTTATTGAGTCAATTTCATGCTACATAAACCTTATGGATGTGTTCTTCTCTTCAAGACGAATCCATAGAGCACAAGAACACGAAAATCCATTGAGAAATGAGTGAGTTCTTAGGGTTTTAGTGTGGACGGTTCTCGGGCTAGGAGGCTTAGGGACGTTGAACGGATGTCGTTCATTCAATACACGCGCGGATGGACGGCTCAGATCAGGTCGGATCAGCGGATGATACGTGGAAGGCGAGACCTGGGCTGCTGACTCAAGTGGCGGCATCGAATGGGAGCGCGCCGCGTGGCCGTTCGGAGATGCCGAGAATTACAGGGCGCCGCGTGGATAAGTAGGAAATTAGGGTATTTCTTGATTTATTTAATTCCCTAAACTTCAAAAATGCATAACTTTGTGTAGGAAAATCAGAAAAATAAAATAAAAAAACCCTCTTGCTCAGTGAACAGAGGAGAATAATGTGGAAAAGAAATCATTTAATTTCATTGAGCATTTGATTTTTAATAATTTATTTACTCTCTACACTATTTCAATTCTCCATGCATGTATACAAATCACCATGGCATGAGACCATAGGGCTTCTGAAGCCTCTGAATTTGGGAACATTCCCTGAATTTTTCAAAGTCAGTGGCCACCCCTATGAAGAGTTATTAATTTTTCAATTCTAGATCACTATGTTGAATATTTTAATTCCAATAATTAGCATGTTGTGAAATAAATTCTAGGAAAATATGAGGATGTTTTTTATGACCAGAGTACTCTAGGAAAAATAGGCTTTGAATTAATCCACTTGGAATAACCCTAATTGGCTTAAACACCCAAAATAGGTCCTTAATTAATTAGAGCTAATCATACATCAAATTGACTTGAAATCAATTCTCCACTGACCTTTAGGATCGGAGGAACCCACCATAAAAATTTGAAGTCAATTGGACTTGGTTAGCCCTACCAAATGGGTTGATTAAGCCATTTAGCCAACTTAAACTTTAAAAATTCATAACTTTCAAAATGCTTTTCAAAAATTCACCAAATTGGTTTTGGAGCCTCTCTGATATCAGGGGAATTTACGAAAATTAAAATTTCAATTTTCTAAAAATTTGATTTTTTGCATTATTTAAATATTTTTAATAAATAAAAAATAATAAAAATCACAAAAATAATAAAATTCACCAAAATTTTACATTTTGAATTTTAATCACTTAGGAACAAACCCCATATTTTTCTTAAGTCTATATGATGAGATATTAAATCTTAAAGCCCTAAGGTAATTTTAAAATTTAAAAAATGTAATTTTTAGCATTTCCACTAAAATAATTCTAATAAATGAAAGAAAAATCAGAAAATTGTAAAAATTGATTCTCTGATTTCCTTGATATCAGAGAGATTTTTGAAAAATATAAAATTCATTTTTCAACCTTTATTTTATTTTGAAATTAATTAATACTCCAAAACTCAAAATAATTATAATAAAAAGAATATAATTCAAAAAATCACCAAAATTGGTCCAAGTGGTCCTCTGGTCATTAGGAATGTCCCATAATTTTCTTAAGGATAGAAACTTTCCCTTGGTCATATTATTAAATTTTCCTTGGAAATCCTTATTTTCCACCAAAAATAATTACATAAATAAATTAAATACAAAAAAATCACATTTTCTCCTCTAATGCCTTTATTGACATATGAGTGAAATCACATAAAAATTTCAAATTCATTTGAGCTCAATTTAGTGAGTTATGGAATTAGTAAGCTTGAAGGGCAAAATGGTAATTAAAATTTTAACCATTAATTAAAACTTTAGGCTTAATAAAATGAAAAAGTAAAATATATGATCTTAATCTGATTTGGATGATTGAAATTTAAATAATTAAAGGGTAGAAACCTACTAAACAATTTAAAAATAATTAAAATAAACCTTAATCAAATAATTAATTAAATTTGGAAGAATAATAAAATTGGAATTATTAAAATAGAGATATTATTAGGAAGAGATTTGTTCTTTAATTTAAGAATCCATAAATTAATTATCTCAATAATATTTAATTCCTAATTAAAATGATAATCCAAATTTAAGATTTAAAATGCTAAAAGACTTAATCATTAAATTAAATTAAAGTTAAATTATTTAAATTAAATCCTTTTAAAATTTCAATTAAATTAATACTTTAACAATTAAAATTAAATCATCTTTAAAACATAAAAAATAAACTATTAAATTAAAATTAAAAATAAAATTAAATTAAAATTAAAATTAAATTAAATTAAATTAAATAAAATTAAATTAAATTAAAACTTTTTCAATTAAATCAAATTAAATCAAATTAAATTAAATTAAATTAAATTAAATTGAATCAAATTAAATTAAATTAAATTAAATTAAATTAAATTAAATCATATTAAATTAAATTAAATTAAATTAAATTAAATTAAAATAAAAAATAAAATCAAGTTAAAATTAAAATTAGATTAAATTAAATAAATTAAATTAAAATTAAAACTAAACCAAATTAAATTAAATTAAAGTTAAATTAAATTGAATTAAAAATAACATCACCTAAGACATAAAAAAATTCAAAAATAAATATAAAGCAACTTGAACACTATTCCAAACTTAAACCCATTAACTGAAATTAAATTAAATCATAAACCATTTGAACATCAATTTGCCCTCGAAAGCTTTTGTTGTCATAACTCCTAAACAGAACGTTAAGTGAAGTGTTACTTCACTCATAGGATATTCAAATGTCCTAGTTCACTGAGTGAGATAACAACAAAACTTGAATTCCTGGACGATTAATTCATTTGTATAATTAAATTCTCTTGGACTTAAAAATAATCCTAGAAATATTGAAAAGATGTTTAAGACTCGTCTTAAGCACTTCCTCGATATGATGGGATGTTTATAAAAACAATTGAGCTTAATTATTCTTTGATGAAGAAAATCGTCCTCAAACCAAAACACAAGAACCTAGACGTCATAGGAAATGACTAGCTATAAGATTAGGAACTTGGTAGAAAACCATAACCCTTCCCTTAGCTTTACCTAGGAGCTTGCTTTAAATGCTCAAATATTCTAAATTGTGTTTAAGTGCTGCCTAGGATGACGGGAAGACCCTCCAAGTACGCTTTTATTTTGTTGCAATTTACCTTCTTGCAATTTACTTATTGCAAACGCACTTTACCTTTCTTGCATGATAAATAACTGTTGCATGAAAACCCACACCTCTAGGGTAGTCCCTAAAACTGAAACCAAAACTAAATTAAAAGTCATTACAAGATAAAATTCACCGCCATAAAATTTCAAAATATAAAACAACTCAAAATTTAATCGCAAATAGAACAACAAAACTACAACTATAACTAAATTAAAACGTCTTGTTGGATGATCGGGAATACCTCGGATGATGTAACCTACGTGTTGCTAACGGGATTTCCCGGGGTCTAAATAAAAGTGTGGAACTCATTCGATTGAGTTTAGCAAATTCATCTGGACTAAGTGAATCCGATAAAAATAACGGTGCCGGAAGGATGGAACCGTGGGATCTTAACCGGTGTTGTTATAATCAACTTTAAGATTTGTTTTAATTAAAATATTAAAAAAACACTTGGATTTTAAGATTTTCTTTAAACTAAAACACTTCTCTCATCCTTTGATTTATGACTTCTAAAACTAAACCTCTGCAACAACAAGGAGCTTGGAGCACGGTGGGCAGCACGGCCATCTTCTTCAGTAAAACAACTCTACATCAGCTAAACATTCCTAGAATTAACAACCAAAGCCATAGAATTTCGAAGTAGTTTGCTTAGTGCAACATAAATCCTCAACTTTTCGTTAGGCATTTGCATAATAATGTTATGTAAATTAAGCCCTAACCGGTCTTACGATTCCGAGGTAGTCGTTCGGTACGACATAAACCATCACATCTTCGAGGCTATTTGTATGATTATGTCATACTAATATAAGTCCTAATTAATTAAAATTGGTAGGATGGAAACATTAAGTAAATTTCCAAATCCAAGCCAAACAATAGGATAGTCGAGAAATTACCGAAGTTCGCTTCAAATCTTTGATTTCTCCTACCTTTCTTCCTTTGAATTCCCAAAATAAAAATGTTCCAAATTTGATCCATTCCCTATTGAAATTTCAAAACTCAATCCCTTGAAAACTTAAACTTTGAAATTCTTGAAGAGCAGAACTACTGATTATTATCAAGAGTTTTCTTAGTTGATTCCCGTCACTTAAGATGTAATTAACTATAGGGGCTTGCCCTTATAGGGAATTTTTAAGAACCCAAGTAATATAAACCCTGTTTAATGTTTTCATATTAGACAGGGGAACTTGTCGGCTTATAAAATTGGTTCACAGACCAAACGAATGTCACAAACCTTTCTAGTTTATTTAATTGAGCCCTATTATCAAGCAATGTGTCTATTCTTCGGGATAGATACACGGTTTGTGGTATGGCGCTCGTTTATATAAACTATTCGGGATGTGAGATCAGTTTGATTTCATATCTTAAAATTTTCAAATTTAAAATTATTTTCAAAAATCAAGTACTACTTTTTCAAATTATTTATTTAAATTAAATTAAAAATTTGCCAACAAATTCTGTAGGCGACCCCCTTTTTTAAATACAACACACTAACCTAAAAATAAGCCGTACAAACTTCTGGCGACTCCGCTGGGGAAAATTCCTCTCTCCATTTTTAATCAGATAGTTCTGCTTTCAAAAATCGGTAGTGTATCCATGTCCCTAGTGGATCAAACTACCCTTCTTTCCTTTGGAATACTATATTCATTTCTACCTTGAACGAGTATAGCCAACATTCTCTCGGATTTAGGAGCCACTGTTTAGACACCCCTAAACAGAGATTCTGAGATCCTTTTACCTCATTTCTGAGGTGGGGTGGACCCCCAATAGGTGTTAGTTTAGGAGTGGTCCTTCGAGTCGAGAAGTCTTGCATGAGACTTTCTTTTCCCTTCAAATTTAGAATTGGATTCTTTACCTTCTCTACACCTTTAAACATTCCGTTCCTAATAAACAAACCCTCTAATGAATGACTCTTTTAACAAATAACTCTTCCTTTTAAATACATGAACAAGAATGTGTTCAGACTCTTTTCGATTCCTTTCTTTTCGTCCTGATGAGAAGAAGCATAACTTGGGACTGACAATCAGAATCTACCTTGCAGAAATGGAAGCCCCAAAACTAATTTTCTCCTTCACCAATGGACTGGACTTCTCTGTTTACAAGGATGTGCTACCCGACAATGGGATCATCCGGTTTGGACAAGGATTCGAGAACACAAATGTCAAGATCACTGATGTTACCCTTTTCGTACTAACAGACAAAATATCTGAAACCGAAAGACCTTTGATCGAGTTTAACCTTAAGTCAACTCAAGGGTTTCTTCCCCTGCAAAGGGTTCCAGCTGAGAGGAATACTGCTGTCCATAGAAGGATCATTATCTCTACCCCCACTGGTCTAGTCGTCTCTGCACCTACCCCGGCCTCCGACAAACTGAAGGGGAAGGAAGTTCAAATTTGTAACGAGCATGTTACCGTGGAGGGTACAGATTTTCGTGCAAGACCTTCTGTTTTTGAAATTGGGTCCAGCTCAAGGGTTCCACCCCTAACACGGACTCGGAGAAGAAACGAGGCGGGAAGATTGCCGGGAAGGCCGTAGCCGCCGAAGTCGCTTTCTTAGAAGAAATCCCTGAGTACACACCACTACCTGAATACATACCATTGCCTGAATATACACCCATTTTGGAAGGAAGTAGATTCCATCCCCTTTCCTCCGCAACTGACGAGGAAAATGTCCGCAAGATTACTTCTACATTACCTCGACCCGCATACTATAGCGATAACAGAAAGAAAAGGGCTAGGATTACACCATTTGCCCGACTACAGACTGTGATTGAGAAGTTAGCAAAGAAAGAGAAATGCCCTGTATCAGAGATTTTAAGAAGGATAGGACGGGTGCCGGCCAAATCCCATCTTGGGCCACAAGTAGAACCTGCTATCGCTGCAGAAGAGACGAATAAGAAGATGAAGGCTAGTCCACCTATTGTTGTTTCAGGTTTACAGATCAGGGAAGATACCACCTTCCAGCATTCAGCCGACAAACCATCCGGTCCTAGGCCTTCTGCTGCTAGAAGGATGGTATGGCGTCCCACTACCGGCCAATTAAGACCGAAACAGCGACCTGAGAAGGAAAGTCTTGTCAGGAGACTCGAGTCTAAAGAAAGCACCACTACAATGAAGGGGACTCCCAAAAAGGAACCCGACAGCCATCGCATGATAACTGCTAAACCGCATGAAAAAGACCATTGGAAGACGCTATGGAAAAGCTATGAACTGATATTCAGTGATTAGCAAGAGAAAGAGGAGAAAAATTCGGTGATGAAGTCGACTCGTCATAATTCATGGATGATGAATATGCAGAAATTAACATGGTTGAAACACGAGCATCGTCAGCTTCGAAAGGTTCTCCGAGAGCTCTGGAAAGAGATGAACCGGAAGCATTAAGAGCACAAATTCGAGAAAAAGACGATACAATCTCTCAATTGGCGAAAAGAATGGAAGAGATGACTGCAGCCCTAGCCACTCTTTAGAGTCAATTTCAACCTCCAAGAGAAACGCCTCCAGAAGTTATTCATATTACAGATGGAGGAAAAGAGATTACATCCGTTAACGGAGACGATCAGCCAAAGAAAGATTCTACCCAGAACATGATTCCAGAAAAGGATATCAAGAGTATGGTGGAACAACAGGTGCGAGAAGCCTTGGCACAATCAAAGAGCGGGACATCCATTCGGACGGGTAGACCTTACCCCAAAGAATTTGACACTGTCCAATATACGAAAGGCTTTGTACCACCTCTATTCAAGACCTTTGATGGAACCAGAAACCCTCGACAGCATGTTGCACATTTTCGTGCCAGTTGTTGTAATGCCGGCAGAAGTGATGCTTTACTCTTCAGACAATTTGTTAGCAGCCTATCAGGGATCGCCTTTGATTGGTATGCGGAATTACAAAACGGTTCGGTGAAGACATTTTCAGAATTAGAGAACCTCTTCATCAAGCGATTTGCCGAAGCTCAGCACCACATCACTATAGGTGATTTAGTGGTAGAGAAGCGAAGGCCGAACGAAACTTTGGTGGATTACATACTTCGATGGAGGAATCTAAGTATGAAGTGTGAGCCACAGCTACAAGAACAGCATGCAGTCGGCATTTTACTTAAGAGCATTCATGGCCCGATAGCACTTCTCCTCAAGGGATTTACTATTAAGACTTTCGAGAAGTTGTTAAGCAAGGCCGGAAGCTTGCAAGAGGAGGCAAAGCAATTAAGCTTCATCGACAAAACAGACAAACAGAAGCCCGTGAAAAATTTTGAAAAGAAGTCCAGGATCGTTGCAGCAGTCGATAAAGGCAAGCAGCCAATATAAATACCATAAGAACGGCCGCAGCAACCTCAACAGAATTACCAGGAACCCCGACCCAGCTATCAGTCATCTCAACAGTATGAACAACCACCTCGTCCACAACGTACGTTGAGGGAGCTTCTAAGCAGGGAGTATCCATTCAAGAATGAGGCAGTGCCGAAAATGTTTCGCAGTCTGATGAAGACTCAAGATTTCCAACTTCCAGAGCCCAAGAGACTAGAAGAAGTCGACAAGAAAGGAGATCCCAACTTTTTCCCTTACCACCGGATGCTTGGACACAAGATAGAAGATTGTATTACCTTCAAAAGTTGGCTCAACGACAATCTTCGAAAAGGGAACATAACAATCCCGAAGGAATACATGAAGGAACCCCATAAAGGAGGTTCCGTCAATGTTATCTCGACGGATCTCATTGTTCCGATAGATCCCTATGCGACTGACGATGGATGGACTACCGCTTGGACAAAGTCTTCGAAGAAGATTTTAGATCGCATCCAAACCACTTCGGTTCGAGCCTCAATTCAGAGTTCGAAACCTGTCAAGTCGGCACTATCACTTGCGATAGAAGAACCACCTCAACAAGAGAAGACTGAAGAAAAGAAGAAAATTGACGAAGAAGAGAAGACCGAGGCTCCTAAGGCTAGACAAGGGGCTGCTTATCCTAGGATAGTTTTTTCCGATTCAGGGGAGAAATCCCTCGAACCACTGACTCTGTATGATTATCTGCTCACTCCGGTGGGATCTTATAATAATAAGGGTTATGGCGTTGGCTACGTTTTGACTGTTTCTAACGATTACGTAACTAGCGACGACCAACCTAATCCGGATGTCGATTACGATACAAATAACAATTCTCAAATCATACACAATCTCGACGATCACAATGACAAAGAAGACATCCACCAAGGAGGCTATGAGAGTTCAACAAGCAACGAATCTATCTGCGAGTTTCGAGGAGCTCCAGTCACAATAGAGTTAGAGCCTTCAGACTCCGAAGCTGATCTAGAAGAAACTATCATTCCAATTCAGAAGGAGACATCAGCAAACTCAATACTAGATTCAGAAGAAATCACAGAAGTCAACTTACGAAGTGGAAGAGTTCTACCTCCGAGAATGGGTCCAAAAGACAAAGGAAAGCAAGTGGTTGTTCAAGAAGAACCAACCCCGGCAGTAGAAATACCCATTCGACAAGAAGCCGAGACACATGAAAATAAAGTGGACTACAACGTGCTAGCCCATCTTAGGAAACTACCAACCAAACTAAGCATCTACGACGCTCTCATCTTATCAAAGGAGATGAGAGAAGCTCTGATCAAGGTCTTACTTGATCCAGAAATATGCTTAGCTCAAATGGCCGGAGATTCCTTAGATGAGGTTTGCTCGTTAAAGGAACAGCGAGGTGTTACCTTAACGGACAATGACCTACTACTTGGGACGACAGACCACAACCGACCATTGTACATTTCAGTTACAATCGTGAAGTTTACACTCTCTAGAGTATTGGTGGATCCAGGAGCATCAATCAATATAATGGATCTTCGAACGCTAGCATATTTGGAAATTGATGCTCGCGAGCTCGAAGCGGACAAAATGCTATTATGAGGATTTAACCAGAAAGGAGAAAGAGCCCTCGGATCAATAACACTGCTAATGAAGACCGGTGACTTGGCAAAGACAACCGCAAAATTTCACATAATTGATTCAGAAACGTCATTCAACGCTCTACTGGGCCGACCATGGATACATGAAAACAGGATGGTACCATCATCCCTACACCAGTGCATCAAATACTACGATGGAGGGGAACAGTGCATCAAAGGTGACTTACAACTGTTTTCCGTACATGAAATTGGAATCCATGAAGATGCAGCTTATTACGCACCTCCGAAGAAAACAATCTTCTCCAGAGATACCATAACAAATGAAGCAAAGGAAGTTCGGGACAACAAAGAACCTGAAGTTCTATTCCAACAGTCACTCACCACTCCCTTACGGCGAGATGGTGAAGGTTTCTCCACAACTCGCATCCGAGGTCGAGGCCGGGGACGAGGTCGTGGCAGAGACGTTAGGACAGTTGGACAGAGGAAACCAGCCATCAATGTTGATTGGGAAGATAGTTTTGAAGAAGAAAAAGAAATCAAGCAATAAAAGCAACGACAATAAGTCGGAGGAAGCCGCAATTCAGAATCTCTCTCGAAGATGAAAAGAACGAGGAATATAAATCGATGTACGAGAAGATTAACCACTATGTACATACTATGACCCTGACCCCGATCCATTCTAATAAGATCGAGGGTATGGTGGGCAAAGAGGTATGTAGCGGCGGTGCAAAGCCCATCAAATTCTACCATGGTGCTCCTTCCTCCAAAACTGAAAATAATGTACAATTTGAAGATGCTACTTCATCAGAATTAATGAAATTACCTTTTGAGTGGTACTCTCCCTGTGTTCAAAATTTAATTCAGCGTGGTTTCTTTCCTTGACAATGGACAAAAGTTCAATGACAACATTTTGAAAATTTATGGAATAACTCCGGTCGTCCACCCAATTCAAGACATGGTCTCAGATTCGGCACAGTAGGATCAGTTGACGATACTGAATTTTGCATGGTTGTCACTTGCAAGTCAAATGAAGACTGCATGGAAGCTACAGAAGAACTTGAAGATTTAAAAATTGGAAACGCTCCACCAGAGTTCGAAGAAGAGATCAAATCTACAATAGATGAGTTAACAGAAGTTAACTTAGGTACTAGCGAAGAGCCTAGACCTACCTTTGTTAGCTCCTTACTCAATAAAGAAGACTCCGAAGAAATAATCAAGTTATTAATGGAATTTAAAGACTGTTTTGCTTGGAGTTATGATGAGATGCCAGGTTTAGCTCAAGAGGTCGCAGTCCATAAGCTAGGAGTGGATCCTGCTTCTGTTCCAGTCAGACAAGATTCTAGAAGAATGCGTCTAGAAATCGAACAACAAGTCATAGCTGAAGTTAAAAAGCTAATAGACGCTAAATTTGTCCGTGAAGAACAATACCCTACTTGGTTAGCCAATGTGGTACCAGTCAGGAAGAAGAATGGTCAGATCAGAATTTGTGTGGATTTTAGAGATTTAAACAAGGCATGTCCAAAAGATGAATTCCCTCTACCGATCCCGAATTAATGATCGACATTGCTTCAACACATGAAATATACTCATTCATGGATGGATCTTCGAGGATACAACCGGATAAAAATGGCTCCAGAAGATGAAAAACTTACGACATTCGAACGCCGATCAGAGTATATTGCTACAAAGTGATGCCATTCGGACTGAAGAACACAGGAGCAACCTACCAGAGAGCAATGACAAGAATTTTTTATGATCTCTGTACGACTTTATTTTTAGGTTAAGTGTTTTGAAAAGGGGGTCGCCTAACAGAAATTGTCGGCGAATTTTATATTTTAAATTTAATTTAAATATATATATATAATTTAGAAAGTAGCATTTGATTTTGAAAATAATTTTATGTTTGAAAATCTTAAGATATGAAATCAAACTGATCTCACATTCCGAATAGTTTACATAAACGAGCACCGCACCACAAACCTTGTATCTACCCCGAAGAATAGACACACTGCTTGGTAATGGGGCTTGATTAAATAAACTAGAAAGGTTTGTGACATCCGTTTGGTCTGAGAACCAATTTTATAAGCCGACAAGTTCCCCTCTTAATATAAATGAATTAAGTAGGGTTTATATTACTCGGGTTCTTAAAATTCCCTATAAGGGCAAGCCCCTATAGTTAATTACATCTTAAGTGACGGGAATCACTTAAGAAAACTCTCGATAATAATCAGTAGTTCTGCTCTCAAGAATTTCAAAGTTTAAGTTTTCAAGGGATTGAATTTTGGAATTTCAATAGGGAATGGATCAAATTTGGAATAATTTATTTCAGGAGTCCAAAAGGAAGAGAAATAGGAGAAGCTGAGGATCCAAGAAGAATCTTGGCAACTTCCCAAACTATCCTATTGTTTGGTTTCGAGTTTAAGAAAATCCTAATATTATCTGATATTTCAATCTTGCCAATTTTAATTAATTTGGACTTATATTTGTATGATAAAATCATACAAATAGCCTGGAAGATGTGAGGGTTTATGTCGTATCGGACGACTACCTCGTAATCCCAAAACTGGTTAGGGCTTAATTCGCAATGCAAATGCCTAACAAAAGGTTGAGAATTTATGTTGCACTAGGCAAACTACCTCGAAGTCCTATGACTTAGTTATTTAATTCATAAGAAAGTTTTACTGAAGCAGATTCAGGTTTTGCTGATGACGATGGTCGTGCTGCCCACCATGCTCTGAGCTCCTTGTTGTTGCAGAGGTTTAGTTTTAGAAGTCATAAATCAGGAGATGAGAAAAGTGTTTTGGTTTAGAGAAATTCTTAATTTCCAAGTGTTTTTTTTATGTTTTAATTAAAACAAGTCTTAAAGTTGATTATAACAACACCAGTTAAGATCCCACGGTTCCATGCTTCTGGCATCGTTATTTTAATCGGATTCACTTAGTCCAGATGAATTTGCTAAACTCAACTAAATGAGTTCCTCACTTTCATTTAGACCATGGGAAATCCCGTTAGCAACACGTAGGTTACATCATCCGAGATATTCCCGATCATATAACAAGACATTTTAATTTAGTTGTAATTGCAGTTTTGTGTTCTTTTTGTGATTAAATTTTGAGTTGTTTTATATTTTGAAATGTTATGGCGGAGAATTTTATCTTGCAATGACTTTTAATTTAGTTTTGGTTTCAGTTTTAGGGACTATCCTAAAAGTGTGGGTTTTCATGCAACAGTTGTTTATCATGCAAGAAAAGTAAGTGCGATGCGATTAAGTAAATTGCAACAAAGTAAATTGCAATAAAATAAAAGCGTACCTGGAGGGTCTTCCCGTCATCCCAAGCTGCACTTAAAACACAATTAAGATATTTAAGCATTTAAAGCAAGTGCCTAGGTAAAGCTAAGGGAAGGGTTATGGTTTTCTACCAAGGTCCTACTCCTATAGCTAGTCATCTCCTATGACGTCTAGGTTCTTGTGTTTTGGTTTGAGTACGATTTTCTTCATTAAAGAACAATTAAGTTCATTTGTTCTTATAAACATCTCATCATATCGAGGAAGTGCTTAAGACGAGTCTTAAACATCTTTTCAATATTCCTAGGATTATTTTTAAGTCCAAGAGAATTTAATTATACAAATGAATTAATCGTCCAAGAATTCAAGTTTTGTTATCCTGCTCAGTGAACTAGGACATTTGAATATCCTATGAGTGAAGTAACATTTCATTTAACGTTCTATTTAGGAGTTATGACAACAAAAGCTTTTGAGGGCAAATTGATGTTCAAATGGTTTATGATTTAATTTAATTTCAGTTAATGGGTTTAAATTTGGAATAGTGTTCAAGTTGCTTTATATTTATTTTTGAATTTCTTTATGTCTTAAGTGATGTTATTTTTAATTCAATTTAATTTAACTTTAATTTAATTTAATTTGATTTAGTTTTAATTTTAATTTAATTTAATCTAATTTTAATTTTAACTTGATTCTATTATTTAATTTAATTTAATTCAATTTAATTTGATTTGATATGATTTAATTTAATTTAATTTAATTTAATTTAATTTAATTTAATTTGATTTAATTTAATTTAATTTAATTTAATTTAATTTAATTTAATTTAATTTAATTTAATTTAATTTAATTTAATTTAATTTAAGTTAATTTAATTTTTAATTTAATTTAATTTTTAATTTTAATTTAATATTTTATTACTTTTTTTTATGTTTTAAAGATGATTTAATTTTAATTATTAAAGTATTAATTTAATTGAAATTTTAAAAGGATTTAATTTAAATAATTTAACTTTACTTTAATTTAATGATTATGTCTTTTAGCATTTTAAATCTTAAATTTGGATTATCATTTTAATTAGGAATTAAATATTATTGAGATGATTAATTTAGGGATTCTTAAATTAAAGAACAAATCTCTTCCTAATAATATCCCTATTTTAATAATTCCAATTTTATTATTCTCCCAAATTTAATCAATTATTTAATTAAGGTTTATTTCAATTATTTTTAAATTGTTTAATAGGTTTCTACCCTTATTATTCAAATTTCAATCATCCAAATCAGATTAGGATCAAATACTTTACTCTTTAATTTTATTAAGCCTAAAGTTTTAATTAAAGGTTAAAATTTTAATTACCAGTTTGCCCTTCAAGCTTAATAATTTCATAACTCACTAAATTGAGCTTAAATGAACTTGAAATTTTTATGTGACTTCACTCATATGTCAATAAAGGCATGAGAGGAGAAAATGTGATTTTTTTGTATTTAATTTATTTATATAATTATTTTTGGTGGAAAATAGGGATTTCCAAGGAAAATTTAATAATATGACCAAGGAAAAGTTTCTGTCCTTAAGAAAATTATGGGACATTTCTAATGACCAGAGGATCACTTGGACCAATTTTGGTGATTTTTTGAATTATATTTTTTTTTATTATAATTATTTTGAGTTTTGGAGTATTAATTAATTTAAAAATAAAATAAAGATTGAAAAATGAATTTTATATTTTTCAAAAATCTCTCTGATATCAAGAAAACCAAAGAACCAATGTTTATAATTTTTTGATTTTTCTTTGATTTATTAGAATTATTTTAGTGGAAATGCTAAAAATAAACATTTTTTTAATTTTAAAATTACCTTAAGGCTTTAAAATTTAATATCTCATTATAGAGACTTAAGAAAAATATGGGATTTTTTCCCAAGTGATTACAATTCAAAATGTGACATTTTGGTGAATTTTATTATTTTTGTGTTTTGTATTATTTTTTAATTATTAAAATATTAAAATAATGCAAAAAATCAACTTTTTTAGAAAATTGAAATTTTATTTTTCTTAAATTCCCTTGATATCAGAGAGGCTTCAAAACCAATTTAATGAATTTTTGAAAAGTATTTTGAAAGTTATGATTTTTTAAAATTTAAATTAGCTAAATGGCTTAATCAACCCATTTAGTAGGGCTAACCAAGTCCAATTGGCTTCAAATTTTTATGGTGGGTTCCTCTGATCCAAAAGGTCAGTGGAGAATTGATTTCAAGTGAATTTGATGTATGATTAGCTCTAATTAATTAAGGACCTATTTTGGGTGTTTAAGCCAATTAGGGTTACTCCAAGTGGATTAATTCAAAACCTATTTTTCCTTGGTTCCTCTGGTTATAATAAACATCACCAAATTTTTCTAGAATTTATTTCACAATATGCTAATTATTGGAATTAAAATACTCAAACTAGCAACCTAGAGTTGAAAAATCAATAACTCTTTATAGGGATGGCCTCTGACTTTGGAAAATTCAGGGAATGTTCCCAAATTCAGAGGCTTCAAAAGCCCTATGGTCTCATGCCATGGTGAGTTGTATACATGCATGGAGAATTAAAAATGTGCAGAGAGTAAATAAATTATTAAAAATAAAATACTTGATGAAATTAAATGATTTCTTTTCCACATTATTCTCCTCTGTTCACTGAGCAAGAGGGTATTTTTATTTTATTTTTCTGATTTTCCTACACAAAGTTATGCATTTTTGAAGTTTAGGGAATTAAATAAATAGAAAAATAACCTATTTTTCTACTTATCCACGCGGCTCTGACTCAACCTCGGCGTCTCCGAAAGGCCACGCGGCATGTTCTGATTCGGCGCCGCCATCCGACTCAGCGCTCCAGGGGCCCACTGTATCGTTCCGTCTCCTCATCCGACGCGATCCTGGCCTTCTGTCCACGCATGTATTAAATGAACGGCATCCGTTCATCATCCCCAAGCTTCCCAGCCTGAGAACCGTCCACACTAAATCCTTAATATCTCACTCAATACTTAACAGATTTTTGTGTTCTTGTGCTCTATGGATTCGTCTTGAAGAGACGAATACATCTATACGGTGATCATGCATTGAAATTAAGGTATTTGAAATGGAGAATCTCCAGAAGCTCGGGGTAAAGAGTTAGCTCATACCTTAGCTCAGAGAAGTGTGGCTTCAATCTGAGGGTTGTGTCACCTTCGATTGGGTCCAAGCAAGCTCCAGATAGAGTCCCTTGGCCTGGTGAATTATCTAGGTATGATTTCGACCAAGCCCGATCACAAAGCTTGGAGTCTGGAAGCAATGGATGGCCTGGTGAGGGGGCTTTTGCTGGTGAACTTCTTCTCTTGGTCTGGTGAAGGTGTAAACCAATCAATTTGGGGATTGGCTCACTGTGAAGAAGTGTCCTAGTTTTGTGCTGAAGTTTGAACTCAAAATTGAGCTCAGCTAGAGGGAATTGGGGCTGGAATCCAGTGGGAATCAAGTGCTCTATGTGTAGAGAGTGGTCTGGAATGATTTTGGCAGAGTTTCCTTAAGGTTGGTTCAGCACCTCTCCCATGGCCGAGAGAGGTGGGGTTTAAATAGAGCTGGCTGGAGGCTCTCCCAGGGGGAGTTAGGGCGTGGGATCAGCTGCTCTGGTGAGGAGAAGAACAGCCATGGTGGCCATTGAGCATGGGGCAACTCAGAAAGTGAGAATTCCAAGCATGGGCTCACATGATGCTCTCGGGTGTGGTGTTTTCCGGTGGCCCAGGTGGCTGGCCGGCTGGCAGGGGTCACCATCTTGACCAGGGAGGTCAGGGCTTGGCAATGGTGAAGTCAATTGGGCTTAAACAACTGTAAAGTGCTTGGATTAAAATGGTATGGGGGAGAGGCCACTTTGTCTTGATTTGGGTCAACCCATCCTTTTGGGCTAGGTGCACCACCCAAGGCCTGGTTTTGGGCTGAAAAGACTCGCTCGGGTCAGCTGCCATGGAGTGGTGAAGTCTCCATCCATTGTGAGGTGGCTAAGCATGGTTTAGTGTGTGACATGCTTATGGTTAAAAAGGCTTAATGAAGGATTAGGAAAGGGGGCCCTCCTTTTGCCATTAATGGCTTGGTCACATGTCAAACCTTCCATGGCTTCATGTGGCTTGTCCATGGCTTGCATGTGGCTTCATTTGGCTCATCCTTGACTTAGGAAAAGTGGATCCATTTATATGAAAAAGGAATTTGGATATTTTGGCACTTTAGTGAAAAATTTAGATGGTGCTTGATTTAGATTGATTTGATGATTGATTTGGGACTTAGGAATTGATCCCAATTAAAGGGATGATGAGAAGGAATTGCCATGTGGGCTTTGGGCTTTTGGGTTTCTCTTTGGATGGGCTTTCAAGATGGTTTAGAGAGTGGGCTATTAGATTTTAAAACAAATTTCAGGATGATAATTTTGTAAAGGATTGGATCCAATAAGTGTTTAATTTAATTTATGAAGGTTTCATGAATGATTTGGAATAAATTTGAAGTGGTTTGGGCTTGAACTAGGCTGGATTTGGACCTCTTTGGTAAATGGGTCAATGTAGGTCAAATTGGGCTAACTTGGGCCAATGTTTGGCTAGGGTTCAAATTGATGTAAAATTAATGTTGGGAAATGTTTATGGGAATGTTTTAAAGTTGTTTTGACTTTGGTTGGGTTTTGATTTTGGGGTTTGGGCTTATTTAGGTTAGGTTTGGGTTTAGGTCAAAATTGGGCTTTAAGGTCCAAAATGAAATTTGGTTCAAATGTCAATTAAATTGGACTTGGATTTGGTCTAGATTGGTGTTGGAAATGTTAAATTGAAGTTTAGAATTGAATTGGACCAGAATTTGGGTCAATTGGGTAGGTTTGGCTTGACATTGGGTTCACTTTGGGTTAAAATGGGTCAAATTAGGGATTTTGACAAAAGTTGGGTAAATTGACACAATTGACCAATGGTGTAGTTGAACAAAAAGAAATTGGGAATATTTAGGATTTTTTGGAATTTTCTGGGAATTTTCTGAATTTTTGGATTTTTGGGTCAAGAGGGGCATTTTGGGTATTTGGAGGGTATTGGGGGGTATTTTGGAATTTTTGGTATTTTTGGCTATGGATGATCAATTTGAGTGGACAGAAATGTTTAGGAATGATTTTGGGGAATTTTGGGTAATTTTGGTGATTTTGCAAATTTTGAGTAGTTTCGAGGGCATTTGGTAGGTTAGGCAGGTCCGGAGCCCCGGGGGTCAAAAATTGAAAATTTAGAAAAATGAAGATTGGGTAAATGTAAGTGGAATGAAATCATTATGGTTGATCCATGAAGCCATGAAGCCATATCAAGCTCACATGAGCCATGAAGGGACTCATTTGAGGTATTCACTATGTTGTTCCTAACCCTCTTAGCCAAGGGCTTAGGGGTTAAGGACCATCCATGTGAATCAACTTTATGAGTCAGGAAGTCAAGTTGGGTATGGGTGTGGTTTTAGGAGGTGTGTGAAAGTGTAGTGTATAAGTGTAAGGTGTGCGTAAGTCAGCTCTCACCAGACCAGGCCACCCAGGGCAGTCCTAAGGCCAAAGAGTCCTATAGGAACTCATCCTTTAAACTTCTACATTTGATCTCAACCCTCTAGGTGATTAGGGGTTTACAATCAAGTTTGTGGAGTTTGCAGGGAGTTAAGAAGTGGTTTGAATTTCTAAATGGTGGGTCCCAATTCTAATCCTCTAAGATAGTCAAAGGAAAAGCCTAAGGCTAGATCCTAAGTATTAAAAAGAAGAAGAGAAGACCTCATCAAAAATGAGGTCAACAAATGGACCCCAAATAAGTGTGGTGAGCTGACAAAGCACTCCGCACGTATTGGTGTTGAACAAAGTGATCAACAAAACCAACACAAAAGTCTAAGTAACAAACTTAGGACAAAGTAGAAGAGTTTCCGCTGGGGAGTGTCAAGTATATCTCTGAGACTGGAGATTCCTGAACTCTCGCTGGGGAAAGGGAAAGGAGGTGAATCCCAAATCACATGATCTGGTGGAATTTCAATTTAGATTTTATTTTGTTTCAGTTTATGTTTTGATGTGTGAGCTTAGATTTTAGTTTGAGTTTAAATTTTGATTGAAGTTTTGTTAAGATTAATTTGAAGGGATTTGAACTTGAAATGAAAATTGGAATTTTGTGGTTTTAGATGTAACATCTTCAACCTCAAAAGAAAATTGAATTGATTAGATTGAATCATTACAATGAGGAGAGATCTCAGAGCAATGTGGTATTGGATATAAAATCCTTAACCTCAAAAGTTTGATTTTGATGTATTTCATTGCGATAGGGAAAGAATCCTAAAGGAATGCAGTCTCCGATGTAAAATCCTCAACCCCAAAAGTTTGATTTGGATGTATTTCATCGCAATAGGTAAAGAATCCTAAAGCAATGCAGTCTCGGATGTAAATCCTCAACCCCAAGAATTTGAATTTGATGTATTTCATTGCGATAGGGAAAGAATCCTAAAGCATTGCAGTCTCGGATGTAAAATCCTCAACGCCAAGAATTTGATTTGGATGTATTTCATCGCAATAGGGAAAGAATCCTAAAGCAATGTAGTCTCGGATGTAAAATCCTCAACCCCAAGAATTTGAATTTGATGTATTTCATTGCGATAGGGAAAGAATCCTAAAGAAATGCAGTCTCGGATGTAAAATCCTCAACCCCAAGAATTTGAATTTGATGTATTTCATTGCGATAGGGAAAGAATCGTAAAGCAATGCAGTCTCGGATGTGAAATCCTCAACCCCAAGAATTTGAATTTGATGTATTTCATTGCGATAGGGAAAGAATCCTAAAGCAATGCAGTCTCGGATGTAAAATCCTCAACCTCAAGAATTTGATTTTGATGTATTTCATTGCGATAGGGAAAGAATCCTAAAGCAATGCGATCTCGGATGTAAAATCCTCAACCCCAAGAATTTGAATTTGATGTATTTCATTGCAATAGGGAAAGAATCCTAAAGCAATGCAGTCTCGGATGTGAAATCCTCAACCCCAAGAATTTGAATATGATGTATTTCATTACGATAGGGAAAGAATCCTAAAGCAATGCAGTCTCGGATGTAAAATCCTCAACCCCAAGAATTTGAATTTGATGTATTTCATTGCGATAAGGAAAGAATCCTAAAGCAATGCAGTCTCGGATGTAAAATCCTCAACCCCAAAAGTTTGATTCTGATGTATTTCATTGCGATAGGGAAAGAATCCTAAAGCAATGCAGTCTCGGATGTAAAATCCTCAACCCCAAGAATTTGAATTTTGATGTATTTCATTGCGATAGGGAAAGAATCCTAAAGCAATGTAGTCTCGGATGTAAAATCCTCAACCCCAAGAATTTGATTTTGATGTATTTCGTTGCGATAGGGAAAGAATCCTAAAGCAATGCAGTCTCAGATGTAAAATCCTCAACCCCAAGAATTTGATTTTGATGTAATTAATTTTTGCAAAGATTTGCAGTGTGGAATTTTGGTGTTTCGAGAATTTCATGAAAGTTGTAAAAGATTTTTTTTTTGTGGAAAGAAACTATTTAGGAGGGAATATGTAGATGCTACATATCCCAATCAAAAGAGTTGATTGAGAGTTGCTAGTTTGGATTGGATATAATTCCTTGCCACTAGATGCGAATCGAAAACCTCGTGGCTCCATGTCAATGGAATCGACCGCTTCCATCCCAGACAAAGGAGAGAGCAGAACGGATTGGATTTCAGATTTGGAAGATTAAGTTTGAATTTGATTGAGATTTGATTTGAAATCTGGAAGGTTGAATTTGAATTTTTGATTGAGATTTGATTTGAAATTTATGTTCATTTTGTTTGTCTTTTAACGATTCAAATTTATTTTATCATTCATTAAATGTTCATGTGAATTTGGTGTTCATCATTTTTTAGATTTTTAGGGAAAGTTTTCTTTTATTCTTTTTTTTTGTTTCTTTTCTGTTCTTTGTTCGAAGTTCATTTAACTTTAATGGCGTTTCTCAGTCAACTTGCACAAAAGAGGTGAAGGCCAAAATGTGACATGGTCACTTTCATTCCAATCATGTTGAAGATACATCATACAACTCGATCTAGAATATATCTCATTCAATTCATATAGACTCAAAATGGACTATGCATGATCTTTGTGGATCCATCCAAAAAAGGTATCTGACAAAAATCCATGTGTGAATAGTGAGGTACATGGTCAATAACATCACCTTCCAAGCCATCCTTGGCAAGGATGCCGTATGGATGTACGTTAGAGGTGTGATATTTTCCATGTAACTCACAGCTCGTAAGGCCGGAGGCTCTCTAGCTCCGGGTCTGGCTGGAAGTGGTAAGGTGCTTTCCTATCATCTATCCTTCTGAAAGTAACTGAGATCTTCTTCATTGGTACTCCTGGTATGCAATGTTTAGCGACATCTGCTTCGTTGCCCTTTAGTATCATGACGGAACCTACAGGTAATGGTATCTTTACTAGCCTTCGGAACTCACCTGGGCCTGATATCCGGAGGTCAGATACGAACATGATATTACATTAGTTCAGAAAAGAAACTGTGCAGAAAGGTCTGACAAAGTCGTGGTGATCTATGTGCGGGGGTATGCAGTCACCCTTCTTGTAAATGTTAATGATGCAACTGTTGGGTATGCAATCTGCCGGCAGTACCCTCCACGTTATCATTCTCTTTACCATTCTTTTGATGACTAACGGCATTGGATCTACCTTGCCATGACAGAGTATTCCCGGTGGGTTTCCCTTCCTGTCTTCTGCGAAGTTGTAGCAGCATCCACATTGTATTGTAATTCTACCTTTCCCTGTCATCCATCTCCGGGGTTCCGAGTAAGTGTTTTCTCTTAGGCGGCTTGCTCGGCCCATTCTTTTCAAATCCCGGATGCAGTCCACAATTTATTGTTGTTCGTATTCTGAGAACACGTCTGTATGTAGCTCGAGGCCTTCTAGTATATTGATCCTCCTGCCTCTGATTCTCTCGAAGTATTCAAAAGTTTTCTTCTCAACATTCTGCATTCTTTCTAGCTCGTATTCTGGAATAATTTGCAAATGACGAGGCCTGGTGACGTACTGTGGGATATATGGCTCAATCCCTTCACGTTCTCCTGCATACCTCGGCTCCCCGGGGATGGTGTCCATCGGGACATCCTCTAGGGTTGCTTCTGCAACAAGGTTATGCATTACTGGTTGCTTTATCTGGTGGCGTTGTAGCCTTCCTTCTTTTGTTCTTCTTAAGATTTCCCTAGTCTCTTCTGTTATCCTCGGAGCTGGCCTCCTTCCTTCAGGTATCTGGTGAACTGGCGTCCTTGAAGTATATGTACTGGCAATAGCAACTGCCTCGTCGCGCTGGTCCGCTGCTAGTTTAGTTAACATCTTGCGGATACAGCGATTTTTATTTCTTCGCTGGGTTCGTTGTGAGAGTAGCTCTTCGTACTTCCCGACTTACGTGGGCGCGGCGCTGACAAGCCTGCCCTCTGCTGTAGCGACTACAGACTTGATTCTCTTGTCTTCTTTAGTGCTTGTTTTCCTTTTCTTTCTGCTGGAGTGGTGGCTTGGGCCACCCACTTTCATTACTATCTTACTGGGCAGTTCCTCTCGGTCAGTCGGGACCCGGTCACCTTCCTCATATTGCGAGCCCGCCGGTGTGAAGTCCGAGTCAATCTCTATTATCGCTCCATCTTTCACCCTCTTTTCGTCGAGTGCAAGGCTTACGCCATTTCTAAAGTTCAGGACCAACCGCCCGTTCGACATTTCCCTGCGAATAGACAAGGAAAAGGATCAGGGGCTGTACTAAGAACAAGAACATTAAGAAAATGTTTATTAAAGACAATTTTTTAATTACTTTTTGTATTTTTAAATTTAACAGGAATGAAATGGGATAAGATCAGAAAAGAGATTTTGATATGGAAGAGAAAACAAGGAAAACTTTATTATCATGATTTTATTTATTTTAGCACATTTTTTATTATTTTTGGGTTCGGACCCAGTCATAACTAACTACTTTGCACGTGCTTCTAGGGATGAAGAATTCATTCCTTCGAAACTTTAGGTAGTGTAATATTTCTTCAAGTATCGTCCGTTGATCGGAAGCATATGTCGTTCTCCTTGGCAATTCACTAGCTGGTAGGAGCCTCCTGAGTATACTGCTTCAACCACAAACGGCCCTTCCCAAGTGGGTTCAAATTTTCCTCCTATCTTGTGGTGTACAAGAATAGGTCTTTTGAGAACGAGAACTAAGTCACCAACTTTAAAGGTTCTTGGGCGGACCATTTTGTCATGGGCTTGAACCATCTTAGCTTGGTATAGTTCTAAATTCTGTTGTGCTGCAAGTCTTTTCCGTTCCAGGCTTTCTAATTCCTCTAGTCGTAATTTGGCATTCTCTTCTGTCGTGATTTTGTTTGCGACTGCGATTCGGAGTGAAGGAAGCTGAACCTCTAAAGGTAACACTGCCTCAGACCCATACCTCAGAGCGTAAGGTGTAGCTTGAGTAGGAGTTCTGAAGGTTGTCCCGTAGGCCCATAAGGCTTCTAATAACTTCTCATGCCAATTTCTCTTATTGTCGTCCAAAGTTTTCTTTAAGATTTGAACGAGAGTTTTATTAAAAGCCTCAGCCAGGCCGTTTGCTCTTGGGTAGTAAATTGTTGAATATCGCCAGTAGATTCCGTGTCTTCTGACAAAATTGTTGATTTGTGTGCTTCTGAATGCTGACCCATTATCTGAGATGATCCTACGCGACACTCCAAAATAGTAGACAACTTGGTTCTTGAAAAGCTGTAGCACGTGGTGTGCTTTCACTTCTCTAAGTGGAACTGCCTCTGCCCACTTGGAAAAGTAATCGGTAGCCGCAAGAATGAAGCGATGTCCTTTTGAAGATGGTGGTTCTATTGGACCCACTATATCTGTGCCCCAACATTCAAATGGCCACGACGCAATTTTCGGATGTAGCACATTTGGAGGTTGGTGTAGAACTACTCCGTGCACTTGGCATTGGTGACAGCTCTTGGCGATTTTCATGCAGTCGGTCATCATCGAGGGCCAGTAATATCCTAGTCTTTTAATTTTCATTTTCATCTTCAGACCCGACTGGTGAGCGCCACAGAGTCCTGAATGGACCTCTTTAACAATTTCACGGGCCTCGGACCCGCTTAGGCACCTTAGCCACATTTGATCGAATGACCTTCTGTATAATGTGTTGTTTATTAATGCGTAGGACAGAGTTCTTTTCTTGATTTGATGGGCTAGCGACCTATCATCTGGTAGTTTTCCTGTTTGCAGGTAGTCTATTAATGGTTGTCGCCAATCTTCCGTGTTTTCTGTCACTGTTGCAACTGAGTCTTCTTCTTTTTCTGATTTGTGTATTGTGTCTATGTCGAGCTGTGATAGGACCTGACGTCCATGAACTGACACTTCCACTGATTCATCTTGCAAGCAGGCAAATTCTTTTGCGAGACGAGTTAACGCATCTACTAAAGCATTTTCTTTTCTGGGAATTTTATAGATCATCACATTAGGAATCTGTTCTAACAACTGTATGGCATACTGGAAGTATTGCTCGAGTCTTGGTTTTAAAATTCTGTACTGTCCGGCGATCTGTTGAATGATTAACTGCGAATCCCCGTAGATGTTGATGTTTGTTATCCCCATTTGAATAGTTAATTCCAGTCCCGTTATGAGGGCTTCGTATTCTGCTTCGTTGTTTGTACACGGCTCTGTCAAGTGGTAGGAGTATCTTAACATCCCCCGCTCCGGTGTTATAAAGATTAATCCGATCCCTGCCTTACCGGGCACTATCACTTGCGATTCTTCGTCTTTGTGTGCTGAAGATGCTCCGTCGAAATATAATTCCCAATGTCGATCATCAGGGTCTTCTAGGCTCATTATTTGTTCATCTGGCAAATCATCATTGATAGGAGGTTCTGCCGGCAAAGGGTGTGCAGCGAGGAAGTCTGCTAAGACTTGTCCCTTTACGGCACGAAGAGGCACGAAAGTTATATCGAATTGCAATAATATCATTGACCATCTGGCAAGTCTGCCGGAAAGCATTGAACGAGTCATCAAGTATTGCAATGGATTAAATTTTGAGATTAGGTTGACCTTATGAGAAAGCATGTAGTGCCTGAGCTTTTGAGCGGCGAAGATCAGGGCCAAACAATGCTTTTCAATTGTGGGATACCTTATTTCCGTCGGAAGTAAACGACGACTTAGGTAGTAAAGAGCATTTTCTTTACCCTCATCATTGACCTGGGCTAACAGGGCTCCGAGAGAGTCGTCTAAAGCCGCGGTATAAAGTATCAGTGGTCTACCTGAGACTGGGGCTGCTAAGACAGGAGGTGTCATTAAATATTGCTTAATGTCCTCAAAGGCCTTCTAGCATTTTTCTTCCCAAATAAATTTGGCATCCTTTTTAAGTAATGCTGAGAAAGGCTGACACCTACCTAACAAGTTTAAGATAAAGCGTTGAAGATATGCCAGCTTCCCTTGAAAAGATCGTAGCTGTTTTAAGGTTTTGGGAGACGGCATTTCTAAGATAGCTTTAATCTTTTCCGGGTCGATTTCAATTCCACGATGTCGGACAACGAATCCTAAGAATTTCCCGGAGGTGACGCCGAAGGCGCATTTTATGGGATTCATCTTAAGGTTAAATTGTCTTAATCGTTCGAAAACAATTCTCAAATCATATAGGTGGTTGTCCTTTACTTTGCTTTTGATGACCACATCGTCCACGTAGCATTCGACTTGATTGTGGATGGGATCATAAAAAATTCTTGTCATCGCTCTCTGGTATGTTGCTCCTGCGTTCTTTTGTCCGAATGGCATCACTGTGTAGCAATATACTCCGATCGGCGTTCTGAATGCTGTAAGCTTTTCATCTTCTGGAGCGATTTTTATCTGGTTGTATCCTGAAGATCCATCCATAAATGAAAATATTTCATGTGTCGAAGCAATGTCGATCATTAGTTCTGGGATCGGTAGAGGGAATTCATCTTTTGGACATGCCTTGTTCAAATCTCTGAAATCCACACAAATTCTGATTTGACCATTCTTCTTCCTGACTGGCACCACATTGGCTAACCAAGTCGGGTATTGTTCTTCACGGACAAATTTAGCGTCTATTAGCTTTTTAACTTTAGCTATGACTTGTTGTTCGATTTCTAGACGCATTCTTCTGGGACCTTGTCTGACTGGGACAGAAGTACGATCCACTCCTAGCTTATGGACTGTGACCTCTTGAGCTAAACTTGGCATCTCATCGTAGCTCCAAGCAAAACAATCTTTAAATTCCATTAATAACTTGATTATTTCTTCGGAGTCTTCTTTATTGAGTAAGGAGCTAACAAAGGTAGGTCTAGGTTCTTCGCTAGTACCTAAGTTAACTTCCGTTAACTCATCTATTGTAGATTTAATCTCTTCTTTGAATTCTGGTGGAGCGTCTCCAATTTGTAAATCTTCAAATTCTTCTGTAGCTTCCATGCAGTTTTCATTAGACTCGCAAGTGATAACCAAGCAAAATTCAGTATCGTCAATTGATCCTACTGTGCCGAATCCGAGACCATGCTTTGAATTGGGTGGACGACCGGAGTTATTCAATAATTTTTCAAAATGTTGTGATTGACCTTTTGTCCATTGTCAAGGTAAGAAACCACGCTGAATTAAATTTTGAACACAGGGAGAGTACCACTCAAAAGGTAATTCCATTAATTCTGATGAAGTGACATCTTCAAATTGTACATTATTTTCAGTTTTGGAGGAAGGAGCACCACGGTAGAATTTGATTGGCTTTGCACCGCCGCTACGTACCTCTTTGACCACCATACCCTCGATCTTATTAGAATGGATCGGGGTCAAGGTCATAGTATGTACATAGTGGTTAATCTTCTCGTACATCGATTTATATTCTTCATTCTTTTCTTCTTTGAGCGGGATCCTGAATTGCGGCTTCTTCCGACTTATTGTCGCTGCTTCTTGTTTGATCTCTTTTTCTTCTTCAGAACTGTTTTTCCAATCAACATTGATGGCTGGTTTCCTCTGTCCAACTGTCCTAACGTCTCTGCCACGACCTCGTCCCCGGCCTCGACCTCGGATGCGAGTTGTGGAGAAACCTTCACCATCTCGCCATAAGGGAGTGGTGAGTGACTGTTGGACTAGAACTTCAGGTTCTTCGTCATCCCGAATTTCCTTTGCTTCATTCGTTATGGTATCTCTGGAGAAAATTGTTTTCTTCGGAGGTGCATAATAAGCTGCATCTTCATGGATTCCAATTTCATGTACGGAGAATGGTTGTAAGTCACCTTTGATGCACTGTTCCCCTCCATCATACTATTTGATGCACTGGTGTAGGGATGATGGTACCATCCTGTTTTCATGTATCCATGGTCGGCCCAGTAGAGCGTTGAATGACTTTTCTGAATCAATTATGTGAAATTTTGCTGTTGTCCTTGCTAAGTCACCGGTTTTCATTAGCAGTGTTATTGATCTGAGGGCTCTTTATCCTTTCTGGTTGAATCCTCTTAATAACATTTTGTCTGCTTCAAGCTCGCGAGCATCAATTTCCAAATATGTTAGTGTTCAAAGATTCATTATGTTGATTGATGCTCATGGATCCACCAATACTCTGGAGAGTGTAAACTTCCCTATTGTAACTGAAATGTACAACGGTCGGTTGCGGTCTGCTGTCCCAAGTAGTAGGTCATTGTCCGTGAAGATGACACCTCGCTGTTCCTTTAACGAACAAACCTCATCTAAGGAATCTCTGACCATTTGAGCTAAGCAAATTTCCGGATCAAGTAAGGCCTTGATCAGAGCTTCTCTCATCTCCTTTGATAAGATGAGAGCGTCGTAGATGCTCAGTTTGCCCGGTAGTTTCCTAAGATGGGCTAGCACGTTGTAGTCCACTTTATTTTCATGTGTCTCAATTTCTTCCCGAATGGGTATTTCTTCCGCCGGGTTGGTTCTTCCTGAACAACCACCTGCTTTCCTTTGTCCTTTGGACCCATTCTCGGAGGTAGAACTCTTCCACTTCTCAAGTTGACTTCTGTGATTTCTTCTAAATCTAGTATTGAGTTTGCTAGTGTCTCCTCTTGAATCAGAATGACAGGTTCTTCTGGATTAGCTTCGGAGTCTGAAGGCTCTAACTCTATCGTGACTGGAGCTCCTCAAAACTCACAAATAGATTCACTGCTTATTGAACTCTCGTAGCCTCTTTGGTGGATGTCTTCTTTGTCATTGTGACCGTCGAGATTGTGTATGATTTGAGAATTGTCATTTGCATCAGAATCGATGTCCGGATTGTCGCTAGTTACGTAATCGTTAGAAACAGTCAAAACGTAGCCAACACCATAACCCTTATCATTATAAGATCCCATCGGAGTGAGCAAATAATCATACAGAGTCAGAGGTTCGAGAAATTTCTCCCCCGAATCGTAAACAACTATCCTAGGATAAGCAGCCCCTAGTCTAGCCTTAAGAGCCTCGGTCTTCTCTTCTTCGTCAATTTTCTTCTTCTTTTCAATCGTCTTTTGTTGAGGTGGTTCTTCTATCGCAAGTGATAGTGCTGACTTGACAAGTTTCGAACTCTGAATTGAGGCTCGCACCGAAGCGGTTTGGATGTGATCCAAAATCTTCTTCGAAGACTTTGTCCAAGCGGTAGTCCATACATCATTAGTCGCATAGGGATCTATTGGAACAATGAGATCCGTCGAGATAACATTGATGGAACCTCCTCTCTGGGGTTCCTTCATGTACTCCTTCGGGATCGTTATATTCCCTTTCCGAAGATTGTCGTTGAGCCAACTTTTGAAGGTAATACAATCTTCTATCTTATGCCCAAACATCCGGTGGTAAGGGCAAACATTGGGATCACCTTTCTTGTCGACTTCTTCTGGTGTCTTAGGCTCTGGCAGTTGGAAATCTGGAGTTTTCATCAGACTGCGGAACATTTTTGGCACTGCCTCATTCTTGAACGGATACTCCCTGCTCAGAAGCTCCCTTAACGTACATTGCGGACGAGGCGGTTGTTCATACTGTTGAGATGACTGATAGCTGGGTCGGGGTTGCTGGTAATTCTGTTGACGTTGCTGCGGCCGTTCTGACGATATTTGTATCGGTTTCTTGCCTTTATCGACTGCTGCAACGATCTCAGACTTCTTTTCAAAAGTTTTCACGGGCTTCTGTTTGTCTGTTTTGTCGTTGAAACTTAATTGCTTTGCCTCCTCTTGCAAGCTTCCGTCCAAGAACCTTCAAAGTTGGTCACTTAGTTCTCATTCTCAAAAGACCTATTCTTGCACACCGCAAGATAGGAGGAAAATTTGAACCCACTTTGGAAGGGCCGTTTGTGGTTGAGGCAGTCTACTCAGGAGGCTCCTACCAGCTAGTGAATTCCCAAGAAGAACGACATATGCTTCCGATCAATGGACGATACCTAATGTTTCGAAGGAATGGATTTTTCATCCCTAGAAGAACGGGTGAAGTAGTTACTTATGACTGGGTCCGAACCCAAAAATAATAACAAATGTGCTAAAATAAATAAAATCATGATAATAAAGTATTCCTTGTTTTCTCTTCCATATCAAAATCTCTTTCCTGATCTTATCCCACTTCATTCCTGTTAAATTTAAAAATACAAAAAGTAATAAAAAAATTGTCTTTAATAAACATTTTCTTAATGTTCTTGTTCTTAGTACAGCCCCTGATCCTTTTCCTTATCTTTACGCAGGGAAATATCGAACGGTCGGTTGGTCCTGAACTTTAGAAATGGCGTAAGCCTTGCACTCGATGAAAAGAGGGTGAAAGATGGAGCAATAATAGAGATTGACTCAGACTTTGAACCAGCAGGCCTGCAATACGAGGAAGGTGATCGGGTCCCGATTGATCGAGAGGAACCGCCCGATCCGGACAAGTAATGAAAGTGGGTGGCCCAAGCCACCCATCTAGCAGCAAGAAAAGGAAAACAATCACTGAAGAAGACAAGAGAATCAAGTCTGTAGTCGCTACAGCAGAAGACTGGCTTGTCAGCGCCGCGCCCACAGAAATTCAAGAAGTACGAAGAGCTACTCTCACAGCAACTCAGCGAAGAAATAAAAATCGCCGTATCCGCAAGATGTTAACTAAACTAGCAGCGGACCAGCGCGACGAGGCAGTTGCTACTGCTAGTGCATATACTTCAAGGACGCCGATTCACCAGGAACCTTAAGAAAGGAGGCCAGCTCTGAGGATAACAGAAGAGATCAGGGAAATCTCAAAAAGATCAGAATAAGGAAGGCTACCACGCCACCAGATAAAGTCACCAGTAATGCATAACCTTGTTGCAGGAGCAACCCCGGAGGATGTCTCGACGGAGACCATCCCCGAGGAGCCGAGGTATGCAGGAGAACGCGAAGGGATTGAGCCATATATCCCACAGTACGTCACCAGGCCCCGCCATTTGCAGATTATTCCAGAATACGAGCTAGAAAGAATGGAGAATGTCGAGAAGCAAACTTTTGAATACTTCGAGAGAATTAGAGGCAGGAGGATCAATATACTAGAAGGCCTCGAGCTACATACAGACGTGTTCTCAGAATACAAACAACAACAAATAGTGGACTGCATCCGGGATTTGAAAAGAATGCGCCGAGCGGGCCGCCTAAGAGAAAACACTTACTCGGAACCCCGGAGATGGATGCCAAGGAAAGGGAGAATTACAATACAATATGGATGCTGCTACAACTTCGCAGAAGACAGGAAGGGAAACCCACCGGGGATACTCCGTCATGGCCAGGTGGATCCAATGTCATTAGTCATCAAAAGGATGGTAAAAAGAATGATAGCATGGAGGGTACTACCAGCAGATTGCATACCCAACAGTTGCATCATTAACATTTACAAGAAGGGTGACTGCATACCCCCGCACATAGATCACCACTACTTTGTCAGACCTTTCTGCACAGTTTCTTTTACGAACGAATGTAATATCATGTTCGGATCCGACCTCCGGATAGCAGGCCCGGGTGAGTTCCGAGGGCCGGTAAAGATACCATTACCGGTAGGTTCCGTCATGATACCGAAGGGCAAAGGAGCGGATGTCGCTAAACATTGCATACCGGGAGTACCAATGAAGCGGATCTCGGTTACTTTCGAAGGATGGATGACGGGAAAGCACCTTACCACTTCCGACCGGACCGGAGCTAGAGAACCTCCGGCCTTACGAGCTGTGAGTTACATGGAAAATATCACACCTCCAACGTACATCCATACGACATCCTTGCCAAGGATGGCTTGGAAGGTGATGTTATAGACCATGTACCACACTATTCAGACATGGATTTTTGACAGATACCTTTTTTGGATGGATCAACAAAGATCATACATAGTCCGTTTTGAGTCTATATGAATTATATGAGATATATTCTAGATCGAGTTGTATGATGTATCTTCAACATGATTGGAATGAAAGTGACCATGTCACATTTTGGCCTTCACCTCTTTTGTGCAAATTGACTGGGAAATGCCATTAAAGTTAAATGAACTTCGAACAAAGAACATAAAAGAAACAAAAGAATAAAAGAAAACTTTCCTTAAAAACATAAAAGAAAAATGATGAACGCCAAATTCACATGAAACATTAAATGAATGATAAGGCAAATTTGAATTGTTAAAGGACAAACAAAATGAATACAAATTTTAAATCAAAATTTCAAATTCAACATTCCAGATCTCAAATCAAATCTCAATCAGATTCAAACTCAACATTCTAAATCTGAAATCCAATCCGTTCTACTCTCTCTCTTGTCTGGGATGGAAGCGGTTGATTCCATTGACACGGAGCCATGAGGTTTTCGATTCGAATCTGGTGGCCAGGAATTGTATCCAATCCAAACCAGCAACTTTCGATCAACTCCTTTGAATGGGATATGTAGCATCTACATATTCCCTCCTAATCTATTTTCTTCCATGAAAGTCTTTTACAACTTTCATGAAATTCTCGAAACACCAAAATTCCACACTTTTCAAATCAACACTACAAATCTTTGCAATATCAATTACCATTCAAAATCAAACTTTTGGGGTTGAGGATTTTACATCCGAGACTACATTGCTTTAGGATTCTTTCCCTATCGCAATGAAATACATCAAAATCAAACTTTTGGGGTTGAGGATTTTACATCCGAGACTGCATTGCTTTAGGATTCTTTCCCTATCGCAATGAAATACATCAAATTCAAACTTTGGGTTTGAGGATTTTACATCCGAGACTGCATTGCTTTAGGATTTTTTCCCTATCGCAATGAAATACATCAAAATCAAACTTTTGGGGTTGAGGATTTTACATCCGAGACTGCATTGCTTTAGGATTCTTTCCCTATCGTAATGAAATACATCAAAATCAAACTTTTGGGGTTGAGGATTTTACATCCGAGACTGCATTGCTTTAGGATTCGTTCTCTATCGCAATGAAATACATCAAAATCAAACTTTTGGGGTGGAGGATTAGAGGATTTTACATCCGAGACTGCATTGCTTTAGGATTCTTTCCCTATCGCAATGAAATACATCAAAATCAAACTTTTGGGGTTAAGAATTTTACATCCGAGACTGCATTGCTTTAGGATTCTTTTCCTATCGCAATGAAATACATCAAAATCAAACTTTTGGGGTTGAGGATTTTACATCCGAGACTGCATTGCTTTAGGATTCTTTCCCTACTCGTAATGAAATACATCAAAATCAAACTTTTGGGGTTGAGGATTTTACATCCGAGACCGCATTGCTTTAGAATTCTTTCCCTATCGTAATGAAATACATCAAAATTAAACTTTTGGGGTTGAGGATTTTACATCCGAGATCGCATTGCTTTAGGTTCTTTCCCTATCGCAATGAAATACATCAAAATCAAACTTTTGGGGTTGAGGATTTTACATCCGATACTGCATTGCTTTAGGTTCTTTCCCTATAGCAATGAAATACATCAAAATCAAATTCTTGGGGTTGAGGATTTTACATCCGAGACTGCATTGCTTTAGGATTCTTTCCCTATTGCAATGAAATACATCAAAATCAAACTCATGAGGTTAAGGATTTTACATCCAATACCGCATTGCTCTGAGATCTCTCCTCATTGTAATGATTCAATCCAATCAATTCAAATTTTATGTTTGAGGTTGAAGATGTTACATCTAAAACCACAAAATTACAATTTTCATTTCAAGTTCAAATCACTTCAAATTAATTTTAACAAAACTTCAATCTAAATTGATACTTAAACTAAAAACTGAGCTCACACATCAAAACTTAAATTGAAACAAAATGAAATCTAAATCGAATTCCGTAGATCTTGTGATTTGGAGTTCACCTCCTTTTCCATTCCCCAGCGAGAGTTCAGGAATCTCTAGTCTTGGAAATATACCTGATACTCCCCAGCGGAAATTCTTCTACTCTGTTCTAAGTGTGTCACTTAGACATATGTGTTGGTTTCGTTGATCTCTTCGGTCAACGCCAATACGCGCGGTGTGCTCCGTCAGCACATCACACCTATTGGGGGTCAATTTGTTGACCTCATTTTTGATGAGGTCTTCTCTTCTTCTTTTTAGTACTTAGGATCTAGCCTTAGGCTTTTCCTTTAACTATCTTAGAGGATTAGAATTGGGACCCACCACCTAGAAATTCAAACCACTTCTTAACTCCCTGCAAACTCCACAAACTTGATTATAGATCCCTAATCACCTAGAGGGTTGAAATCAAATGTGGAAGTTTAAAGGATGAGTTCCTATAGGACTCTTTGGCCTTATGACTGCCCTGGGTGGCCTGGTCTGGTGAGGGCTGACTTACACACACTTTACACTTGAACAATTGTACACTATACTTTCACACACCTCCTAAAACCACACCTATACCCAACTTGACCTCCTGACTCATGAAAGTGATTCACATGGATGGTCCTTAACCCCTAAGCCCTTGACTAAGAGGGTTAGGAACAACATAGTGAATACCTCAAATGAGTCCCTTCATGGCTCATGTGGGCTTGATATGGCTTCATGGCTCAACCAAAATGATTTCATTCCACTTACATTCACCCAATCTACAATTTTCCAAATTTTCAATTTTTGACCCCCGGGACCCCGGACCTGCCTAGCCTACCCAAAACCCTTGAAATTACCCAAATTTTCCAAAAATCTCCAAATCACCCAAATTCCCCAAAATCATTCCTAAACATTTCCCTCCACTCAAATTGATCATCCATAGCCAAAAATACCAAAAATTCCAAAAATACCCCCCAATACTCTCCAAATACCCAAAAAGCAACTCTTATCCAAAAAATCCAAAAATTCAAAAAATTCCCAGAAAATTCCAAAAACTCCCAAATATTCCCAATTTAATTTTGTTCAACTACACCATGGGACAATTTTGTCAATTTACCCCACTTTTGTCAAAACCCCCAATTTGATCCATTTTAACCCAAAGTGAACCCAATGTCAAACCAAACCTACCCAATTGACCCAAATTCTGGTCCAATTCAATTCAAACTTCAATTAAACATTCCCAACACCAATCTAGACCAAATCCAAGTCCAATTTGATTGACACTTGAATCCAATTTTACTTTTGGCATTAAAGCCCAATTTGGACCCATGACCCAAACCTAGCCCAAACCAAACCAATTTAACTCCAATTAACTCAAAATTTTTTCTAAACCTTCCTTAACATCCCCAAAAATAAAACACTAACATGATTTGCCCAAAATTTGGATCCAAACCCCACTCAAATTCAACATAAAACCAAAAGGCCAAATTTTAACTTAAATCCACCCCTAACCCAAATGAGCCCAAATCCCAAAATCAAAATCCAACCAAAGTTGGAACATCTTTCAAACACTCCCATAAAAATTTCCCAACATCAATTTAACATTAATTTCAACCCTAGCCCAACATTGGCCCAAGTTAGCCCAATTTGACCTACATTGGCCCATTTATCAAATCAACCCAAATTCAACCCAATTTAAACCCAAATAACTCCAAACTTGTTTCAAATCAATCATGACACATCCTTATGTCAAACCCAACAATTATTTGGCCCAAGCCTTTACCAAACTTTCATCCTAAAATCCATTTTAAAATCCAAAAGCCCACTTCCCTAAACCATTTTAAAAGCCCATCTTCATTAAATTTTAAAAGCCCAAACTCATCCTAAAGCCCACATTACAATCTCATCCCATCACCACTCAATTAATATCATCCCTTAAGTCCTAAATCAATCATCAAATGGTTCTAAGTCAAGCCATATGCCAAATCACCCCTAAATACCAAAAATCACTAAAATCCATTTCCATGTAAATAAGCCAAGCCATCCCTAAGCCAAATGGAGTCCTTGAAGCCATGCACAAGCCACATGATGCCATGGGATCCACTTTACACATCATCATACTATTAATTGAAAAAGGAGGAGCCTCTTTTAAGCCCCCTTAAAAAGGTTTTAACCCTTTTAATGCTTCACCTTAATCCATGATTAATCAAAATATTCATGGATGGTGACTTCTCTACCCTTCCCTAGTTGATTCTCCTCCCTCAGCCCAAATCAACCATGGGGAGGTGAACCAAGCCCATTTCCAATGGGATGACATAACCAAATGAAAAAGAAGCCACCTCCCCATGCTATTTTGATCCAACCACTTTACACATGTAAGGCTTCAATTGAATTCACCAACTTCAACCCCTGACCTCCCTGACCTTGAGGGTGACCCTTGCCTGCCGGCCAACCACCTGGGCTGCCGGAAAATGCCATGGCCGAGACATGGGGAGGAGCCAAACTTTGGAATTCCACCTTGCTGAGTTGCCCCATGCCCAATGGCCACCATGGCTGTTCTTCCCTTGACCTAAGCAGCTGATCCCAAGTCCTAACTCCCCCTTGGAGGCCCTCCAGCCTCTCCTATTTAAACCCCACCCCTCTCGGCCATGGAAGTGGTGCTGAATCAACCCTAAGGAAACTCTGCCAAAATCACTCCAGACTCTCCCCACACCTAGAGCACTTGATCCCCACTGTCCTCCTGCCCTAATCCCCACTAATTGAGCTCAATTTTGGAGCTCAATTCTCAGGCCAGAACAGGACATTCCCAAATCCTCCACCAAAGTCAAATTAAACTCACCTACACCTGCACAAGGTCAAGAGGAGAAGTTCCCCAGTGAAAGCCCCCTCTCTAGGCCACCCATCTGTTCCAGACTCCAAAGGTTGAGATCGGGCTTGGTCAAAATCATACCTGGACAATTCACCAGGCCAGGAGACTTCATCTGGAGCTTTCTTGGACTCAATCGAAGGTGACACAACCCTCAGATCGAAGCCACACTTCTTTGAGCAAAGGTATGGTCTCACTCTTCTTCCCGATTTTCTGAACATTCTCCATTTTTATTGAGTCAATTTCATGCTACATAAACCATATGGATGTGTTCGTCTCTTCAAGACAAATCCATAGAGCACAAGAACTCGAAAATCTGTTGAGAAATGAGTGAGTTCTTAGGGTTTTAGTGTGGACGGTTCTCGGGCTAGGAGGCTTGGGAACGATGAACGGATGTCGTTTATTCAATACACGCGCGGATGGACGGCTCAGATCAGGTCGGATCAGCGGATGTTACGTGGAAGGCGGGACCTGGGCTGCTGACTCAAGTGGCGGCGTCGAATGGGAGCGCGCCGCGTTGCCGTTTGGAGATGCCGAGAATGACAGGGCGCCGCATGGATAAGTAGGAAATTAGGGCATTTCTTGATTTATTTAATTCCCTAAACTTCAAAAATGCATAACTTTGTGTAGGAAAATCAGAAAAATAAAATAAAAATACCCTCTTGCTCAGTGAACAGAGGAGAATAATGTGGAAAAGAAATTATTTAATTTCATTGAGTATTTAATTTTTAATAATTTATTTACTCTCTGCACTATTTTAATTCTCCATGCATGTATATAATTCACCATGGCATGAGACCATAGGGCTTTTGAAGCCTCTGAATTTGGGAACATTCCCTGAATTTTCCAAAGTCAGAGGCCACCCCTATGAAGAGTTATTGATTTTTCAATTCTAGATCACTATGCTGAATATTTTAATTCCAATAATTAGCATGTTGTGAAATAAATTCTAGGAAAATTTGACGATGATTCTTATGAGTAGAGGACTCTAGGAAAAATAGGCTTTGAATTAATCCACTTGGAATAACCCTAATTGGCTTAAACACCCAAAATATATCCTTAATTAATTAGAGCTAATCATACATCAAATTGACTTGAAATCAATTCTCCACTGACCTTTACGATCAGAGGAACCCACCATAAAAATTTGAAGTCAATTGGACTTGGTTAGCCCTACCAAATGGGTTGATTAAGCCATTTAGCCAACTTAAACTTTAAAAATTCATAACTTTCAAAATGCTTTTCAAAAATTCACCAAATTGGTTTTGGAGCCTCTCTGATATTAGGGGAATTTAAGAAAATTAAAATTTCAATTTTCTAAAAAAAGTTGATTTTTTGCATTATTTTAATATTTTTAATAATTAAAAAATAATAAAAATCACAAAAATAATAATATTCACCAAAATGTCACATTTTAAATTTTAATCACTTAGGAGCAAACCCAATATTTTTCTTAAGTCTATATGATGAGATATTAAATCTTAAAGCCCTAAGGTAATTTTAAAAGTAAAAAAATGTATTTTTTAGCATTTCCACTAAAATAATTCTAATAAATCAAAGAAAAATCAAAAAATTGTAAAAATCGATTCTCTGATTTCCTTGATATTAGAGAGATTTTTGAAAATTTTAAAATTCATTTTTCAACCTTTATTTTATTTTTAAATTAATTAATACTCCAAAACTCAAAATAGTTATAATAAAAAGAATATAATTCAAAAAATCAGCAAAATTGGTCCAATTGGTCCTCTGGTCATTAGAAATGTCCCATAATTTTCTTAAGAACATAAACTTTCCCTTGGTCATATTATTAAATTTTCCATGGAAATCCTTATTTTCCACCAAAAATAATTACATAAATAAATTAAATACAGAAAAATCACATTTTCTCCTCTAATGTCTTTATTGACTTATGAGTGAAATCACATAAAAATTTCAAATTCATTTGAGCTCAATTTAGTGAGTTATGGAATTAGTAAGCTTGAAGGACAAAATGGTAATTAAAATTTTAACCATTAATTAAAACTTTAGGCTTAATAAAATGAAAAAGTAAAATATTTGATCTTCATCTGATTTGGATGATTGAAATTTAAATAATTAAAGGGTAGAAACCTACTAAACAATTTAAAAATAATTAAAATAAACCTTAATCAAATAATTAATTAAACTTGGAAGAATAATAAAATTGGAATTATTAAAATAGGGATATTATTAGGAAGAGATTTGTTCTTTAATTTAAGAATCTCTAAATTAATCATCTCAATAATATTTAATTCCTAATTAAAATGATAATCCAAATTTAAGATTTAAAATGCTAAAATACTTAATCATTAAATTAAATTAAAGTTAAATTATTTAAATTAAATCCTTTTAAAATTTCAATTAAATTAATACTTTAACAATTAAAATTAAATCATCTTTAAAACATAAAAAAATAAAATATTAAATTAAAATTAAAAATAAAATTAAATTAAAATTTAAATTAAATTAAATTAAATTAACTTAAATTAAATTAAAACATATTAAATTAAATCAAATTAAATCAAATTAAATTAAATTAAATTGAATTAAATTAAATTAAATTAAATTAAATTAAATCATATTAAATTAAATTAAATTAAATTAAATTAAATTAAAATAAAATAAAAAATAAAATCAAGTTAAAATTAAAATTAGATTAAATTAAATAAATTAAATTAATATTAAAACTAAACCAAATTAAATTAAATTAAAGTTAAATTAAATTGAATTAAAAATAACATCACCTAAGATATAAAGAAATTCAAAAATAAATATAAAGGAACTTGAACACTATTCCAAACTTAAACCCATTAACTGAAATTAAATTAAATCATAAACCATTTGAACATCAATTTGCCCTCGAAAGCTTTTGTTGTCATAACTCCTAAACAGAACGTTAAGTGAAGTGTTACTTCACACATAGGATATTCAAATGTCCTAGTTCACTGAGTGAGATAACAATAAAACTTGAATTCCCGGACGATTCATTCATTTGTATAATTAAATTCTCTTGGACTTAAAAATAATCCTAGAAATATTGAAAAGATGTTTAAGACTCGTCTTAAGCATTTCCTCGATATGATGGGATGTTTATAAGAACAATTGAGCTTAATTGTTCTTTGATAAAGAAAATCATTTTCAAACCAAAACACAAGAACCTAGACGTCATAGGAAATGACTAGCTATAAGATTAGGGACTTGGTAGAAAACCATAACCCATCCCTTAGCTTTACCTAGGAACTTGCTTTAAATGCTTAAATATTCTAAATTGTGTTTAAGTGGAGCTTGGGATGAAGGGAAGACCCTCCAGGCACGCTTTTATTTTATTGTAATTTACCTTCTTGCAATTTGCTTATTGCAAATGCACTTTACCTTTCTTGCATGATAAACAACTGTTGCATGAAAACCTACACCTCTACGGTAGTCCCTAAAACTGAAACCAAAACTAAATTAAAAGTCATTACAAGATAAAATTCACCGCCACAACATTTTGAAATATAAAACAACTCAAAATTTAATCAGAAATAGAACAACAAAACTACAACTACAACTAAATTAAAACGTCTTGGTTGATGATCGGGAATACCTCGGATGATGTAACCTACGTGTTGCTAACGGGATTTCCCACGGTCTAAATGAAAGTGTGGAACTCATTCAGTTGAGTTTAGCAAATTCATCTGGACTAAGTGAATCCGATAAAAATAACGATGCCGGAAGTATGGAACCGTGGGATCTTAACCGGTGTTGTTATAATCAACTTTAAGATTTGTTTTAATTAAAATATTTAAAAAACACTTGGATTTTAAGATTTTCTCTAAACCAAAACACTTCTCTCATCCTTTGATTTATGACTTCTAAAACTAAACCTCTGCAACAACAAGGAGCTTGGAGCACGGTGGGCAGCACGGCCATCTTCGTCAGCAAAACAACTCTACATCAGCTAAACATTCCTAAAATTAACAACCAAAGCCATAGGATTTCGAGGTAGTTTGCTTAGTGCAACATAAATCCTCAAATTTTCATTAGGCATTTGCATAATCATGTTATGTAAATTAAGCCCTAACCGGTCTTAGGATTCCGAGGTAGTCGTTCGGTACGACATAAACCATCACATCTTCGAGGCTATTTGTATGATTATGTCATACTAATATAAGTCCTAATTAATTAAAATTGGTAGGATGGAAACATTAAGTAAATTTCCAAATCCAAGCCGAACAATAGGATAGTCAAGATCGCTTCGAATCTGTGATTTCTCCTACCTTTCTTCCTTTGAATTCCCATAATAAAAATGTTCCAAATTTGATCCATTCCCTATTGAAATTTCAAAACTCAATCCCTTGAAAACTTAAACTTTGAAATTCTTGAAGAGCAGAACTAATGTTATTATCGAGAGTTTTCTTAGGTGATTCCCATCACTTAAGATGTAATTAACTATAGGGGCTTGCCCTTATAGGGAATTTTTAAGAACCCAGGTAATATAAACCCTGTTTAATGTTTTCTTATTAGACAGGGGAACTTGTCGGCTTATAAAATTGGTTCGCAGACCAAACGGATGTCACAAACCTTTCTAGTTTATTTAATTGAGCCCCATGATCAAGCAGTGTGTCTATTCTTCGGGATAGATACACGGTTTGTGGTATGTCGCTCGTTTATATAAACTATTCGGGATGTGAGATCAGTTTGATTTCATATCTTAAAATTTTCAAATTTAAAATTATTTTAAAAAATCAAGTACTACTTTTTCAAATTATTTATTTAAATTAAATTAAAAATTCGCCGACAAATTCTGTAGGTGACCCCCTTATTTAAATACAACACACTAACCTAAAAATAAGCTGTATAGTTATGTATATAAAAGGCTAGTGAAATAAGCAAATAGGGGCACATATACATTCATATTTGAGGTGTCAAATGTCATGTCATCTTGAAATCTGAAAATTGCAAGAAATAAACAAGTGTTTTTGTGGTTCCAAAATGTAAAGCACCAAGGTTAAAAAAAGCTTGATAAGGCATTCAGCACATGCTAGACTTTCAAAATGAAACAAGCTTGGTTTAGGAAAACATGAGTAAAGCAAGCACACTACTCTTTATTTTGAACAAAAAGTCGAGAGGCTAAACTTTACCATGATTCATAAAATAAAACAAAACTTCACATGCTTTTGATTTTTGAGAAAAAGAGGTCTACATATTTTAGCCCATAAGTAACATGAACAAGAGAGGAACCCCATACTACAAAGCCTATATGATGAGCTCAAGCCTTTCAACAAGTAAGTATGTTCTTTCCCTCCTTTCTCTCTTTTTTTTGTTTTGTTTTTTTTTTTTTTTTTTTGAGAGAGGCAACAATAATGAGGGAAGGAGGAAAAAAAGTCATGAAACCATCCTCCAAAGTATGCCAACAAAAGAGACTAAGCATATATGCTCTTGTAAATGCTTCTTATTGAATCATAAAGAGACATAAGCAAATAAGATAGAACATGCCACATGAAGCTTACCTATTCAAAATCATAATTTCAAAGCTCACAATGTAATTGGTGCCTTTTTTCATGAAATAATTAGCAAGGGAGCATGTGATGAAAGTATAAAAATGAGAAGGAGAAGCATGAACGACTAGCCACATTTCTTCATCAAGAAATAAAAAAATTTCTTAAAAGGAGCAAGCCACATGTAACAAAAGCATGTTTACTTTTTCAAACACATCTCTTTGAACATAAAGAGGAATAAATCTACTAAAGCATGTTATTTAAGGCTACTATTTCAAGCTTTGATGTAAAGAAGTATAAAACATGTCCTTACCTCAAAAATTTCACCATAAGTTTCAAAGAGAATTTACCATGTGAAGGCTATTCCAAAACCTCACAAAAACTCCAATACATGTGAAAAACCTCTAAATATTTGCATGTAAAGAAAAGGACTCCAAGTATATGTAAATTGCTAAGACTTTAGCAAGTAAAGAGAAATCTCGAAATGTATGTGTAAATTGCTAAGTCATAGCATGTAAGGATAAGTTTCAAATATAAAAAAATTTCTAAGCTTTTACATGTAGAGGAAAAGGTTTTACATGTAAGTGAAATTTACTAAATCTTTAGCATGTAAGCATGTAAATCTCTAAAACAAAAGGGGATGAGAAAGTGAGCCTTTAAGGATGTAACCTTTATGGGTCAAACGCTAAAGCAAACCAACATAGGCAAGGGGAATGTGAGAGCATCAATTTTCCAAGCCTTGATGATAAGTAACACACAAAACCACCCAAGCCGTGAACCAAATAACATAAGGACAGCCCTCCCCTCCTCTTTGTGAATTTCGGCCAAGCCAAAAAAGACAAAAAAAAGTGATTTTAGCAATGTCGAAATCGCTAAATAACTAAATCTTAATCGTCATGAAACTCTTTCCCCAAGTAATTAGGCAACATATAAGGCAAGAAAGAGGTGTATTTCTTTAAGGATTTTACCAAACATCACAAGCATAAGGAAGGAGACCTAGCCTAAGCATAAAGGAGATTGAGATTTTCACCTTAATGTTGGATCAAGCAATCAAAGGGTAGCACCCTCCTTCCATCCTCTAAAATTCGGCCAACCTTAAAATAAGAAGAAAAATGGCTATTTTATAGCTAAGGGAGATGGAAGAAGAAGCCTGAAACTTACCCATGGCTAATACCCAAAGGTAGGAAGAAGATGCAGCCCTTCACCCATCTTTGTAGAAGATAGAAATCCAGGGGAGAAGTGACAAAGCATGTAAGAAGTGATGGAGTGCTGCCATGGATGGGATTGAAGCCAGGAGATTCCCCCATGGCAACATTTGCAAGGAGAGGAGAAGGCCACGCCATCTTTGGCGTAAGGAGGAGATTTGGCCACCAGGAAATCGTGCAAGGAGGAGGAGAGGCGCGACCTAGGGCTTGGCCAGAGGAGGAAATTGCGAAATAGAGGAGGAGGCGTGCGTGAGTTAGGCGCCGACTAGGGTTTAGGTTCCAATTTTGTCATTTTTTAATTAAAATCTTGTCGATTTCAAGCCGATTTTGTCTTATGTTGAAACTATAGCAAATTTTATATCGATTCCTTCTATTTTCGATGTTTTGGATGCAACGGTATAGTCCGTTTTGAAATATGAGGTAGTTCAGACAACTTCATCGTCAAAATAGGCCAAAAACATAGAATCTGATTCGACTCAAAATTCTGACTTGTCATCGATCAAAATAAAAAAAGAAGTTCAATTTTATGAAATTGTGGGGTATCAAAAGATTTTGTGAATTTTTGGGAATTTTCAGAATTTTTTGGGAATTTGGGAAATTTTACCTCGGGAGGTGCATTTTGGTCATTTTGGGGAAATTTTGGAAAAATGTCCAAAATTCCAAATTAACAGCACGTGGTAGTGTAAAATGAAACTTAGAATTGAATAACAATGTCCGAGAGCGTTTCTGACCACTGTGGAGGGTTTTGTGGGGCCCGAAATGTCGTTAAAGTAGCAATTATTTAAGCCGCTATGGGTCCGCCGGTAGCTCAAAAGTATGGCATGTTTACAGTTAAACTTCTCAGTTCGACGAGAGGAACGCTCTGGTATAATTTTTGAGATCCCTGGGTGACTGTGGGATTTTGGGTTTTGGGCCCCTTTTCAGAGGCAATTTGGTAATTTCGGGGTAAAAAAAGAAATTTTGGGAAAAGTGAGGTATTGTCAGACCATGAAAAATGGAATCATGTTGGATGCATTACGGGCTAAGGAAAGCCTCTTTTGGTCCTTTATGGGGTGATTTTAGCTCTTTTGGCCATTGACTTAAGGCTAGTGGGGACCACTCACATGAGTTTCCAAAGGGCACGAAGATCGAGGTGAATTGTATTTTATTTAGGATGTTAGTGTAGAATGTAATGTGTAAATGTGAATGTCAGTGTTAATGTAAGTGTGAAAGTGTAAGTGTGTGATACGGGCTTCCCAGGTTTAATCCTAAGGCTTAGTCACTTATAGAGATTTCTCTTGGAATTTTCTTATGCTCGGTCTCTTCCACCCAAAAGTTGGAGGTTAGGCCTTAACATATGAAAGTTCAAGTTGAAATAAGCAAGTATGTAGAATTTATATGTGATGGGTTCCATTGCTAGTCTTATAAGAAAAGTCACTAGGAGGTACTATGGCTAGACCTTAGGCAATCTATAGAGAAACTAGACCTCAACCAAAAGTGAGGTCAACAACTGTGCTAAAGAGTTATTCAATGGATTTCTCATTGTTATTATTCATGGAATTGCATTAAAGATTGCGAAGATCGAAGCCCAAGTGACTTCAATTGAAGCAAAGATTAATGAAACTAACGCACATTTGGAGCATATGGGATGGCAACTCAAGATGCAACTCAGTCATACAAGTCACGTGAAAGAAGAGGATAAGGCGATGTTCCTGAAGAACAAGTGGTTAGATAAAGAAGATGTAAGAGTGTTCAATCATCGCCATTTCTATCATATTTATCCTCCAAAAGGGTTAAATTGAAATAATAGTGGTTTTGAATAAATTACGCCTACTGGAGAGTGGAATTAAATGTTAGTTTGATCTTGTGGTTTGTTTCGTGTATCTTATGTTTTATGTGTTTGATGTTTTAAGTGTTTAATGTTTTATGTTTGTGTTCTGTTACACTTTAATATGTGATTGTTACATCTTAGTGATGTAAACCTATCTTTATGACTTTTGAGTCCTTTCGTATCTAGGGAATTTCATCCAAATTGTTTGGAATAGAAACTTTTAGTTTGTATTAAGTGTGGTTTGTTTTTAATGAATATAAGTTTGTGTTTGTGTGAAACTTGATTGGAATCGATGCATATTAAAATTTAAAATTGGAGTATTCAGAGATTTATGAGGAAGAGACAATTAATTTGAGAAGATTAAGGATGATTAACTAAGTGGTTTAGTGCATTTTCTTGATTGTGAAAATCTGGGCACTGGCAGCTAAGCGCTAGAGTGCCAGCGCTTAAGCGTCAGATTTCGCGGCTAAGCGCGGAAGGCCTTGCGCTTAGGTGCTGATTCGTAAAAATTGATTTTCAGTAGTTAGAAACCTGAATATCGATAATTTTAACTACCCCTATCGTCTTCAACCTCTAATTTTTGCGAAAAAGGAACCTAGGGCATCAATATATTGGATCATTTGAAAGTCGATCTAAAAAAAATTGTTAGATCTAGATTCCTTGAGGTAAGAGCACTACTCCTAAGTAAAAAAATTTTATTTTCACCATGTATTTTGTGTCCATTTTGGAAAATCCTAAAATCACTTTTCATGGAGAAAATTTGAGGAAAATGATGAGAAATTTCTTGGATTTAGTGGAAATTACTTTTGGAAGTTAATTTAGCAAGTTTAGTTTGATTTTGGAATTTACGGTGAATTTTTTTAGATAGCTCCAAAATCAAAGCGCACGAGAGAAAGGACATAATTTGATTCTGACAAGTTTGTTAGTGCTAGGGCTGAGGAACGATACGTCGATGCACTACAATCACATAAATTGTTTCCTGAGTGTGTGTTCAGTAAGCCATGAGAAGTTGTTGAAGAGATGATTTCTAGAAGGAATTGGGAGAATTACTGTTGCTTCTCCGCTGTTGCTGTTGTTTATGTGGTCAGAGAGTTTTATGCAAACTTACCTACAGTAGAAGAGAACTTGGTGATGGTGAGGAGGCAAGAAGTTGGATTTTCACCAGCACTAATCAATACTTTTTATCGACTGACTCCAGATATGTTTTGTTTTTATTCTAACTATCATCCTACCGAGGGAGAGTTAGATGAGATAATGACATTTTTGACAGTTGGAAGGGGATTATGGAAGATAACTAATGATAGAAGAGTTAATTTTCAGGCCTCTAAGCTAAATGCCACTTCCAAAGCATGGCATTATTTTATCTCGTCTAAGCTATTGCCTTCAAGTTATACTAGTAAAGTTATAAGGGAGAGAGCTGTGTTAAACTATTGCATTCAACAAGAGAAGCGTAAAGATATTGGAGCAATCATTTATGATTATATTTTAAATTGTGCCAGATCTACCACTACTGCAGGTATGGGATTTCCTTCCTTGATTCATTCATTATGTGAGTGGTCTGGTGTGAAATTTGAAACTTGGGAAGAGGTTCTTCAGCCTTTGAAACCAATTACCAGTTTAAACATTGGAGCTTACACTGTACATTCAGAGTTTGATTGGAGAGGAGGATTTGGTAGGGCTTCTACTGCTTCTGCTTCTGCTTCTGCTGCTTGTACTTCCTATGTTACTACTTCATGAGCTTCATCATCTAGTGATTCACAGACTGCTTTGTTTAGAAAGATTTAGAAGAAGGTGAGTCTTAGTCGTGAGCATGTTAGAGACATGGATGGTAAGATGGATAATATGGAAAGATATATTGTAAAACATGATGAATATGGGAGAATTATCAGCATTATTTTGATGGATTGATTAGAGGTGATTTGAGCATTGAGATGCCCCCTCATCCATTCTATATACCTTATGTTCCATCCAGAGATTGGAACGAACAAGATGATGATGATGATGAGGATGATTAGTATATTTTTTTTTTATCTGTTACTGAGTTTCTGTTGTTGTACTAATGTAAGTTGTGTCTTTTGTTTTATTTTGATGTTGTCTTTGTGGTGTGAACTCTGGTAGTATGCTGATTGTAGTTGGACGTTTTTTTATGCATATTCAGATGTATCTTTGTTGGATTGATATTCTATATGTTGGTTTGTGTGATATATGTGTACTAGTAAATGTTTTAATGTGTATGTTGTCTCAGAGTTTTTATAGTGTGTACCTTAATTCCAAAACAATTAGGTGAATATGGAACACTATTAGAAACTATTATTTAAAAATTGCATGTTTAAAACCTTTCAAAATTGCATGTTTAAAACCCTTCAAAATCAACTACTTCCATTTGTTATCTAGTATTGGTGTGATTTTAGTTACCTCCACTACTATAGAAGTCTTTTGGAGTTTTTACTTTACTTTTTATAAAAAATAAAAAAAATTGAATTTGATTTATTTTTACTCCTGTTTTTAAATTGTTATACTTGCATATTTAGGACATTAAGATTCCTACAAGCATGTTATGTTAGTTTTTAATTCTCACCCATGTATCATTCCTTATGCTTAAGTATTTTATCCTAACGAAAAATTAATGTTGGGGGGGGGGGGAGAAATTTTAAAAACAGAAAATCTTTCAAAAACCTAAAATTTTATTTGTTCTAAAAAATACTTAAAATTAATTTGATTTTTGATTGAAAACATTTATGTATATGAAGTTATATTAGGGGAACAAAATTTTGAATATAGAAATGAATAAGAGAATTTGGTTAAAATTTATACTAATAATGAAAAAATTAAAGTTAAATTTTCTTAGTAAAGAAGTTTTAAATATTGTCAACTATCTTTAGTAAGAAATGTTGTACTTTTGGATAAAAAGAAGATTCAACTTTTATTCTTCAAAGCTTAAATTTTTTTTATTGGGAAGTATTTTTCAAATACTATTATTATGATTTTTAAGTGAAAGATGTATATCAGACCTTTATTTTAAATGAAATGTTGGAATTCAAAATTATTAAAGGCCTATCAAGATACAGTAATCCTTGCCTTACAAAAACAAAAGTATGTGAAAAGAGAGGAGAAGCTTGAGGATTTAAGGGCCTAATCAAAAATTGGTTCCATACCTAAAGTATAAGATATAAGTTCTGAGAAAATCTAAAGCTTAAGGTTATAGTATAGTAAGTAAAAATATTTTTAAATAAAGATTTTTAAGTGAGAAAAATATGTGTTTGAATCCTATATTTTGAAAAATCTACAAGAATTTCTCAATTATATAGAAACCTATATTTTACATTATCCTTTACCCAAGAACTTTCTAAACTTTAAGTTGCTCTTAATTACTAAAATTTTTTATAAATTGGATTATTTCATTTCTAAAACATAATTTTGTTACCTTCCTATGAAATACATTACATAATTTTCATGCTAAAATTTTTTATTTGATTAAGAGTCACTTGAGGATAAGTAACATTTTAAGTTTAGGGATTTTGATACTCCTAAAATATATAGTGTTTTTATGCACATTTTAATACCTATTTTTGATGATATTGCATTTTAATGGAAGGTATTTTGTGTTTTTCTTGCATGTATGATGAAAATGAGTGATTATGATGAAAGAAGCAAAATTGGATCAAATTTGGAACAAAAAAATGAAAAAAATAAAAATTAGACACTCGTGGTTAAGTGCCGCCTGGTCAGCTCTTAGGCACCACAGTTATAAAAAGTAGATTTAATCAAATTTGGAGCCATTTCCAAGGAGTGTTTGAGGCAACTTTTGATGGTAACCTCCTTAATTTCCTTTTGGCAGCAGAAGTGATCCAAGGGATTCAAGGTTTGGTGGATACATTGAATCGGGACACAATTTGAAGAGACACCAAGGTACCTTTTGGATTATTATTAAAATTATGTCATGTAATTGACATGAGAGTCTTTGAAGAAGGAGAGTCTTTGAAGAAGGAGAGTCTTTAGATAATCTTTTTAAAGTTATTACATAGCTGAGTGTGTGAGGGAGAGAAATCAGTAGGAGTAGGAGTACAGAGTAAGAAAGGAGAAAGGGGTTGGAGTGAAACCTTATTCTCACCAATTCTGATTTAAAATTTTGTTTTTAATTAAAAATTTTTATGTTTTCATTACGATTTTTATTTTCAAATCAATGTGTGTTTGTGTTTTCTCCATGAGTTATGAGTTGTTTTCTTTATCTTTTTCTTTAATAAATGATGAAGTAATTAAATTATGTAGGATTGTTGTGGAATGTATAAGCGTTTAAAGTTGGAATATGTTGTGAAGATTTAATTCCATGAACTTAATTTACTTCTTAATTTCGCCAGTTAAGATGTTAAAATTTGTTGTGATATTATCTAAAATCTAATGCAGTATTGTCTCAAACAACAATTGGTAAAAATCACATGCAATTATATGGGTGAGAATTGTAGTTCATATAATTGAATGCAAATATATTAGGAGATATGTTTTTAAAGGGGAGTAAAATTAGAAAAATTTAGATTGACAGGATAAAACCCCATAATTTTATTTGATATTTTAAATTTTTTTATGAGAAGTTAGCCCCCAAGTGGAGGGAATCAAGGGAACTCTAGAGTGAGAGCTAGTATCTTCCCTACCTAACCATTTTCAAAATTTTAAAATTTTAAATTAACCAATGTTTTTATAGAACCAAGTAAGGGTAAAGAATAAATTTGCTCTTATTTGTGACAACACATATAAATACTTCCACAAAAATACTTTCATAATTATTACTACTTTATAAGAGAAAGAAAAAGATATTTAATTTCCTAGTGTTTTAAATCGTGTTTTAAAGTTCTGATAATTTTCATTTCGTTCTTAGCTTTTTATCAAAAATACCAAAAAAAAACTTTCAAACTTTACAAATCAAAACATACTTTCAAAAATCATTTAAAAGTACAAATATAAATTTCTTATTTCTTTAAAAAGTTTTTACATTTCCCTTTGGGTTCGCTATCTCGTGGCTTAATCAGAAAGTCCTATATTACTCGATAAATGATATGTATACTTGCGTAGTATCTCGTATTATAAAATCATAATTTTCATATCTAAATCGTAAGCACATATATTTGTCGGGGATCAAGTTTTTGGCGCCATTGCCGGGGAAATTAATTAAAACTGCATTTTTAAAGAAAATTAAGAAAAATTTAAATTTTTTACTTTTCTTTGTTTTTGATAGTGTGTTTTGTTTTTTTTATTTTATTCTTGTATTTGTTGTTCAGGTTCGAAGGGACTTGTGCTTTATGATTCAGAATTACAAAGAACTATCAGAAATATTAAAAAATTAAAAATATAGAGAAAGATAAAAATATTCAAGAAATGACAAATCATCAAAATCAAAATGTTGGCATCCATCAAGAATTCAGACCTTTAAGAGATTATGCTAACCTTAAAATGGATGAACTTCTTGGTAGTATTCAACACCCTATTGTAGCTACTAATTCTTTTGAGCTTAAACCTGCTACTATCCAAATGGTGTCTAATAATCAGTTTGGAGGAGCAACAACTAAAGGTCCTAATTTGAATCTTGTTAATTTTCTAGAGTTGTATGCTACTTTTAAATATGTTGGTCTTTTGGAAGATGCTATTAGACTCAGACTTTTCCCTTTCTTACTAAGGGATAAAGCTAAGGTATGGTTAAATTCGTTAGCACCTGGATCTATCAAAACTTGGTGTGATTTAGTACAAAAATTCCATGCAAAATATTTTCCACCATCGAAGACTGTGAAGTTGAGAAATGATATTACAACTTTTTTTCAATTTGAAGGTGAATCAATATATGAAGCTTGGAAAAGATTTAAAGATCTCCTCAGGAAATGTCCACATCAATCAATACCAGATCGGTTAATAATTCAAACCCTTTACAATGGATTAGTTGGATCTCTTAGATCAATTATCGATGCTGTTGCTTGTGGATCATTAATGTCTAAACGGTTTTCTGATGCTTAATCTTTATTGAAGAAATGGCTACTAATAATTTTTAAAGGTCTTATGAAAGGTTAAATCCTTAAAAGGTAGCCGGTGCTCATGAAAATGATGCTTTCGCAATGTTAACAAATCAAGTTGTTGTAATTTCAAGGAAGATAGACCAATTTGGGATGAATTTTTCTTAGCTAAATTCCATGATTGAAGAAAATTCATTAGACCAAATGGTTGATTCTTATTCTTCACCAGAAACTTTGAATGTTATAAGCAAGCCTAATAACCCATATTCCAATTATTATAACCCAAGTTGGAAGAACCACCCACACTTTAGCTAGAATACCAATAATCAGAGTGTTATTAATCAACATTGGGGGAACCACCAAGGAAATTCATTAGGGAACTGGAACAACCATGGAAATAATAATTATAGACTAACATATCCTCCAGGTTTTAACAATGCTTTACAATTAAAGGAGAAGAAGTTGTCTATTGAAGAAGTTGTGTCACATATGGGAAATCAATTGCAAATTCAAGGAGCAACCATCAGAAATATTGAAAATAAATTTGGGCAAATTGCAATTTCATTAAGTAATAGATCCCAAGGAATGCTTCTAAGTAATACTGAAGTAAATCAAGAGATAAGAATAAAGAGCATGTAAAATTAATTCAATTGAGAAGTGGAAGAGAGTTGGAAGGTAGAGTTCAGAAAGAAACTGAATTAGAGAAACAAGAATTTGAAGAACCAAAAGAGGACTCTCCGAAAGGTTTGGAAAGACCAATTTCTCCACCTAAGGTTGATTTGGAAAAGCCACCACCTCTATTTCCTCAGAGACTTCGTCACCAAAAGTTGGATAAGCAATTTTCAAAATTCTTAGAGATATTTAAGAAGCTTACCATTGAAGTTCCATTTGCTGAAGCCTTAGAACAAATGCCGAGCTATGTAAAATTTATGAAGGATATTATAACCAGAAAGAGGAAGTTTGATAATAATGAGACAGTTGGACATAGTGAGGAGTACAGCGCAATAATTCAGAAGAAGCTTCCTGAAAAGCTTAAAGATCCTAGTAGTTTCACAATTTCTTGTGCAATCAGAGACAAATTCTATAGAAAAGCTTTATGTGATTTGGGTGCAAGCATTAACCTTATGCCTCTATCTATATTCAAAAGACTGGAATTAGGATAAATAACCCCAACTACTGTAACTCTACAATTAGCAGATCGTTCGATCACATATCCAAAAGGAGTTATATAAGATGTTTTGGTTAAAGTGGATTAATTTATCTTTCCTGTTGATTTCATTGTGCTTGATATGGAGGAAGATAAAGAGATGTGCAAAAATGGGAATTAATGATGAGGATGAATGATAAAACTGTTACATTCAATATTTCAAAATCAACAAATATCCTGCAAGTGGTAAAGATGATGAATGTTATAGGATGGATCTTATCAAATATTTGAATGAATGTCATTTCAAGTCAACTTATGAAGAAAAACCTGAAAGAGAAGAATTGGAAAATAAGCAAGAAGAGGAGTTACATCATTCTGAAGATTTTCATGAGGAAGAATTAAATTATGTTCATGAAAATTTTTGAATTGTTGGATATGACTGAAAAAGATGAATCTTATGGTCCATCAATTGAAAAACCTCCTGAACTTGAGTTAAAAATGCTTCCTGATCATTTGAAGTATGTTTTTTTGGGTGAGTCCTCAACCTTGCCTGTCATAATTTCATTCAATTAACTGAAAAAGAAGAAGAGATTTTTCTTGAACTTTTGAAGAAGTACAAGAAAGCCTTTGGATGAACAATTGATGATATTAAAGAAATCAGTCCTTCAATTTGTATGCACAGAATTTTTATGGAAGATAATTGCAAACCTCGGGCTGATCCTCAAAGGAGACTAAATCTTATCATGAAAGATTTTATTGAGAAAGAAATTTTGAAGTGGTTGGATGCTGGAATTATCTAACTTATTTCAGATAGTGCATGAGTTAATTATATTCTCTGTGTTCCTAAGAAAGGAGGAGTAACTGTGACTGTTAGTAAAAATAATGAAATGATTCCAACAAGACAAGTTAAGGGGTGGTGAATATGCATTGATTATAAAAAATTAAATCTTGCCACAAGGAAAGATCATTTTCCACTCTCATTTCTGGATCAGATGCCGGATAGACTGGCTGGGCATAAATACTTTTGTTTTCTTGTTGGATATCCTAGTTACCACCAATTTAAATTGCTCCCGAGGATCAAGAGAAAACAAAGTTTACCAGTCCTTATGGTACATTTACTTTTAGAAGAATACCCTTTAGTTTATGTAATGCCCCTGCTATATTTCAGAGATATATGATGGCTATTTTATGTGATTTAATTGAACATTTGATTGAAGCTTTTATGGATGACTTTTTAGTGTTTGGAATTTGATTTAAATCATGTTTAGAACATTTGTCTAAAGTTCTAAAACGCTTTGAAGACACTAATTTAGTCCTTAACTAGGAAAAATGCCAATTTCTGGTAGCAGGAGGATTTGTATTGGGACATCGAATTTCAATAAGTGGTTTGGAGGTAGATCCTGCAAAAATTCAAGTTATCTCTAATTTACCTTGCCTACCAATGTAAGGGAATTAGAAGTTTTATGGGACATGCTAGATTCTACAGGCATTACATCAAAGACTATTCAAAGATTACAAAACCATTATGTCGTTTACTAGAAAAGGATGCAATTTTTTATTTTGATGATGATTGCCTAAAAGCTTTTGAAACATTAAAAGAAAAATTAATTATTGCACATGTTATAATTTCACCAGATTGGGAAAAACCTTTTGAATTAATGTGTGATGCTTGAGATTTTTCTATTAGTACTATTTTGGGACAGAAATATGATAAAATTTTTAAAAATATTTATTATGCTAGTAAAACTCTCAATGATGCTCAAGTTAATTATAACACTACTGAGAAAGAGTTGTTAGCTATAGTATTTCCCTTTGATAAATTTTGATCATATTTAATTGGAACCAAATTTGTGGTGCATACTGATCATTCTGCTATCAAATATTTAATGAAGAAGGATGCAAAGCTGAGATTGATTAGATGGATTTTTCTTTCGCAAGAATTTAATTTTGAGATAGTAGATAGGAAGGGTTCTGATAATCAAATTTCTGATCTTTTGTCCAGGCTTGAAATGAAAAATCTCTGTGATGTTGAAGAAATTAATGAACACTTTCCTGATGAACAATTATTCATTGTTAATGAGTGGCGTGTTCCAAGGTATGTAGACATAGTAAACTTTATTGTCCGTAATATTATACCCTAAGTTTTGACATACCACAAAAAGAAGAAATTTTTGTCTGATGCTAAGACTTATTTTTAGGATGACCCATTTTTATATAAACAAAGAAAGGATCTTATAATTCAAAGATGTGTACCTTTGGAAGAGACTTATGAAATTATTCAAAAATGTCATGATTCTGATTATGGCGGGCATTTTGGTGTTGAAAGAACTGCATACAAAATCTTACAATTAGGATTTTATTGGCCTAAAATTTTTAATTATGTGAATTTTTATGATAAAAATTGTGATAGATTTCAGCGTGTAGGCAATATTTCTAGAAGAAATGAGATGCCCCTCAATTATATGTTGGAAGTTAAAATATTTGATGTTTAAGGATTAAATTTCATGGGTCCATTTACACCATCTTTTGGAAATGTTTATATTTTGATAGCAGTAGACTATGATTCCAAATGGATTGAAGCTATTACTTTACCTTGATGTTATGCTCAAAGTGTTGTAAAGTTTTTAAGAAATAATATATTTTGCAGACTTGGAATACCAAGTGTAATCAGAACTAATGGGGGATGTCATTTTAAAAATGTGATTATTGTGAAGTTAGTAAAGAAATATCATATAACTCATCGCATTGCTACTGCTTATCATCCCCAGACAAGTGGTTTGGTTGAATTATCTAATCGTGAAATTAAAAATAAATTAGAAAAGACTGTTAATTCAAATAGAAAGGATTGGTCAATCATGCTGGATTATGCTTTGTGGGCCTATAGGACTGCCTACATAACCCCTATAGAAATGTCCCCATATAAGCTGATTTCAGGAAAAGCTTGTCATTTGCCTATTGAACTTGAGCATAAAGCATATTGGGCTATTAAAGAGTTCAATTATAATTTTAAAGATGCTGCTGAGAAGATATTGTTGCAATTATATGAGCTTGAAGAGAAAAGGAATGAATATTATGAAAATGCTAAGCTTTATAAGGAAAAGAAGATGTTATGGCATGATCAGAAGATTCTTACAAAAATCTTGTGCCAGGACAGGAAGTTTTGTTGTATAATGCTAGATTGAGAATTTTTTCTAGAAAATTTAAGTCTATATGGATGGGTCAATTTATTGTGATAAAAGTTTATTCTTATGGAGCTGTGGATATTCAAGATCTTAAGATAGGAAAAATATTTAAACTTAACATTCTTATATTTAAACCTTATTTTTCAGTCGATCAACTTAAATATGATGAGAATCTGATGTTGGGTCACTCAGAATGAGTTCTGGTATGTCAAGCTGAAGACGTTAAACCAAGCACTTTGTGGGAGGCAACTCATTGTTATCAGTGTTCTTTGTGTTACGTTGGCTTTGTGTGATTTGTTTAGTTTATTTTTATTTTTGGTGGTAGTTGTTGACCTCACTTTTGATGAGGTCATCTCTTCTTCTTTTTAGTACTTAGGATCTAGCCTTAGGCTTTTCCTTTGACTATATTAGAGGATTAGAATTGGGGCCCACCACCTAGAATTTCAAACCAGTTCTTAACTCCCTGCAAACTCCACAAACTTGACTGTAGACCCCTTATCACCTAGAGGGTTGAAATCAAATGTGGAAGTTTAAAGGATGAGTTCCTATAGGACTCTTTGGCCTTAGGAATACCCTGGGTGGCCTGGTCTGGTGAAGGGCTGACTTACACACACACTACACTTATACACTACACTTTCACACACCTCCTAAAAACACACCTATACCTAACTTGACCTCCTGACTCATGAAGGTGATTCACATGGATGGTCCTTAACCCCTAGGCCCTTGGCTAAGAGGGTTAGGAACAACATAATGAATGCCTCAAATGAGTCCCTTCATGGCTCATGTGAGCTTGATATGGCTTCATGGCTCAACCAAAATGATTTTATTCTACTTACATTTACCCAATCTTCAATTTTCCAAATTTTCAATTTTCCAAATTTTCAATTTTTGACCCCCGGGACCCTACACCCGCCTAACCTACCCTAAGCCCTTGAAATTACCCAAATTTTTCAAATCACCCAAAATTCCTCAAAACCAATCACAATCATTTTCACATTACTCAAATTGATCATTAATAGCCAAAAATATCAAAAATTCCAAAAATACCTCCCAATACCCTCCAAATATCCAAAATACCCCTCTTGACCCAAAAATCCAAAAATTCAGAAAATTCCTAGAAAATTCCAGAAAATCTCAAATATTCCCAATTTCATTTTGTTCAACTGTACCATGAGTCAATTTTGTCAATTTACCCTACTTTTGTGAAAACCCCAAATTTGTTCCATTTTAACCCAAAATGAACCCAATGTCAAGCCAAACCTACTTCATTGACCCAAATTCTGGTCCAATTCAATTCTAAACTTCAATTCAACATTCCCAAAACCAATCTAGACCAAATCCAAGTCCAATTTGATTGGCATTTTAATCCAATTTCACTTTTGGCCTTAAAGCCCAAATTGGACCCATAACCCAAACCTAACCCAAATAAACCCAAACCCCAAAATCAAAACCCAACGAAAGCCAAAAATTCATTGAAACACTCCCATAAACATTTCCCAACATTTAGTTTACATCAATTTCAACCCTAGCCCAACATTGGCCCAAGTTAGCCCAATTTGACCTATATTGGCCCATTCACCAAAGAAGCCCAACTTCAACCCAATTCAAACCCAAATCACTCCCAACTTGCTTCAAATCACTCATAACACATCCATGAGCTAAACCCAACATTTATTTGGCCCAATCCTTCACAAAAATTCCATCCACCAATTTGTTTTCAAACCTAAAAGCCCACTTTCCTAAACCATTCTAAAAGCCCATTTCCACCAAATACAAAAGCCCAAGATTGGCCCTAAAGCCAACATGGAAATTTCTTTTCATCATACCTTTAATTGATATCACCCCTAAGTTTCAAAATCATCATTAAACCATTCCAAATCAAGCTTCATCCAAATTTCCACAAAAAATGCCAAGATTCCTAAAATCTACTTCCATGAAATTGACTAAGCTTTGCCCCAAGCCAAATGGAGCCATGAAGCCATGCACAAGCCATATGCAAGCCATGGAAGCCACTTTACACATCACCATGTCTTTTTTGGCAAAGGGAGGGAGTCCTTTAATGATTCCCTTAAGGGTGATTAAGCCTTTTCATGACTCTTCTAAACCTTGATTAAACATAAATGTACTTAGATGGTGACTTCTCCCCACTAAGCTAGCTGACTTACCTGATTCCCTTAGCCCAAAAATCAGGCCTTGGAGGGTTGAACCAAACCTAAATCCATGACTTGGACCCATTTGGACCCAAAATTAGCTCCTCCCCCATTCCATCTAAATCAAGCCCTTTACACATGGCCAATCACAATTGACTGCACTAAGCCCCAGCCCTGACCTCCCTGACCTTGAGGGTGACCTGACCCTGGCCGGCCAGCCACCACAGCCGCCGAAAACCACCAGGCCGAGAGCTCACATGTGAGCCGAAACTTGGAATTCTCACCTGTTGAGCTGCCCCATCCCCAATGGCCATTGTAGCTATTCTTCTCTTGCCAAGAGCAGCTGATCCCAAGCCCTAACTCCCCCTAGGAGGCCCTCCACCCTCTCCTATTTAAAAACCACCCCCTCTCGGCCATGGGAGGTGTTGAACCAGACCTTACTGAAACCCTGCCAAAATTGCTCCAGAACACTCTCCATACTTAGAGCAGTTGATCCCCAGTGACAATTTGCCCTAATCCCCACCAACAGAACCCAATTTCTCAGCCAAAATTCTACCCAAAACCAGGACACTTCTCCACAGTGGATCAATCCTCAAATTGATTGGTCCTACACCTTCACCAGACCAAGGGAAGGAGTCCACCAGCAAAAGCCCCTCTCCAGGCCACCCATCTGTTCCAGACTCCAAGCTTTGTGATCGGGCTTGGTCGAAATCATACCTAGGCGATTCACCAGATGAGGAGACTTCATCTGGAGCTTGTTGGGATCCAATCGAAGGTGACACAACCCTCAGATTGAAGCCACACTTTTCTGAGCAAAGGTATGAGCTAATTCTTCATCCCGAGATTCTGGAGATTCTCCATTTCAAATGCTTTAATTTCAATGCATGATCACCGTATAGATGTTTTTGTCTCTTCAAGACGAATCCATAAAGCACAAGAACACGAAAATCCGTTGAGAAATGAGTGAGTTCTTAGGGTTTTAGTGTGGACGGCTCTCGGGTGAGGACACTTGGGGACGATGAACGGATGCTGTTCATTCCATACACGCGCGGACGAACGGCCAGGATCGCGCCGGATGAGGAGACGGAACGATACATCGGGCACCCGGAGCGCTGAGTTGGATGGCGACACCGAATCAGAAGACGACGCGTGTGCGTTCGGAGCTGCCGAGGATGGCGTGGCGCTGCGTGGATAAGTAGGAAATTAGGGTATTTTTTGATTTATTTAATTCCCTAAACTTCAAAAATGCATAACTTTGTGTAGGAAAATCAGAAAAATAAAATAAAAATACCCTCTTGCTCAGTGAACAGAGGAGAACAATGTGGAAAAGAAATCATTTAATTTCATCAAGTATTTTATTTTTAATAATTGATTTACTATCTGCATTGTTTTAATTCTCCATGCATATAGGAAATTCACCATGGCATGAGACCATAGGGCTTTTGAAGCCTCTGAATTTGGGAACATTCCCTGAATTTTCCAAAGTCAGAGGCCATCCCTATGAGAATTTATTGATTTTTCAAATTCATGTTGCTGTTTTGAGTATTTTAAATCCAATAATTAGCATGTTTTGAAATAAATTCTAGAAACATTTGGTAATGTTTCTTATGACCAGAGGACCCTAGGAAAAATAGATTTTGAATTAATTCACTTGGAATAACCCTAATTGGCCTAAACACCCAAAATAGTTCCTTAATTAATTAGAGCTAATCATACATCAAATTGGCTTGAAATCGATTCTCCACTGACCTTTAGGATCAGAGGAACCCACCATAAAAATTTGAAGTCAATTGGACTTGGTTAGCCCTACTAAATGGGTTGATTAAGCCATTTAGCAATTTTAAACATTAAAAATTCATAACTTTCAAAATACTTTTCAAAAATTCACCAAATTGGTTTTGGAGCCTCTCTGATATCAGGGGAATTTAAGAAAAATAAAATTGTAATTTTCTAAAAAATTAATTTTTTGCATTATTTTAATATTTTAATAAATAAAAAATAATAAAAATCAAAAAAATAATAAAATTCACTAAAATGTCACATTTTGAATTCTAATCACTTAGGAACAAACCCCATATTTCTCTTAGGTCTATTTGATGAGATATTAAATTTTAAAGCCCTAAGGTAATTTTAAAATTAAAAAAATGTATTTTTTTAGCATTTCCACTAAAATAATTCTAAGAAATCAAAGAAAAATTAGAAAATTGTAAAAATTAATTCTCTGATTTCCTTGATATCAGAGAGATTTTTGAAAAATATAAAATTTATTTTTCAACCTTTATTTTCTTTTTTAATCAATTAATACTCCAAAACTCAAAATAATTATAATAAAAATAATATAATTCAAAAAATCACCAAAATTGGTCCAAGTGGTCCTCTGGTCATTAGGAATGTCCCATAATTTTCTTATGGACAGAAACTTTCCCTTGGTCATATTATTAAATTTTCCTTGGAAATCTCTATTTTCCACCAAAAATAATTACATAATTAAAATAAATATAGAAAAATCACATTTTCTCCTCTTATGCCTTTATTGACATATGAGTGAAGTCACATAAAAATCTCAAGTTCATTTAAGCTCAATTTAGTGAGTTATGAAATTATTAAGCTTGAAAGGGCAAAATGGTAATTAAAAATTTTAATTTTTAATTAAAACTTTAGGCTTAATAAAATTAAAGAGTAAAATATTTGATCCTAATCTAATTTGGATGATTGAAATTTAAATGATTAAAGAGTAGAAACCTACCAAACAATTTGAAAATAATTGAAATAAACCTTAATTAAATAATTGATTAAATTTGGAAGAATAATAAAATTGGAATTATTAAAATAGGGATATCATTAGAAAGAGATTTGTTCTTTAATTTAAGAATCCCTAAATTAATCATCTCCACAATATTTAATTCCTAATTAAAATGATAATCCAAGTTTAAGATTTAAAACACTAAAAGACTTAATCATTAAATTAAATTAAAGTTAAATTATTTAAATTAAACCCTTTTAAAATTTAAATAAAATTAAATTAAAATTTAAATTAAATTGAATTAAATAAAATTAAATTAAAACAAATTAAATTAATTTGAATTAAATAAAATTAAATTAAAATAAATTAAATTAAATTAAATTAAATTAAATTAAATTAAATTAAGTTAAATTAAATTAAAATTTAGATTAAATTAAATTAAATTAAATTAAACAAATTAAATTAAATTAAAACAAATTAAATTAAATTAAAGGAAATTAAATTAAATTAAATTAAATCAAGTTAAATTAATTCATATCAAATCAAATTAAATTAAATTAAATTAAAGCAAATTGAATTAAATCAAATTAAATTAAAAGCAAATCAAATTAAATTAAGTTAAAATTAAAACTAAACCAAATTAAATTAAATTAAAGTTAAATTAAATTGAATTAAAAATAACATCACCTAAGACATAAAGAAATTCAAAAATAAATATAAAGCAACTTGAACACTATTCCAAATTTAAACCCGATAACTGATATTAAATTAAATCACAAACCATTTGAACATCAATTTGCCCTCGAAAGCTTTTGTTGTCATAACTCCTAAACAGAACATTAAATGAAATGTTACTTCACTCATAGGATATTCAAATGTCCTAGTTCACTGAGCAAGATAACAAAACTTGAATTCTCGGACGATTAATTCATTTGTATAATTAAATTCATTTGGACTTAAAACAATTCTAGCAATATTGAAAAGATGTTTAAGATTCTTCTTAAGCACTTCCTCAATATGATATGATATTTATAAGAACAATTGAACTTAATTGTTCTTTGATGAAGAAAATCGTCCTCGAAGCTAAAACACAAGAACCTAGACGTCATAGGAGATGACTAGCTATAGGATTAGGAACTTGGTAGAAAACCATAACCCTTCCCTTAGCTTTACCTAGGAACTTGCTTTAAATGCTTAAATATTTTAAATTGTGTTTAAGTGCAACCTAGGATGACAGGAAGACCCTCCAGGTACACTTTTATTTTATTGCAATTTACTTTATTGCAATTTATTTAATCGCATCGCACTTACTTTTCTTGCATGATAAACAACTGTTGCATGAAAACCCACACTTTTAGGATAGTCCCTAAAACTGAAACCAAAACTAAATTAAAAGTCATTGCAAGATAAAATTCACCGCCAAAAAATTTTAAAATATAAAACAATTCAAAATTTAATCACAAACAGAACACAAAACTACAATTACAACAAAATTAAAACGTCTTCTTGGATGATCGGGAATACCTCGGATGATGTAACCTACGTGTTGCTAACGGGATTTCCCATGGTCTAAATGAATGTGTGGAACTCATTCAGTTGAGTTTAGCAAATTCATCTGGATTAAGTGAATCCGATAAAAATAACGATGCCGGAAGGTTGGAACCGTGGGATCTTAACCAGTGTTGTTATAATCAACTTTAAGATTTATTTTAAATAAAGTGTAAAAAACACTTCGAAATTAAGATTTTCTCTAAATCAAAACACTTTTCTCATCTCCTGATTTATGACTTCTATAACTAAACCTCTGCAACAACAAGGAGCTCGGAGCATGGTGGGCAGCACGACCATCGTCATCAGTAAAACCTGAGTCTACTTCAGCAAAACTTTCTTAGAATTAAATAACTAAGCCATAGGATTTCGAGGTAGTTTGCCTAGTGCAACATAAATCCTCAACTCTTCGTTAGTCATTTGCATGATCATGTCATGTAAATTAAGCCCTAACCGGTCTTAGGACTCCGAGGTAGTCGTTTGATACGACATAAACCCTCACATCTTCAAGGCTATTTGTATAATTGTCTCATACGAATATAAGTCCTAATTAATTAAAATTGGCAAGATCAAAACATTAAATAAACATTAGGGCTTTCCTAAATCCAAGCCAAACAATAGGATAGTTGAGAAATTACCTAAGTTCGCTTCGAATCTGTGATTTCTCCTACCTTTCTTCCTTTGAATTCCCAAAACAAAATGTTCCAAATTTGATCCATTCCCTATTGAAATTCCAAAATTCAATCCTTTGAAAACTTAAACTTTGAAATTCTTAAGAGCAGAACTACTGATTATTATCGAGAGTTTTCTTAGGTGATTCCCGTCACTTAAGATATAATTAACTATAGGGGCTTGCCCTTATAGGGAATTTTAAGAACTCAGGTAATATAAACCCTGCTTAATTCATTTATATTAAGCAAGGGAACTTGTCGGCTTATAAAATTGGTTCGCAGACCAAACGGATGTCACAAACCTTTCTAGTTTACTTAATCGAGCCCCATTATTAATCAGTGTGTCTATTCTCTGGGGTAGATACACGGTTTGTGGTGAGGTGCTCGTTTATGTAAACTATTCGGGATGTGAGATCAGTTTGATTTCATATCTTAAGATTTTCAAACTTAAAATTATTTTCAAAAAATCAAATGCTACTTTTCAAATTATATATATTTAAACTAAATTTAAAATCTTAAAATTCGCCGCACAATTTCTGTTAGGTGACCCCCTTTTCAAAATAAAACACACAACCTAAAAATATGCCGACAATTTCTGGCGACTCCGCTGGGGACAATTCCTCTCTCCATTTTAATCGAACAATTCGCTTTCAAAAATCGGTAGTGTATCCATGTTCCTAGTGGATCAAACTACCCTTCTTTCCGTTGGAATACTATGTTCATTTCTACCTTGAACAAGTATAGCCAACATTCTCTCGAATTTAGGAGCCACTGTTTAGACACCCCTAAACAGAGAGGTTCCGAAATCCTTTTTTTTTTACCTCATTTCTAAGGTGGGGTGGACCCCCAATAGGTATTAGTTTAGGAGCGGTCTTGCAGGTCGAGAAGTTTCTGCAAGACTTTCTCTTCCTTTTCCAGTTCTTAATTAATTCCTTTTACCCTTCCTACAACTCTCCTTCTTTTATTAATTTTCCTTCCTAACGAATAAATCTTTCCGAAAAGACAATCTTCCTTTAATACCACAAATACACTAAGATAAACAGAATTGTGTTCGGACTATTTCTTTTTCGTCATAAGTTATACGATAAGAAGAAGCATGATTCAGGGACTAACACTTGGAATCTGCCCTGCAGGAATGGAATCCCCAAAACTGATATTCTCCTTCGTCAATGGACTCGACCTGGCCGTATTCAAGGACGAATTGCCTGACAATGGAATTATTCGATTCAGACAAGGGTTCATGGACACCGACATCAAAATCCCCGACGTCACTCTCTTTTCACTCACAAGAAAAGTATCAGAAACTGAGAAGCCGTTGATTGAGTTTAACCTCAAGTCAACACACGAATTCTCTACTCGCAAAAGATTTCAACTGAGAGGAGTACTGTTGTCCACAGAAGGACTGTTGTTGCTACCCCCACTAGTCTAGTTGTCTCTGCACCTACCCCTGCTTCTGCCAAACTAAAGGGGAAGGAAATTCAGAACTATGGCGAACCTGTTACTGTGGAGGGTACAGACCTTCTTGTGAGACCTCCTGTTTTTGAAATCGGTTCCATCTCTAGAATTCCATCGCTGACACGGACTCAAAGAAGGAACAAAAGTAAAAGGATCACTAGAGAAGCCAGAGCTGTTGAAGCTGCTTTTCTGGAGGAAATCCCGGAACTGCCCGAGTATACACCGCTGCCTGAATACATACCACTTTTGGGAGGAAGTAGATTACATCCCCTTTCCGCAGCAGAGGATGAAGAAAATGTTTGCAAGATTGTTGCCGCATTGCCTCAGCCCGTATATTACAACGATAGCCGTAAGAAAAGGGCCAGAACTACGCCATTTGCCCTACTGCAAACTTTGATAGAGAAGTTAGCAAAGAAGGAAAGGTGCTCTGTATTAGAAATTTTAAGAAGGATAGGGTGGGTGCCAGTCAAATCTCGTCTTAGGCCGCGAGTAGAACCTGCTATTGCTACAGAAGAGCCAAATAAGAGAATGAAAGCTAGTCCGCCCGTCGTTGTTTCAGGACTACATATTAGGGAGGATACCACCTTCCAACATCTGGCTGACAGACCATCCGGTCCTAGAACTTCTGCTGCTAGAAGGATGGTATGGCGTCCCGCTACTGGACAATTAAGATTGAAACAATAGCCTGAGAAGGAAAGTCTTGTCAGGAGACTTGAATCCGAAGAAAGTGCTACTGTAGTAAAGGGGACTCATGAGAAGGAAACCTGGCAGTTATCACATGACAACTGCAAGGATGTACGGAAAAGACCGCTAGAAGATGCTTATGGAAAAGCTAAGAACTGATATTCGACGATTAACAAGGGAAAGAGAAGAGAAATTCGGAGATGAGATTGATTCGTCAGAGTTCATGGATGATGAATATGCAGAAATTAACATGGTTGAAACACGAGCTTCGTCAGCTTCACAAGGTGCTCCTGCGGCCGCGAAAGAGAGGAGCCGGAAGTAATGAGGAGGCGACTTCAAGAGAAAGATGATACGATCGCCCAAATGGCAAAAAGGATGGAAGAGATGGCTGTAGCCCTAGCCACTCTCCAAAGTCAAGTTCAACCCCAAAGAGAAACACCCCCAGAAGTTATTCACATTGTAGACAGAGGAAAGGAGATTACGTCCGTCAACGGGGATGATCAGTTAAAGAAAGATGCAACACAAAGCATGATTCCGGAAAAGGATATCAAGAACTTGGTAGAACAGCAGGTGCGAGAAGCCTTCGCATAATCAAAGAGCGGGACATCCATTCGGACGGGTAGACCTTACCCTGAAGAATTCGACGCTGTCCAATATCCGAAAGGCTTTGTACCACCTCTGTTCAAGACCTTTGATGGAACCAGAAACCCTCGGCAGCATGTTGCACATTTTCGTGCCAATTGTTGCAATGTCGGCGGAAGTGATGCTTTACTCTTCAGACAATTTGTCAGCAGCCTGTCAGGGATCGCCTTTGATTGGTATGCAGAGTTACCAAATGGTTCGGTGAAGACATTTTCAGAACTAGAGAACCTCTTCATCAAGCGATTTGCCGGAGCTCAGCACCACATCACTATAGGTGATTTAGTGGTAGAGAAGCAGAAGCCGAACGAAACCTTAGTGGATTACATACTTCGATGGAGAAATCTAAGTATGAAGTGTGAGCCACAACTACAAGAACAACATGCAGTCGGCATTTTACTTAAGAGCATTCATGGCCTGATAGCACTTCTCCTCAACGGATTTAGTATTAAAACTTTCGAGAAGTTGTTAAGCAAGGTCGGAAGCTTGCAAGAGGAGGCGAAGCAATTAAATTTTACCGACAAAACAGACAAACAGAAGCCCGTGAAAACTTTTGAAAAGAAGTCCGGGATCGTTGCAGCAGTCGATAAAGGCAAGCAACCGATACAAATATCGTCAGAACGGCCGCGAGCAACCTCAACGGAATTACCAACAACCCCGACCCGGCTATCAGTCATCTCAACAGTATGAACAACCGCCTCGTCCGCAACGTACGTTAAGGGAGCTTCTAAGCAGGGAGTATCCGTTCAAGAATGAGGCAGTGCCGAAAATGTTCTGCAGTCTGATGAAGACTCCAGATTTCTAACTGCCAGAACCTAAGAGACCAAAAGAAGTCAACAAGAAAGGTGATCCCAACTTTTGCCCTTACCATCGAATGCTTGGGCATAAGATAGAAGATTGTATTACCTTCAAAAGTTGGCTCAACGACAATCTTTGGAAAGGGAATATAACGATCCCGAAGGAATACATGAAGGAACCCTAGAAAGGAGGTTCCGTCAATGTTGTCTCGACTGATCTCATTGTTCCGATAGATCCCTATGCGACTGATGATGGATGGGCTACCGCCTGGACAAGGTCTTCGAAGAAGATTTTGGATCACATCCAAACCGCTTCTGTGCGAGCCTCAATTCAAATTCGAAACTCGTTAAGTCGACACTATCACTTGCGATGGAAGAACCACCTCAACAAGAGACAATTGAAGAGAAGAAGAAAATCGACGAAGAAGAGAAAACCGAGGCTCCTAAGGCTAGACTAGGGGCTGCTTATCCTAGGATAGTTGTTTCCGATTCGGGGGAGAAATCCCTCGAACCTCTGACTCTGTATGATTATCTGCTCACTCCGGTGGGATCTTATAATGATAAGGGTTATGGCGTTGGCTACGTTTTGACTGTTTCTAACGATTACGTAACTAGCGACAATCCGGACATCGATTTCGATACAAATGACAATTCTCAAATCATACACAATCTCGACGATCACAATGACAAAGAAGACATCCATCAAGGAGGCTACGAGAGTTCAACAAGCAACGAATCTATTTGCGAGTTTCGAGGAGCTCCAGTCACAATAGAGTTAGAGCCTTCAGACTCTGAAGCTAATCCAGAAGAACATGTCATTCCTATTCAGAAGGAGACATCAGCAAACTCACTACTAGATTCAGGAGAAATTACAGAAGTCAACTTAAGAAGTGGAAGAGTTCTACCTCCAAGAATGGGTCCAAAGGACAAAGGAAAGCAGGCGGTTGTTCAGGAAGAACCAACCCCGGCAGAAGAAATACCCATTCGGGAAGAAATCGAGACACATGGAAATAAAGTGGATTACAACGTGCTAGCCCATCTTAGGAAACTACCGGCCAAACCGAGCATCTACGACGCTCTCATCTTATCAAAGGAGATGAGAGAAGCTCTGATCAAGGCCTTACTTGATCTAGAAATTTACTTAGCTCAAATGACCGGAGATTCCTTAGATGAGGTTTGCTCGTTAAAGGAACAGCGAGGTGTTACCTTCACGGACAATGTCCTACTACTTGGGACAGCAGATCACAACCGACCTTTGTACATTTCAGTTACAATTGGGAAGTTTACACTCTCCAGAGTATTGGTGGATCCAGGAGCATCAATCAATATAATGAATCTTCGGACGCTAGCATATTTGGAAATTGATGCTCCCGAGCTCGAAGCGGACAAAATGTTATTAAGAGGATTCAACCAGAAAGGTGAAAGAGCCCTCAGATCGATAACACTGCTAATGAAGATCGGTGACTTAGTAAAGACAACCGCGAAATTTCACATAATTGATTCAGAAACGTCATTCAAAGCTCTAATGGGCCGACCATGGATACATGAGAACCGGATGGTACCATCATCTCTACATCAGTGCATCAAATACTACGATGGAGGGGAACAGTGCATCAAAGGTGACTTACAACCATTCTCCGTACATGAAATTGGAATACATGAAGATGCAGCTTATTACGCACCTCTGAAGAAAACAATCTTCTCCAGAGATACCATAACGAATGAAGCAAAGGAAGCTCAGGAAGATGAAGAACCTGAAGTTCTAGTCCAACAGTCACTCGCCACTCCCTTATGGCGAGATGGTGAAGGTTTCTCCACAACTCGCATCCGTGGTCGAGGCCGGGGACGAGGTCGTGGCAGAGACGTTAAGACAGTTGGACAGAGGAAACCAGCCATCAATGTTGATTGGGAAGACAGTTCTGAAGAAGAAAAAGAGATCAAGCAAGAAGCGGCGACAATAAGTCGGAAGAAGCCACAATTCAAGATCTCTCTCGAAGATGAAAAAAATGAGGAATATAAATTGATGTACGAGAAGATTAACCACTATGTACATACTATGACCCTGACCCCGACCATTTTAATAAGATCGATGGTATGATGGTCAAAGAGGTACGTAGCGGCGGTGCAAAGCCCATCAAATTCTACCGTGGTGCTCCTTCCTCCAAAACTGAAAATAATGTACAATTTGAAGATGCTACTTCATCAGAATTAATGGAATTACCTTTTGAGTGGTACTCTCCCTGTGTTCAAAATTTAATTTAGCGTGGTTTCTTACCTCGATAATGAACAAAAAGTCAATGACAACATTTTGAAAATTTATTGAATAACTCCGGTCGTCCACCCAATTCAAAGCATGGTCTCGGATTCGGCACAGTAGGATCAGTTGACGATACTGAATTCTGCTTGGTTGTCACTTGCGAGTCTAATGAAAACTGCATGGAAACTACAGAAGAGTTTGAAGATTTACAAATTGGAAACGCTCCACCAGAATTCAAAGAAGAGATCAAATCTACAATAGATGAGTTAACGGAAGTTAACTTAGGTACTAGCGAAGAGCCTAGACCTACCTTTGTTAGCTCCTTACTCAATAAAGAAGACTCAGAAGAAATAATCAAGTTATTAATAGAATTTAAAGACTGTTTTGCTTGGAGCTACGATGAGATGCCAGGATTAGCTCCAGAGGTCGCAGTCCATAAGCTAGGAGTGGATCCTACTTCTGTTCCATTCAGACAAGGTCCCAGAAGAATGCGTCTGGAAATTGAACAACAAGTCATAGATGAAGTCAAAAAGTTAATACACGCTAAATTTGTCCGTGAAGGACAATACCTGACTTGGTTAGCCAATGTGGTGCCAGTCAGGAAGAAGAATGGTCGGATCAGAATTTGTGTGGATTTCAGAGATTTAAACAAGGCATGTCCAAAAGATGAATTCCCTCTACCGATCCCAGAATTAATGATCGACATTGCTTCAACACATGAAATATTCTCATTCATGGATGGATCTTCAGGATACAACCAGATAAAAATGGCTCCAGAAGATGAAAAACTTACAGCATTCAGAACGCCAATCGGAGTATATTGCTACACAGTGATGCCATTCGGACTGAAGAACACAAGAGCAACACACCAGAGAGCGATGACAAAAATTTTTGATGATCTCATCCACAATCAAGTCGAATGCTACGTGGACGATGTGGTCATCAAAAGCAAAGTAAAGGACAACCACATATATGATTTGAGAATTGTTTTCGAACGATTGAGACAATTTAACCTTAAGATGAATCCCTTAAAATGCGCCTTCGGCGTCACCTCCGGGAAATTCTTAGGATTCGTTGTCCGACATCGTGGAATTGAAATCGACCCGGAAATATTAAAGCTATCTTAGAAATGCCGCCTCCCAAAACCTTAAAGCAGCTACGATCTTTTCAAGGGAAGCTGGCATATCTTCGACGCTTTATCTCAAACTTGTCAGGTAGGTGTCAGCCTTTCTCGGCATTAGTTAAAAAGGACGCCAAATTTATTTGGGAAGAGAAATGCCAGAAAGCCTTCGAGGACATTAAACAATATTTAATGACACCTCCTGTCTTAGCAGCCCCAGTCTCAGGTAGACCATTGATACTTTATACCGCGGCTTTAGACGACTCACTCGGAGCCCTGTTAGCCCAGGTCAATGATGAGGGTAAAGAAAATGCTCTTTACTTCCAACGGAAATAAGGTATCCCGCAATTGAAAAGTACTGTTTGGCCCTGATTATTGCCGCTCAAAAGCTCAGGCACTACATGCTTTCTCATAAGGTCAACCTGATCTCGAAATTTAATCCATTGCAATACTTGATGACTCGTACAACGCTTTCCGACAGACTTGCCAGATGGTCAATGATATTATTGCAATTCGATATAACTTTCGTGCCTCTTCGTGCCGTAAAGGGACAAGTCTTAGCGGACTTCCTCGCGACACACCCTTTGCGGCGGAATCTCCTCTCAATAACGATTTGCCAGATGAACAAATAATGAGCCTAGAAGACCCTGATGATCGACGTTGGAAATTGTATTTCGACGGAGCATCTTCAGCACACAAAGACGAAGAATCGCAAGTGATAGTGCCCGGTAAGGCAGGAATTGGACTAATCTTTATAACACCGGAGCGGGGGATGTTAAGATACTCCTACCACTTGATAGAGCCGTGTACAAACAACGAAGCAGAATACGAAGCCCTCATAACAGGACTGGAATTAACTATTCAAATGGGGATAACGAACATCAACATCTACGGGGATTCGCAGTTAATCATTCAACAGATCGCCGGACAGTACAGGATTTTAAAGCCAAGACTCGAGCAAAACTTACAGTATGCCATACAGTTGTTGGAACAGATTCCGAATGTGACAATCTACAAAATTCCCATAAAAGAGAATGCTTTAGCAGATGCGTTAGCTCGCCTCGTAAAAGAATTTGCATGCTTGCAAGATGAATCAGTGGAAGTGTCAGTTCACGGACGTCAGGTCCTATCACAGCTCGACATAAACACAATACACAAATCAGAAAAAGAAAAAGAATCGGTTGCGGCAGTGACAGAAAACACAGAAGATTGGCGACAGCCATTAATAGACTACCTGCAAACAGGAAAACTATCAGACGATAGGTTATTAGCCCATCAGATCAAGAAAAGAACTCTGTCCTACGCATTAATAAACAACACGTTATACAGAAGGTCTTTTGATCAAATGTGGCTAAGGTGCCTAAGCGGGTCCGAGGAACGTGAAATTGTTGAAGAGGCGCATTCAGGACTCTGTGGCGCTCACCAGTCGGGTCCGAAGATGAAAATGAAAATTAAAAGACTAGGGTACTACTGGCCCTCGATGATGACCGACTGCATGAAAATCACCAAGAGCTGTCACCAATGCCAAGTGCACGGAGTGGTTCTACACCAACCTCCAAATGTGCTACATCCGATAATTGCGTCATGGCCATTTGAATGTTGGGGCACAGATATAGTGGGTCCAATAGAACCACCATCTTCAAAAGGACATCGCTTCATTCTTGCGGCTACAGAGTACTTTTCCAAGTGGGCAGCGACAGTTCCACTTAGAGAAGTGAAAGCACACCACGTGCTACAGTTTTTCAAGAACCAAGTTGTCTACCGTTTCGGAGTGCCGCGCGAGATTATCTCAGATAATGGGTCAGCATTCAGAAGCACGCAAATCAACAATTTTGTTTGGAGACACGGAATCGACTGGCAGTATTCAACAATTTACTATCCAAGAGCAAAATGGCCTGGCTGAGGCTTTTAATAAAACTCTCGTTCAAATTTTAAAGAAAACTTTGGACGATAATAAGAGAAATTGGCACGAGAAGCTATTAGAAGCCTTGTGGGCCTACCGGACAACCTTCAGAACTCCTACTCAAGCTAAACCTTACGCTCTGGTGTATGGGTCCGAGGCAGTGTTACCCTTAGAGGTCCAGCTTCCTTCACTCAGAATTGCAGTTGCAAACAAAATCACGAGAGAAGAGAATGCCAAATTACGACTAGAGGAATTAGAAACCCTGGAAGGGAAAAGACTTGCAGCGCAGCAGAATTTAGAACTATACTAAGCTAAGATGGTTCAAGCCCATGACAAACTGCTCAGCCCAAGAACCTTTAAAGTTGGTGACTTAGTTCTCGTTCTCAAGATACCTATTCTTGCACACCGCAAGATAGGAGGAAAATTTGAACCCCCTTGTGAAGGACCATTTATGGTTGAGGTAGTCTACTCAGGAGGCTCTTACCAACTAGTGAATTGCCAAGGAGAACGACACATGCTTCCGATTAACGGACGATACTTGAAGAAGTATTACGCTACCTGATGTTTCGATGGAATGAATTCTTCATCCCTAGAAGCACGGGCGAAGTAATTACTTATGACTGGGTCCGAACCCAAAAATAATAAAAACGTGCTAAAATAAATAAAATCATGATAATAAAGTATTCCTTGTTCTCTCTTCCAAATCAAAATCTTTTCCCCGATCTTTTCCCACTTCATTCCTGTTGAATTTTAAAAAAAATATATATACAAAAGAAAACTCTGTCTCTAATAAACTTTTTCTTAATGTTCTTGTTCTTAGTACAACCCCTGATCCTTTTCCTTGTCTTTTTGCAGGGAAATGTCGAACGGGTGGTTGGTCCTGAACTTTAGAAATGGTGTAAGCCTTGCACTCGACGAAAAGAGGGTGAAAGTTGGAGCGATAATAGAGATTGACTCAGACTTCGCACCGGCAGGCTCGCAATACGAGGAAAGTGATTGGGTCCCAATTGACCGAGAGGAACTGCCCAGTAAGACAGTAATGAAAGTGGGTGGCCCAAGCCACCAACCCGACAGCAAGAAAAGGAAAACAAACACTAAGGAGGACAAGAGAATCAAGTCTGTGGTCGCTATAGCAGAGGGAAGGCTTGTCAGCGCCGCGACCACAGAAATTCAGGAAGTACGAAGAGCTACTCTCACAGCAACTCAGCAAAGAAATAAAAATCACCGTATCCGCAAGATGTTAACTAAACTAGCAGCGGACCAGCGCGACGAGGCAGTCTCTACTACCAATGCATATACTTCAAGGATACCCGTTCGCCAGGAACCTGAAGAAAGGAGGCCAGCTCCGAGGATAACAGAAGGGACCAGGGAAATCTCAAGGAGATCTGAAGAAGGAAGGCTACAACTCCAACAGATAAAGCCACCAGTAATGCATAACCTTGTTGCAGAAGCAACCCCGGAGGATGTCCCGACGGACACCGTCCCCGAGGAGCCGAGGTATGCAGGAGAACGTGAAGGGATTGAGCCATATATCCCACGATACGTCACCGAGGCCTCGCCATTTGCAGATTATTCCAGAATACGAACTAGAAAGAATGCAGAATGTTGAGAAGAAAACTTTTGAATACTTCGAGAGAATCAGAGGCAGGAGGATCAATATACTAGAAGGCCTCGAGCTACATACAGACGTATTCTCAGAATACGAACAACAACAAATCGTGGACTGCATCCGGGATTTGAAAAGAATGGGCCGAACGGGCTGCCTAAGAGAAAACACTTACTCGGAACCCCGGAGATGGATGCCAGGGAAAGGTAGAATTACAATACAATGTGGATGCTGCTACAACTTCGCGGAAGACAGGAAGGGAAACCCACCGGGAATACTCCGTCATGGCCGAGTGGATCCAATGCCATTAGTCATCAAAAGGATGGTAAAGAGAATGATAACATGGAGGGTACTCCGGCGGATTGCATACCCAACGGTTGCATCATTAACATTTACAAGAAGGGTGACTGCATACCCCACACATAGATCACCACGATTTTGTCGGACCTTTACGCACGGTTTCTTTTCGAACAAGTGTAATATCATGTTCGGATCCGACCTCCGGATAGCGAGGCCCAAGTGAGTTTCGAGGGCCGGTAAAGATACCATTACCGGTAGGTTCCTTCATGATATCGAAGGGCAACGGAGCGGATGTCGCTAAACATTGCATACCGGGAGTACTCGTGAAGCGGATCTCGGTTACTTTCGGAAGGATGGATGACGGGAAAGCACCTTACCACTTCCAGCCGGACCCGTAGCTAGAGAGCCTCCGGCCTTACGAGCTGTGAGGTACATGGAAAATATCACACCTCCAACGTACATCCATACGGCATCCTTGCCAAGGATGGCTTGGAAGGTGATGTTATTGACCATGTACCTCACTATTCAGACATGGATTTCTGGCAGATACCTTTTTGGATGGATAGACAAAGATCATACATAGTCCGTTTTGAGTCTACATGGATTGTATGAGATGTATTCCAGATCGAGTTGTATGATGTATCTTCAACATGATTGGAATGAAAGTGACTATGTCACATTTTTGGCCTTCACCTCTTTTGTGCAAGTTGACTGAGAAACGCCATTAAAGTTAAATGAACTTCGAACAAAGAACAGAAAAGAAATAAAAAAAATATAAAAGAAAACTTTCCTTAAAAATCTAAATAAAAAATGATGAACTCCAAGTTCACGATAAAATAAAATTTGAATCGTTAAAGGACAAACAAAATGAGCACAAATTTTAAATCAGATTTCAAATTCAACCTTCCAGATTTCAAATCAAATCTAAATCAAATTTTAAATTCAATCTTTCCAGATTTCAAATCAAACATACATCAAAATTCAAACTTTTGGGGTTGAGGATTTTACATCCGAGACTGCATTGCTTCAGGATTCTTTCCCTATCGCAATGAAATACATCAAAATTCAAACTTTTGGGGTTGAGGATTTTACATCCGAGACTGCATTGCTTTAGGATTCTTTCCCTATCGCAATGAAATACATCAAAATTCAAACTCTTGGCGTTGAGGATTTTACATCCGAGACTGCATTGCTTTAGGATTCTTTCCCTATTGCAATGAAATACATCAAAATTCAAACTTTTGGGGTTGAGGATTTTACATCCGAGACTGCATTGCTTTAGGATTCTTTCCCTATTGCAATGAAATACATCAAAATTCAAACTTTTGGGGTTGAGGATTTTACATCCGAGACTGCATTGCTTTAGGATCCTTTCCCTATCGCAATGAAATACATCAAATTCAAACTTTTGGGGTTGAGGATTTTACATTCGAGACTGCATTGCTTTAGGATTCTTTCCCTATCGCAATGAAATACATCAAAATTCAAATTCTTGGGGTAGAGGATTTTATATCCGATACTACATTGCTTTAGGCTCTTTCCCTATCGCAATGAAATACATCAAAGTCAAATTCTTGGGGTTGAGGATTTTACATACGAGACTGCATTGCTTTAGGATTCTTTCCCTATCGCAATGAAATACATCAAAAAAAAATCAAATTCTTGGAGTTGAGGATTTTACATCTGAGACTGCATTGCTTTAGGATTCTTTCCCTATCGCAATGAAATACATCAAAATCAAACTCTTGAGGTTAAGGATTTTACATCCAATACCACATTGCTCTGAGATCTCTCCTCATTGTAATGAGTCAATCTAATCAATTCAATTTTCTTTTGAGGTTGAAGATGTTACATCTAAAACCACGAAATTCCAATTTTCATTTCAAGTTCAAATCCCTCAAAATTAATTTTAACAAAACTTCAATTTAAATTGAAACTCAAGCTAAAATCTAAGCTCACACATCAAAACTTAAACTAAAACAAAATAAAATCTAAATTGAAATTCCCCCAGGTCATGTGATTTGGGATTCACCTCCTTTCCCTTTCCCCAGCGAGAGTTCAGGGATCTCCAGTCTCAGAGATATACTTGACACTCCCCAGAGGAAATTCTTCTACTTCGTCCTAAGTTTGTCACTTGGACATCTGTGTTGGTTTTGTTGATCTTTTCGGTCAACGCCAATACGCGCGGTGTGCTAGGTTAGCACACCGCACCTATTGGGGGTCCATTTGTTGACCTCACTTTTGATGAGGTCATCTCTTCTTCTTTTTAGTACTTAGGATCTAGCCTTAGGCTTTTCCTTTGACTATCTTAGAGGATTAGAATTGGGACCCACCACCTAGAATTTCAAACCACTTCTTAACTCCCTGCAAACTCCACAAACTTGATTGTGGACCCCTAATCACCTAGAGGGTTGAAATCAAATGAGGAAGTTTAAAGGATGAGTTCCTATAGGACTCTTTGGCCTTAAGACTAACCTGGGTGGCCTGGTCTGGTGAAGGCCTGACTTACACACACACTACACTTATACACTACACTTTCACACACCTCCTAAAACCACACCTATACCCAACTTGACCTCCTGACTCATGAAGGTGATTCACATGGATGGTCCTTAACCCCTAGGCCCTTGGCTAAGAGGGTTAGGAACAACATAATGAATGCCTCAAATGAGTCCCTTCATGGCTCATGTGAACTTGATATGGCTTCATGGCTCAACCAAAATGATTTTATTCCACTTTCATTTACCCAATCTTCAATTTTCCAAATTTTCAATTTTTGACCCCCGGGACCCTACACCCGCCTAACCTACCCAAAGCCCTTGAAATTACCCAAAATTTTCAAATCACCCAAAATTCCTCAAAACCAATCCCAAACATTTCCACATTTCTCAAATTGATCCTTCATAGCCAAAAATATCAAAAATTCCAAAAATACCTCCCAATACCCTCCAAATACCCAAAATACCCCTCTTGACCCAAAAATCCAAAAATTCAGAAAATTCCCAGAAAAATTCAAAAAATCCCAAATACTTCCAATTTCATTTTGTTCAACTGCACCATGGGCCAATTTTGTCAATTTACCCTACTTTTGTCAAAACCCCCAATTTGATCCATTTTAACCCAAAATGAACCCAATGTCAAGCCAAACCTACCCAATTGAACCAAATTCTGGTCCAATTCAATTCTAAACTTCAATTCAACATTCCAAATACCAATCTAGACCAAATCCAAGTACAATTTGATTGATATTTGAATCCAATTTCACTTTTGGCCTTAAAGCCCAATTTGGACCCATAACCCAAACCTAACCCAAATAAACCCAAACCCCAAAATCAAAACCCAACCAAAGCCAAAACTTCTTTGAAACACTCCCATAAACATTTCCCAACATTTATTTTACATCAATTTCAACCCTAGCCCAACATTGGCCCAAGTTAGCCCAATTTGACCTATATTGGCCCATTCACCAAAGAAGCCCAAATTCAACCCAATTCAAATCCAAATCACTCCCAACTTGCTTCAAATCACTCATAACACATCCATGAGCTAAACCCAACATTTGTTTGGCTCAATCCTTCACAAAATTTCCATCCACCAATTTGTTTTCAAACCTAAAGGCCCACTTTCCTAAACCATTCTAAAAGCCCATTTCCACCAAATAAGAAAACCCAAGATTGGCCCTAAAGCCCACATGACAATTTCTTTTCATCATACCTTTAATTGATATCATCCCTAAGTTTCAAAATCATCATTAAACACTTCCAAATCAAGCTTAATCCAAATTTCCACCAAAAATGCCAAGATTCCTAAAATCTACTTCCATGAAATTGACTAAGCTTTGCCCCAAGCCAAATGGAGCCATGAAGCCATGCACAAGCCATATACAAGCCATGGCAGCCACTTTACACATCACCATGTCATTTTTGGCAAAGGGAGGGAGTCCTTTAATGATTCCCTTAAGGGTGATTAAGCCTTTTCATGACTCTTCTAAACCTTGATTAAACATAAATGTACTTAGATGGTGACTTCTCCCCACTAAGCTAGCTGACTTACCTGATTCCCTTAGCCCAAAAATCAGGCCTTGGAGGGTGAACCAAACCAAAATCCATGACTTGGACCCATTTGGACCCAAAATTAGCTCCTCCCCCATTCCATCTAAATCAAGCCCTTTACACATGGCCAATCCCAATTGACTGCACTAAGCCCCAGCCCTGACCTCCCTGACCTTGAGGGTGACTTGACCCTGGCCAGCCAGCCACCACGACCGCCGGAAACCACCAAGCCGAGAGCTCGCATGTGAGCCCAAACTTGGAATTCTCACCTGCCGAGCCGCCCCATCCCCAGTGGCCATTGTAGCTGTTCTTCTCTTGCCAAGAGCAGCTGATCCCAAGCCCTAACTCCCCCTGGGAGGCCCTCCACCCTCTCCTATTTAAACACCACCCCTTCTCGGCCATGGGAGGTGCTGAACCAGACCTTACTGAAACCCTGCCAAAATTGCTCCAGAACACTCTCCATACTTAGAGCAGTTGATCCCCAGTGACAATTTGCCCTAATCCCCACCAACAGAACACAATTTCTCAACCAAAATTCCACCCAAAACAAGGACACTTCTCCACAGTGGATCAATCCTCAAATTGATTGGTCCTACACCTTCACCAGACCAAGGGAAGGAGTCCACCAACAAAAGCCCCCTCTCCAGGCCACCCATCTGTTCCAGACTCCAAGCTTTGTGATCGGGCTTGGTCGAAATCATATCTAGGAGATTCACCAGACCAGGAGACTTCATCTGGAGCTTGCTGGGATCCAATCGAAGGTGACACAACCCTCAGATTGAAGCCACACTTTTCTGAGCAAAGGTATGAGCTAATTCTTCATCCCGAGCTTCTGGAGATTCTCCATTTCAAATGCTTTAATTTCAATGCATGATCACCGTATAGATGTATTCGTCTCTTCAAGAAGAATCCATAGAGCATAAGAACACGAAAATCCGTTGAGAAATGACTGAGTTCTTAGGGTTTTAGTGTGAACGGCTCTCGGGTGAGGATGCTTGGGGATGATGAACGGATGTCGTTCATTCCATACACGCGCGGACGGATGGCCAGGATCGCGCCGGATGAGGAGAAGGAACGATACAGCGGGCCCCCGGAGCGCTGAGTTTGATGGCGGCACCGAATCAGAAGACGATGCGTGTGTGTTCGGAGCTGCCGAGGATGGTGTGGCGCCACGTGGATAAGTAGGAAATTAGGGTATTTTTTGATTTATTTAATTCCCTAAACTTTAAAAATGCATAACTTTGTGTAGGAAAATCAAAAAAATAAAATAAAAATACCCTCTTGCTCAGTGAATGGAGGAGAACAATGTGGAAAAGAAATCATTTAATTTCATCAAATATTTTATTTTTAATAATTTATTTACTGTCTGCATTGTTTTAATTCTCCATGCATATAGGAAATTCACCATGGCATGAGACCATAGGGCTTTTGAAGCCTCCGAATTTGGGAACATTCCCTGAATTTTCCAAAGTCAGAGGCCATCCCTATGAGAATTTATTGATTTTTTAAATTCATGTTGCTGTTTTGAGTATTTTAAATCCAATAATTAGCATGTTGTGAAATAAATTCTAGAAAAATTTGGTGATGTTTCTTATGACCAGAGGACCCTAGGAAAAATAGGTTTTAAATCAATTCACTTGGAATAACCCTAATTGGCTTAAACACCCAAAATAGGTCCTTAATTAATAAGAGCTAATCATACATCAAATTGGCTTGAAATCAATTCTCCACTGACCTTTAGGATTAGAGGAACCCACCATAAAAATTTAAAGTCAATTGGACTTGATTAGCCCTACTAAATGGGTTGATTAAGCCATTTAGCCATTTTAAACTTTAAAAATTCATAACTTTCAAAATACTTTTCAAAAATTCACCAAATTGGTTTTGGAGCCTCTCTGATATCAGGGGAATTTAAGAAAAATAAAATTATAATTTTCTAAAAAAGTTAATTTTTTGCATTATTTTAATATTTTAATAAATAAAAAATAATGAAAATCACAAAAATAATAAAATTCACTAAAATGTCACATTTTGAATTCTAATCACTTAGGAACAAACCCCATATTTTTCTTAGGTCTATTTGATGAGATATTAAATTTTAAAGCCCTAAGGTAATTTTAAAATTAAAAAAATGTATTTTTTTAGCATTTCCACTAAAATAATTCTAAGAAATCAAAGAAAAATCATAAAATTGTAAAAATTGATTCTCTGATTTCCTTGATATCAGAGAGATTTTTGAAAAATATAAAATTTATTCTTCAACCTTTATTTTATTTTTAAATTAATTAATACTCCAAAACTCAAAATAATTATAATAAAAATAATATAATTCAAAAAATCCCATAATTTTCTTAAGGACAGAAACTTTCCCTTGGTCATATTATTAAATTTTCCTTGGAAATCTCTATTTTCCACCAAAAATAATTACATAATTAAATTAAATACAGAAAAATCACATTTTCTCCTCTCATGCCTTTATTGACATATGAGTGAAGTCACATAAAAATTTCAAGTTCATTTAAGCTCAATTTAGTGAGTTATGAAATTATTAAGCTTGAAGGGCAAAATGGTAATTAAAAATTTTAATTTTTAATTAAAACTTTAGGCTTAATAAAATTAAAGAGTAAAATATTTGATCCTAATCTAATTTTGATGATTGAAATTTAAATGATTAAAGAGTAGAAACCTACCAAACAATTTGAAAATAATTGAAATAAACCTTAATTAAATAATTGATTAAATTTGGAAGAATAATAAAATTGGAATTATTAAAATAGGGATATTATTAGGAAGAGATTTGTTCTTTAATTTAAGAATCCCTAAATTAATCATCTCCATAATATTTAATTCCTAATTAAAATTATAATCCAAGTTTAAGATTTAAAATGCTAAAAGACTTAATCATTAAATTAAATTAAAGTTAAATTATTTAAATTAAACCCTTTTAAAATTTTAATTAAATTAAATTAAAATTAAATTAAATTTAAATTTAAATTAAATTGAATTAAATAAAATTAAATTAAAACAAATTAAATTAAATTGAATTAAATAAAATAAAATAAAATAAAATTAAATTAAATTAAATTAAATTAAATTAAATTAAATTAAAATTTAGATTAAATTAAATTAAATTAAATTAAACAAATTAAATTAAATTAAATCAAATTAAATTAAATGAAAGGAAATTAAATTAAATTAAATTAAATCAAGTTAAATTAATTCATATCAAATCAAATTAAATTAAATTAAATTAAAGCAAATTGAATTAAATAAAATTAAATTAAAATCAAATCAAATTAAGTTAAGTTAAAATTAAAACTAAACCAAATTAAATTAAATTAAAGTTAAATTAAATTGAATTAAAAATAACATCACCTAAGACATAAAGAAATTCAAAAATAAATATAAAGCAACTTGAACACTATTCCAAATTTAAACCCGATAACTGAAATTAAATTAAATCACAAACCATTTGAACATCAATTTGCCCTCGAAAGCTTTTGTTGTCATAACTCCTAAACAAAACGTTAAATGAAATGTTACTTCACTCATAGGATATTCAAATGTCCTAGTTCACTGAGCAAGATAACAAAACTTGAATTCTCGGACGTTTAATTCATTTGTATAATTAAATTCATTTGGACTTAAAACAATTCTAGCAATATTGAAAAGATGTTTAAGATTCTTCTTAAGCACTTCCTCAATATGATATGATATTTATAAGAACAATTGAACTTAATTGTTCTTTGATGAAGAAAATCGTCTTTAGACCAAAACTCAAGAACCTAGACGTCATAGGAGACGACTAGCTATAGGCTTAGGAACTTGGTAGAAAACCATAACCCTTCCCTTAGCTTTACCTAGGAACTTGCTTTAAATGCTTAAATATTCTAAATTGTGTTTAAGTGCAGCCTGGGATGACAGGAAGACCCTCCAGGTACGCTTTTATTTTATTGCAATTTACTTTATTGCAATTTATTTAATCGCATCGCACTTACTTTTCTTGCATGATAAACAACTGTTGCATGAAAACCCACACTTTTAGGATAGTCCCTAAAACTGAAACTAAAACTAAATTAAAAGTCATTGCAAGATAAAATTCACCGCCACAACATTTCAAAATATAAAACAATTCAAAATTTAATCACAAACAGAACACAAAACTACAATTACAACTAAATTAAAACGTCTTGTTGGATGATCGGGAATACCTCGGATGATGTAACCTACGTGTTGCTAACGGGATTTCCTACGGTCTAAATGAAAGTGTGGAACTCATTCGATTGAGTTTAGCAAATTCATCTGGACTAAGTGAATCCGATAAAAATAACGATGCCGGAAGGATGGAACCGTGGGATCTTAACCGGTGTTGTTATAATCAACTTTAAGATTTGTTTTAAATAAAATATAAAAAACACTTGGAAATTAAGATTTTCTCTAAACCAAAACACTTTTCTCTTCTCCTGATTTATGACTTCTATAACTAAACCTCTGCAACAACAAGGAGCTCGGAGCATGGTGGGCAGCACGGCCATCGTCATCAGTAAAACCTGAGTCTACTTCAACAAAACTTTCTTAGAATTAAATAACTAAGCCATAGGATTTCGAGGTAGTTTGCCTAGTGCAACATAAATCCTCAACTCTTCGTTAGGCATTTGCATGATCATGTCATGTAAATTAAGCCCTAACCGGTCTTAGTACTCCGAGGTAGTCATTTGATACGACATAAACCCTCACATCTTCAAGGCTATTTGTATGATTATCTCATACGAATATAAGTCCTAATTAATTAAAATTGGCAAGATCAAAACATTAAATAAACATTAGGGCTTTCCTAAATCCAAGCCAAACAATAGGATAATTGAGAAATTACCGAAGTTGACTTCGAATCTATGATTTCTCCTACCTTTCTTCCTTTGAATTACCAAAATAAAATGTTCTAAATTTGATCCATTCCCTATTGAAATTCCAAAATTCAATCCTTTGAAAACTTAAACTTTGAAATTCTTGAGAGAAAACTACTGATTATTATCGAGAGTTTTCTTAGGTGATTCCCGTCACTTAAGATGTAATTAACTACAGGGGCTTGCCCTTATAGGGAATTTTAAGAACCCAGGTAATATAAAACTTGCTTAATTCATTTATGTTAAGCAGGGGAACTTGTCGGCTTATAAAATTGGTTCGCAGACCAAACGGATGTCACAAACCTTTCTAGTTTACTTAATCGAGCCCCATTACCAATCAGTGTGTCTATTCTTTGGGGTAGATACACGGTTTGTGGTGCGGTGCTCGTTTATGTAAACTATTCGGGATGTGAGATCAGTTTGATTTCATATCTTAAGATTTTCAAACTTAAAATTATTTTCAAAAAATCAAATGCTACTTTTCAAATTATATATATTTAAACTAAATTTAAAATCTTAAAATTCGCCGCACAATTTATGTTAGGCGACCCCCTTTTCAAAATAAAACACACAACCTAAAAATATGCCGACAGTAGTATTTTGGAGTTTTTATGTTATAGTAGTGTTTATTTGATCTTATTTTATTACTTATAGGAGTCGGAATGAAATTTTTGACATTTGCCAGACCCGTGCTAAATTGAGCACTGGCGGCTTAGTGCCGCCTAGTTGGTGCTTAGGCGCCCGAGTTATAAAGCATGTGATAAATGAGGTTCTAAAAGCCTAGATCATGGGAAAAAGGTTTTAGAAGTTATTTTGGAGTTTTAAAACGTTTAAGGGTGGTTTATGCACTTCTAAAGTCTATAAAAAGGCCCTAGATTAAGAGAAACACTTGCCCCAAGTCCTATTTTCATTCCTGAGTCTTAAGAAGAGTGTTTCGATAGCATCATGTCTTCTTGGGAGAATGAGATCAAGTAGAAAGACGATTTTGACAAGAATAAGTTTAGTAGTGACAGTGTTAAAGAGTTATTCAATGAATTTCTCGCTATTAGTATTCAACGAATTGCAGAACAGATTGCAAAGATCGAAGCTCGAGTGACTTCAATCGAAGTAAAGAATAATGAAACTAACGCACATTTGGAGCATATGGGATGGCAACTCAAATGAAATTCAGTCATACAAGTCAAGTGGAAGAAGCAGATAAGGCGATGTTTTTGAAGAACAAGTGGTTAGAAGAAGAAGATATAAGAGTGTTCAATCATCGCCCGTTTTATCAGATTTATATTCCAAAAGGGTCAAATGGAAATAATAGTGGTTCTGGATATATTCGACCGACTGGAGAGTGGAATTAAATGTTAGTTTGATCTTGTGGTTTGTTTTGTGTATCTTATGTTTTATGTGTTTGATGTTTTAAGTGTTTAATGTTTTATGTTTGTGTTCTGTTGCACTTTAATATGTGATTGTTACATCTTAGTGATGTAATTCCTTTTGTATTTAGGGAATTTCATCCAAATTGTTTGGATAAAAATTTTTAGTTTGTATTAAGTGTGGTTTGTTTTTAATGAATATAAGTTTGTGTTTGTGTGAAACTTGATTGGAATCGATGGATATTAAAATTTGAAATTGGAGTATTAGGAGATTTATGAGGAAGAGAAAATTATTTTGAGAAGATTAAGGGTGATTAACTAAGTGGTTTAGTGCATTTTCTTAATTGTAGAAATCTGCGCACTGGCGGCTAAGCGCCAGAGTGTCGGCGCTTAAGAGCCATATTTTGCGGCTAAGCGCCGAAGGCCTCGTGCGTTAGGCGTCTGTTCGCAAAAATTGATTTTCAGCAGTTAAAAAACCCAAAGATGACCATTTTTAATTACCCTTATCATCTTCAACCTCTAATTTTTGTGAAAATGGACCCTAGGGCATCAACAAATTGGATCATTTGAAAGCCGATCTCAACAAAAATTGTTAGATTTGGATTCCTTGAGGTAAGAGCAATACTCCTAAGAAAAAGTTTTTGATTTTCATCATGTATTTTGAGTAAATTTTGGAAAATCCTAAAATCTCTATTCATGGTGAAAATTTGTGGAAAAGGATGAGAAATTTCTTAGATTTTGTGGAAATTACTTTTGGAAGTTAATTTAGCAAGTTTAGTTTGATTTCAGAATTTATGGTGAATTATTTTGTGAATTTTTAGAGATGGTTCCAAAATCAAAGGGCGCGAGAGAAAAGACAATATTTGATTCTGATAAGTTTGTTAGTGCTAGGGTTGAGGAATGATACGTTGACGCACTATAGTGACGTAAATTGATTGCTGAGCATGTGTTCAGTAATCCAGGAGAAGTTATTGAAGAGATGATTTATAAAAGAATTGGGAGAATTTGTTGATGGTGAAGAGAAGAGAACTTGGTGACGGTGAGGAGGCAAGAAGTTTTATGCAAACTTACCTGTAGCAGAAGAGAACTTGGTGATGGTGAGGAGGCAAGAAGTTGACTTTTCACCTGCAGTAATCAATACTTTATATCGACTGTCTCCTGATATGTTTTGTTTTTATTCTAACTTTCATCCTACTAAGGGAGTGTTAGATGAGATAATGGCATTTCTGATTGATGGAAGAGGATTATGGAAGATAACTAAGGATAGAAGAGTCGATTTTCAGGCCTCTTATTAAATGTCACTTCTAAAGCATGCATTAATTTATCTCATCTAAGTTGTTGCCTTCAAGTCATACTAGTGAAGTTACAAGGGAGAGAGCTGTGTTGAACTATTGCATTCAGTAAGAGAGGCCTATAGATATTGGATCAATCATTTATGATTATATTTTGAATTGTGACAGATCTATTACTACTGCAGGTATGGGATTTCCTTCCTTGATTCATTCATTATATGAGAGGTCTGGTGTGAAATTTGAAACTTGGGAAGAAGTTCTTCAGCCTTTGAAACCAATTACCAGTGTAAACATTGGAGCTTACACAGTACATTAAGAGTTTGGCTGGAGAGGAGGATTTGGTAGGGCTTCTACTGCTTCTGCTTCTACTGCTTCTACTTCCCGTGCTACTATTTCACGAGCTTCATCATTTAGTGATTCACAGACTGGTTTGTTGAGAAAGATTTTGAAGAAGGTGAGTCTTACTCATAAGCATGTTAGAGACATGGATGGTAAGATGGATAATATGGAAAGATATAGTGTAAAACATGATGAATATGAGGAGAATTATCAGCATTATTTGGATAGATTGATTAGAGGTGATCTGAGTGCTGAGATGCCCCTTCATCCATTTTATATACCTTATGTGCCATCCAGAGATTGGAATGAGCAAGATGATGATGATGATGAGGAGGAGGATGATTAGTAGATTTGTTTTTTTGTGTTAATGAGTTTCTGTTGATGTACTAATGTATGTTGTGTCTTGTGTTTTATTTTGATGTTGTGTTTGTGGTGTGAACTCTGGTAGTATACTGATTTTAGTTGGACAATTTTTTATGCATATTCAGATGTATCTTTGTTGGATTGATATTCTATATGTTGCTTTGTGTGATATATGTGTAGTAGTAAATGTTTTAATGTGTATGTTGTGTTAGAGTTTTTATAGTGTGTACTTTATTTCCAAAACTTTTAGGAGATTATGGAACACTATTAAAAACTATCATTTAAAAACTGCATGTTTAAAACTTTTCAAAATCTACTACTACCATTTGTTATCTAGTATTGGTGTGATTTCAGTTATTTTTAGTTAGTGTATATTTGCTTTGAAAACCTCCACTACTATAGAAGTCTTTTGAAATTTTTACTTTTGTTTTTATAAAAAAAAAATTGAATTTGATTTCTTTACTCCTGTTTTTAAATTGTTATACTCACATATTTAGGTTATTAACATTCTTGCAAGCATGTTATGTTAGTTTTTAATTCTCACCCATGTATCATTTGTTATGCTTAAATGTTTTATCCTAACTAAAAATTAAAGTTTTGGGGGAATTTTAAAAACAGAAAATTTTTCAAAAACCTAAAATTTTATTTGTTCTCAAGAATACTTAAAATTAATTTGATTTTTGATTGAAAACAATTATGTATATAAAGTTATATTAAGGGAACAAAAAATTGAATATAGAAATGAATAAGAGAATTTTGTTAAAATTTATAGTAATAATGAAAAATTTAAAGTTAAAATTTTCTTAGTAAAGAAGTGTTAAATATAGTTAAACTATTTTTAGTAAGAAATCTTGTCTTTTTGGATAAATAAAAGATTCGACTTTTTTTCTTTAATGCTTAAATTTCTATTATTCATGAGTAATTTTCAAATACTATTATTATGAATTTTAAGTGAAAGATGTATATCAGACCTTTATTTTAAATGAATTCAAAATTATTAATGGCCTATCCAGATACAGTAATTCTTGCCTTACAAAAAAAGAAGTATGTGAAAAGGGAGGAGAACTTGAGGACTTAAGGGCCTAATGAAAAATTGGTCCATACCTAAAGTATAAGATATAAGTTCTGAGAAAATCTAAAGCTTAAGGTTATAATATAGTAAGTAAAAATATTTTCAAATAAAGTTTTTTAAGTGAGAAAAATATGTGTGTAAATCCTATATTTTAAAGAATCTACAAGTATTTTTGAATTAGATAGAAACCTATATTTTACATTATCCTTTACCTAAGAACTTTCTAAACTTTAAGTTGGTCTTAAATACAAAATTGTTTTTCTAAATTGGACTATTTCATTTCTAGAACAAAATTTTGTTACCTTCCTAAGAAACTCATTACATAATTTGCATGCTAAAATTTTCTTTGTGATTAAGAGTCACTTGAAGATAGGTAACATTTTAAGTTTTGGGGATATTGATAAACCTCAAATATATAGTGTTCTTATGCACATTTTAATACCTATTTTTGATTATATTGCACTTTAATGGAAGGTATTTTGTGTTTTTCTCGTATGTATGATGAAAATGAGTGATTATGATGAAAGAAGCATAATTGGATCAAATTTGGAGCAAAAAAATGAAAAAAATGAAAAAATGGACACTATCGGCTAAGCATCGCCTGGTCGGCTCTTAGGTGCCACAGTTATAAAAATAAAATTTAATCAAATTTGGAGCCATTTCCAAGGAGTGTTTGAGGTAAAATTTGATGGTAACCTCCTTAACATCCTTTTGGGGGCAGAAGTGATCCAAGGGATGCAAGGTTTGGTGGATATATTGAATCGGGACACAATTTGAAGAGACACCAAGGCACCTTCTGGATTATTATTAAAATTAAGTCATGCAATTTGCATGAGAGACTTTGAAGAAGGAGAGTATTTAGAGAATCTTTTTAGAGTTATTAGATAGTTGAGTGTGTGAGGGAGAGAAATCAGTAGGAGTAGGAGTAGAGAGTAAGAAAGGAGAAAGGGGTTGGAGTGAAGCCTTCATCTCACCAATTCTCTTCCTTCCTTTTATTTAGTTTTTATTGAAGTATAAAGTCTGTTTCTAAGTCATCAGAGTTGGGCGACCCACTCTGAGGAGCGTTTTAGTGGAAATTCAAGTTTCAAAGGAACATCTGGAGTCTTGTGGAGAGGATTTTCAGATAAGTGTTTACTTCTATTTCTAAATTTAGTTTTTAATTAAAACTTGTTGTGCTTTCATTATGATTTCTATTTTAAAATCAATGTGTGCTTGTGTTTTCAACATGAGTTATGAGTATTTTTCTTTATCTTTTTCTTTCTTAAATGAAGCGGTAATTAAATTATGTAGGATTGTTATAGAATGTATAAGTGTTTAATGTTGGAATAAGTTGTGAAGATTTAATTCCATGAACTTAAATTACTTCTTAATTTGGCCAGTTAAGATGTTAAAATTTGTTGTGAGATTATTTAAAATATAATGCGGTATTGTCTCAAACAACAATTAGTAAAAATCACATGCAATTATATGGGTGAGAATTGTAGTCCATATAATTGAATGCAAATATATTAGAAGATATGTTTTTAATTGGGAGTAAAATTAGAGGACTTTAGAGTGACAGGCTAAAGCCCCCTAATTTGGTTTGATATTTTAATTTTTATTATCAGAAGTTAGCCCCAGGTGGAGGGAATCGAGGGAACTCTAGAGTGAGAGCTGGTATCTTTCTTGCCTAACCATTTTCAAAATTTTAAAATTTTAAATTAACCAATGTTCTTTATAGAACCAAGTAAGGGTAAAGAATAACTTTTCTCCTATTTATCACAACACATTTAAATACTTCCACAACAATACTTTCATAATTATTACTAGTTTATAAGAGAAAGAAAAAGTTATTTAATTTCCTAGTGTTTTATATCGTGTTTTAATGTTCTGATAATTTTTACTTCGTGCTTAGCTTTTTATCAAAGATTCCAAAAACAACTTTCAAACTTTACAAATCAAAACATACTTTCAAAATTCATTTAAAAAGTTGAAATATAATTTTCTTATTTCTTTAAAAATTATTTACATTTCCCCGTGGATTCAATAACTCGGGGCTTAATCAAAAAGTCCTATATTACATGATAAACGATAAGTATACTTATGGAGTATACCGTATTATAAAAACAAAATTTTCATATCTAAATCGTATGCACATATATTTTTCGGGGATCAGTCTCCTTCCGTCGAACCATTTTATTGACGTTAGAAAAGAATGAGCTATCCTAAATTATTGTATTCAAGAGATGAAGCCAATTGATGTTGGAGCGATAATTTGTGATGCTATTTGTTATTCTTCTATGAGAGATAGTAATATTTCTTGACTAGGCTATCCATCTCTTATTTTCTCCTTGTGTAAGCAATCTGGTGTGAAACATGATCATTCTGAAGAGAAGTTAAAGCTTGTGAAACCTATTGGTGTAGATGTTTATGGATAACCTAGAGGTGGAGTTCCTACTGCACCTTCTACTTCAATAGCTTCTACTTCTATACCATCTACATCCACTGCTACTAAGCCTCCACCTAGATTTAGGAATGTTTTGAGTGAAAGATATTTAGAACATCAAAGTGATATGTTTCTGATGCATTGTCGTATGGAGGATTTGGACAAGAAATTTAATCATATGGTTGACTATTTTTATAGTAAAAGTGATTATGATGTTGAATATGATGAAGCATTCGTAAAGTTTCTAACGGGAGATCAGACTGTGAAATATTCAATTTGATGATGATGAGGATGAGGAGACTGAAGCTAATGATTAGAATTCTTTCTATGTTGTAGTATTTATCCTTTATGTTGTTGTTTTTATTACCTATGTCTTTTATTTTTTATGTTTAGACTATGATGACTGTGTAGGGTTGAATGAGGACTTATGTTATTTATCACTATGATTGTTTGCTCTTGTATTTATTTAGTATTGTATTAATGCTAGAAAGAGTGTTAGCTTTTAAATGCTATTCATATTTCTTCTCTTCTGTACTACTTTCAATATCTACATTTATCCTCCTGCTTTAAAATACCTTTAATGTTTTTTCCTTCTTTATGCTTATTTTAAACTTTATATTACAAATTTTTTTAAAATTACGTTTGGGGGGAAAATGAAAACCAATTTTTTTAAAATTTAAATTTTATCTATTCTCAAATGTGCTAAAAATAAATTTGATAAATATTTTGTGATTATCTTTAGTCAGAAAAATTGTCTTTTTTTTTGAAAAATAGAAGGATTAGACTTCTATTTTTAATACTTAAATTTCTTTTTTTGAAAATAATTTTCCAAACTTTTATTATATTTCTATGTTAAAGATATATATCTATCTTATGCTTTAGGAAAGGAAGGGTGGAATTCAAAATCATTAAAGGCCTATCCAAATATAATAATCATTGCCTTATTAAAAAAAGAAATAAAACAAAAAGAAAAAATAAAAAAAAGAGAAAAATAGCATGTGAAAAAGGAAGGAGAAGCTTGAGGATTTAAGGGCCTAATAAAAAATTGTTTCCACACCTGATCTTTTTAAAGTATAAGACTTGAGAAAATCTTGAAGCTTATAATTATAATAAAGTTAGAATTAATATTTTTAGTAAGGATTTTTAAATAAAATAAATAAAATGTCTAAGCCCTATATTTGGAAGAATCTATAACTAGTTCTGAATAAGATAAGATCTCATATTTCACTTTCACCTTTACTTAAGAAATTTCTAAACTTTAAATTGGTCTCAGTTACTAGAATTTTTTCTAAATTAGACTACTACATTTCTAGAACAAAATTTTAGAAACTCCTAAAGAAACTCATTCACATAATCTATTTGTTTTTAAAGATTAATGTCACTTGAGGACAAGTAACGTTTAGGTTTGAGGGAATTGATCTACTTTAAAATTAACTATTTTTGTGGATAAATTACTTTTATATTTTTAAGGATATTATGCTTTAGTGAAAGGTATTTTTATGTTTTTGTTTGCAGGAATAAGAAGATAAGTTTAGGGATGAAAAGAAGAAACAAGGAACAAAATTGGGGCTTAATGAAGAAAAATTAACAAATTAAGTCTGGCGTCTAGGCGCCAGAGACGGTTAGAGTAGTTATTTTTTAAATTTTTGTGGCTCCAAGGTGTTCTAGAAGGCCCCAAATGATCATGCACGTTTCAAATAAAGTATACAACGAATCTAAACACATTTTAATGAAGAGATGTGTTCCCTAAAGCAATAAAGTACTCAAATGAATTATTTGAACTGCCTCCTAGGCGCCAAAACCGGTGCCTAGGTGCGATAATTATATTCTAGAAGATTCAACAAATTTGGACAAAATTTGAAGAGATGTTTGAAGCAACCCTTGGTCATTTTTGAAGCTCTATAAATAGGATTTAATTTTACAGTAGAAGAGAGTCGTTTTTGAGTCATTCTCAAGTAATACTTAGTTTCTTTCACTTTAAGTTCAATTTTGTGAGTTTTTAGTGAGATTTTGTGATTCCTTAAAGTTTAAAGTTCTGTAAGAGTGTGAAAGAGTCAGAAAAGTCAGAACTTTAAAGGATTGTTTTGGTGAACATTCCAGATAATTATTTGTAACTTAACTCTTAAGTTGTGTGTTTTGGTTTTAATGATTAAGAATATGTCTTTTTTATAAATCCAATACTTTCTGAGTAGTTTTCTTCTCTTTCCCCTTACAAATATAATTTAAATTAAGTTAAGAGGTTTGGATTTTTTTTATGAACTTTCTCTATTTCTTACTTTAAAATTGTGATTATATTTTACCTAAATTTCTTTTACTTTACAACTCGGCCAATTGTATTATTAAAACCAGTGGAGAAATCTTATAGATCTAACCGTGGGCTAATATTTCTTAACTTGTAAGTATCACATTTCACTTTGGAAGATTATAACTTATCATCTGAAGGGGAGTTCAAATAGATAATGAGATAAGATTTGATGGGCGTAGAATTGAATGTTTTTAGAGTGACAGGCTAAATTCTATCAATTTGGTTTAAAGTTAGGAAAAAATGGTAATTGGTAGGTCCTATAGAGAGGGCACAGTAGGTAATTGATAAACCTAAAATATATAGTGTTTTTATGCACATTTTATGCCTATTTTTTATGATATTGCACTTTAATGGAAGGTATTTTGTGTTTTTATTATAGTTATGATGAAAATAACTAATTAAGATGGAAGGAGTATAAAGGGACCAAATTTGGAGAAAAATGATGAAGTTTGAGAAATTTGACCTCTCGCGCCTAAGCGCCAAAGTGTCGGCGCTTAAGCACCACAGTTAAAATCAAATTTAAATGAATTATTGCGCCACTTTTAAGGGGTGTTTGAAGCAACTTTTGCTGGTGACTTCCTTAACTTCCTTTGGGTAGAAAATTTGAACGAAGTGATGCATCTTTTGGTGGATACATTGAATCTGGACATGATTTGAAGAGACACCAAGGCACCTTTTGGAAAATTTTAAAAATGAAGCCTCATAATTTGCAAGTGTGTGTTGAAAGGGTTTTTATTCAGTGTGTGTTATTGGAGTGTTTATTAGAGTGTGTTAAGTTTTAGAGTTCTTTTCAATAGTAGAGAGTAAAGAGTAAGAAAGGAAAAATGGTTGGTGTGAAGCCTTCTTCTCACAAATTTTCTTTTATCCTTATCTCTAGTATTTATTGAAGTTTAAAATCTTTATTAGAGTCACCAGAGTTGGGCGCCAACCTCTGTAGAGTTGTATTGTGGAATGCGAAATTCTAAAGGAACTTCGAGAGTCTGATGGAGAGGATTTTTAGATGAGTATTTATCTTTGTTTTTACATTTTGTTTTTAAGTATGATTGTTGTGTTTTCATTATGGTTTATGCTTTCATATCAAGTTTTTTTGTCTTTACTTCATGAAATCTGAGTAGTTTAGTTTATCTTTTTCATTCTTAGATGATGAAGTATTTAAATTATCGAAGTAATGTTATGGAAAATATAAGTGTTTAATGTTGGAATAAATTATGATGATTCAATTCCTTGAACTTAATCTACTGCTTGATTTGGCTAATTAAGATGTTAAAATTTGTTGTGAAAAAATGTAAGATCCAATGCGGTATTGTCTCAAACAACAATTGGAACGAATCACATGGAATTATATGGGTGAGAATTGTAGTCCATATGATTGAATGCAAATATATAGGGAGATATGCTTTATTGGGGAGTAAAATTAGAGGACTTTAGAGTGACGGCTAAAGCCCCCTAATTTGGTTTGTTATTTTAAATTTTATTATGAGATGTTAGCCCCCAGGTGGAGGGAATAGAGGGAACTCTAAAGTGAGAGCTGGTATCTTCCCTGCCTAACCCATCTACAAAATTTCAAAATTTCAAATTAACAAATTTTCTTTATAGAACGAAGTAAGGGTAAAGAATATAATTGCTCCTATTTTGCACAATACATTTAAATTCTTCCATAATTTTTTATGATTCATTGAAGAAAGAAAAAGATATTTGATTCTTATAACTTTTATATCATGTTTAGAGTTTTGATAATTTCATTTTCTGCTTAAACTTGTTATTCAAAATATCACAAAACAACTTTTCGAAATTAAAGCCTTAAAACATACTTGCAAAAATAAATTAATAAAGTAAAAGTTATTTTTCTTATTTCTTTAAATTTTTACACATTTCTTGTGGGTTTGATATCTTGAGGCTTAATAAAAAAGTCCTATCTTACTTGATAAATGATACGTATACTTGCGTAGAATGTCATACTATAAATCATAAAATTCATATCAAAATCGTAAGCATAAATATTCGGGCATCAAGTTTTTGGCGCCGTTGCCGGGGAAATTAATTAAATATTTATTTAAAGAAAATTAAGAGAAATTAAAATTTTTAACTTTTCTTTACTTTTGTTAGTGTGTTTTGTTTAATTTTATTTAAAGTTGTATGTGTAGTTTAGGGTCTGAGGGACTTGTGCCTTATGATTATAAATTAAAAAGAACAATAAGAAAAATAAAAAAAAATAAAAATTCTGATAAAGATAAAAATATTTAAGAAATGGTAAATCATCAAAATCAAAATGTTGACATCCATCAAGAATTTAGACCTTTAAAAGAATATACTAACCCTACAGTGGATGAACTTCATCATAGTATTCAACACCCTAGTTTAGCTGCTAATTCCTTTGAGCTTAAACCTGCTATTATACAAATGGTGTCTCATAATCATTTTGGGGGAGCACCAACTGAAGATCCTAATTTACGTCTTGCTAACTTTCTAGAGTTGTGTGCTACTTTTAAATATGATGGTGTTTCAGATTATGCTATTAGACTTAGACTTTTACCTTTGTCACTAAGGGATAAAGCTAAGATATGGTTAAATTCGTTAGCACCTGGATCTATCAAAACTTGGGGTGATTTAGCACAAAAATTCCTTGCTACATATTTTCCACCATCAAAGACTGCAAAGCTTAGAAATGATATTACATCTTTTTATCAGTTTGAAGGTGAATCTATATATGAAGCATGAGAATGATTTAAAGATCTCCTCAAGAAATGTCCACATCATTTGATACCAGATTGGTTAATAATTCAAACTTTTTATAATGGATTAGTTGGATCTCTTAGATCTATTATCGATGCTGTTGCAGGAGGATCATTGATGTCTAAACAGTTTACTGATGCTTATCCTTTGATAGAAGAAATGGCTACTATTAATTTTCAATGGCCTTCTGAAAGGTTAAATCCTAAAAAGGTAGCCAATATTCATAAAAATGATGCTTTTGCGATGTTAGCAAATCAAGTTGCTGCAATGTCAAGGAAGATAAACTAATTTGGAATAAATATTTCTCAACCAATTGCCATGATTGAAGAAAATTCATTAAGTCAAATGGTTGATTCGTATACTTCACCAGAAACTTTAAATGCTATAAGTAAGCCTAATAACCCTTATTCTAATTATAATAACCCAGGTTGGAAGAATCATCCAAACTTTTATTGGAATACCAATAATCATGGTGGTATTAATCAACAATGGGGAAACAACTAAGTAAACCCATTGGGGAACTGGAACAATCAAGGGAATAATAATTATAGACCAACATATCCTCCAGGTTATAACAATGTTTCACAATTTAAGGAGGAAAGTTGTCTATTGAAGAAGTGGTGTTACAAATAGGAAATTAATTGCAAAGTCAAGGAGCTGCAATAAGAAATATTGAAAATCTATTTGGACAGATTGACAGTACAATAAGTAATAGATCCTAAAGTATGCCTCCAAGTACTACTGAAGTAAATCCAAAAGATAAAAATAAAGAGCATGTAAAAGAAATTCAACTGGGAAGTGGAAGAGAGTTGGAAGGTAGAGTTCAAAGAGAAATTGAAGTAGAGAAAGAAGAGATTGAAGATCCAAAAGAAGGTGCTCAGAAAGGTTTGGAAAGACCTATTTATCCACTTAAGGAAGATTTGGAAAAACCAACACCTACATTTCCTCAAAGACTTCGTTAGCAAAAATTTGATAAGCAATTTTCAAAATTCTTAGAGATACTTAAGAAGCTAACAATCAATATTTCATTTGCTGAAGCCTTAGAACAGATGCCAAGCTATGTGAAATTTATGAAGGATATTCTGAACAAAAAAGGATGTTTGAAGATAGTAAGACAGTTGCACTCAATGAGGAGTGCAGTGTAATAATTCAGAAGAAGCTTCCTAAAAAGCTTAAAGATCCTTGTAGTTTCACAATTCCATGTGCAATCAGAGATAAATTTTATAGAAAAGCTTTATGTTATTTGGGTGCAAGCATTAACCTTATGCCTCTATCAATATTTAAAAGACTGGGATTAGGAGAAAGAACTCCAACTACTGTAACTCTGCAATTAGCAAATCGTTCAATCACATATCCTAAAGGAGTTATAGAAGATGTTTTGGTAAAAGTGGATCATTTTATCCTTCCTAATAATTTCATTGTTTTGGATATGGAGGAAGATAAAGAGATGCCCATAATTTTAGGAAGACCTTTCCTAGCCACAGGCAGAGCAATGATAAATGTGCAAAAAGGTGAATTAACAGTGGGATTTAGTGATCAGACAGTAAGATTCAACATTTTAAAATCAATAAAATATTTTGCAAGAGGTAAAGATGATGAATGTTAAAGGATGGATGTTATCAAGTATTTAAGTGAATTTCATTTCAAATCAGCTTATGAAGAGAAATCTGAAAGAGAAGAATTAGAACATGAGCAAGTAGAAGGGTTACATCATTCTGAAGATTTTAATGACAAAGATATAAATTATGTTCAAGAAAATTTTGAACTGCTGGACATGACTGAAAAAGATGAATCTTTTGGTCCATAAATTGAAAAACCTCCTGAACTTGAGTTAAAGACGCTTCCAGATCATTTGAAGTATATTCTTCTAGGTGTGTCCTCAACTTTTCCAGTGATAATTTCCTCTCAATTAACTAAAATAGAAGAAGAGAGTTTGTTTGATGTTTTAAAGAAGTACGAGAAAGCCTTCGGATGGACGATAGGTGATATTAAAGGAATCAGTCCTTCAATTTGTATGCATAGAATGCTTATGGAAGATAATTATAAACCTAGGGCTGAACCTCAAAGGAGATTAAATCCTATTATGAAAGATGTTGTTAAGAAATAATTTTTAAAATGGTTGGATGCTGAGATTATCTACCTTATTTCAGATAGTGCATGGGTGAGTCATATTCACTTTGTTCCTAAGAAAGAATGAGTAACTGTGACTGTAATGAGACGAATGAGATTATACCAACAAGACAAGTTACACAGTGACAGATATGCATTGATTATAGAAAATTAAATCTTACTACAAAGAAAGATCATTTTCCACTCCAATTTATAGATCAGATGTTGGATAGACTGGCTGGACATTAATACTTTTGTTTTCTGGATGGATATACTGGGTACCACCAAATTCAAATTGCTCCCAACGATCAAGAGAAAATAACGTTTACCAGTCTTTATGGTACGTTTGTTTTCAGAAGAATGCCTTTCAGAGATGTATGATAACTATTTTTTGTAATTTAATTGAAAAAGGGATTGAAGTTTTTATGAACGACTTTTCAGTGTTTGGAAGTTCATTTGAATCCTGTTTAAAACATTTATCTAAAGTTCTAAAATGCTGTGAAGAAACTAATTTGGTCCTTAATTAGGAAAAATGTCAATTTATGGTAGCAGGAGGAATTGTATTAGGACATAGAATATTAGAAAAAGGTTTAGAGGTAGATCCTGCAAAAATTCAAGTTATCTCTAATTTACCTTGCCCAACAAATGTATAGGGAATTAGAAGTTTTCTGGGACATGCTAGATTCTATAGGCATTACAATAAAGACATTTCAAAAATTTCAAAACCCTTATGTTATTTATTGGAAAAGGATGTACTTTTTAATTTTGATGATGAATGCCTAAAAGTTTTTGAAACATTAAACGAAAAATTAATTACTGCACCATTTATAATATCACCAAATTGAAAAAAACCTTTTGAATTAATGTGTGATGCTAGTGATTATGCTATTGGTGTTGTTTTGGGTCAAAAATATGATAAAATTTTCAAAGTAATTTACTATGCTAGTAAAACTTTTAATGAAGCTCAAATTAACTATACCACTACTGAGAAAGAGTTATTAGCTATAGTATTTTCATTTTATAAATTTCGGTCATATTTAATTGAAACTAAATGTGTAATGCATACTGATCATTCTGCTATCAAATATTTAATGAAGAAGAAAGATGCAAAACCGAGATTGATTAGATGGATACTTCTTTTGCTAGAATTTGATTTTGAGATAGTAGATAGGAAGGGTGCTGATAATCAAATTGCTGATCATCTATCCAAGCTTGAAACTGAAAATTTTTTAGTGATATTGAAGAAATTAATGAACATTTTCCACATGAAAAATTGTTCACTATTAATGAATGGTGAATTCCTTGGTATGCCGACATTGTAAACTTTATTGTAAGTGATATTATACCATATAATTTAACATAACAGGAAAAGAAGAAGTTTTTATCTGATGCTAAAATTTAATTTCGGGATGACTCATTTTTATATAAATAAGGAAATGATCTAATCATTCGAAGATGTGTGCCTTTAGAAGAAACTTATAAAATTATTCAATAATTTCATAATTCTGATTATGGGAGACATTTCAGAGTTAATAGAACTACTTATAGAATTTTACAATCTGGATTTTATTGGCATACAATTTTTAATATATTAAAAATTGTGATCGATGTCAGAGTGTAGACAATATTTTTAGAAGAAAAGAGATGCCACTCAGTTATATGTTGGAAGTTGAAATATTTGATGTTTAGGGATTAGATTTCATGGGACCATTTACACCATCTTTCGGAAAGGTCTATATTTTAATAGCAGTAGACTATGTATCCAAATGGATTGAAGCTTTTGCTTTACCTCAATGTGATGCTTAAAGTGTTAAAAAGTTTTTAAGAAAGAATATATTTTGCAAATTTGGAATACCAAGAGTAATCGTAATAGATGTAGGAAGTCATTTTAGAAATGCGATTATGGAGAAGTTAGTAAAGAAATATCATATTAACCATTGCATTGATATAGCTTATCATCCGCAAACAAGTGGTTTGGTTGAATTATCCAATCATGAAATTAAAAGATTATTGGAAAAGACTGTTAATCCAAATAGAAAGGATTGGTCAATCAAACTGGATTATGCTTTGTGGGCTTATAGAACTGCTTACAGAACTCCTATAGGGATGTACTCATAGAGGCTAATTTTTGGAAAAGCTTATCATTTGCCTGTTGAACTTGAGCATAAAGCATATTAGGCTATTAAAGAGTTCCATTATAATTTAAAGGATGTTGCTGAGAAGATATTATTGCAATTAAATGAGCTTGAAGAGATAAGAAATGAATCTTATGAAAATGCTAAGATTTATAAAGAGAAAATGAAGTTATGGCATGGTCGAAATATTCTTAGTAAAAATCTTGAGCCTGGACAAAAAGTTTTGTTGTACAATGCAAGGTTAAAACTTTTTACTGGAATACTTAAGTACTAATGGATGGGTCCATTTATTGTGATAAAAGTTTATTCTTATGGAGCTGTGGATATTCAAGATCCTAAGACTGAAAAAATATTCAAAGTTAATGGTCATAGACTTAAACCTTATTTTTTAGTCAAACAACTTAAATCTTATGAGAATCTGATGGTTGGTCACTTAGAATAAGTTCTAGGTATGTCAGGCTGAAGACATTAAACCAAGCGCTTTGTGGGAGGCAACCCATAGTTATCAGTGTGCTTTGCTTTATATTTATCGGTGCACTTTACTTTATGTTTGCTTTGTGTGGTTTTTTTTTGTTTGTTTTTATGATTATATGGCAGTATTTTGAATAGAATAGTTATAGTGGTGTTTATTTGACATTAAAGGATGACTAAAAGGAGTCAGAATGAAAATTTTGGACATTTGGCAGACCTGTGCAAAAATGTGCACTAGCGGCTAAGTGCCGCCTGGTTGGCGCTTAAGCTCCGCAATTAAGAAAAATGTGATAAATGAATTTCTAGAAGCCAAAATCGTGGGGAAGTGGTTTTAGGAGTTATTTTAGAGTTTTAAACATCTAGGGTCGGTTTTAGCACTTTCCATGTCTATAAAAAGGCCCTGGATTAAGAGAAACACTTACCCCAGCCTCTATTTCCATTTCTAAGTCTTAAGAAGAGTATTTTGAGTGCAAAAATGTCTTCTTGGGAGAGTGAAATTAAGATGAAGGAGGAAGCCAACAAAAAGAATATTATCAGTGAAAGAATGCAGGAGTTATACAACGGATTCCTAGCAGTTAGTATTCAAGGTATTGTTGAAAGGATTGCAAAGATTGAAGCCAACATGGAGTTAATTGAAGTAAAGGTAAATGAAACTAACACTCATTTAGCTCATAAGGGATGGCAACTTAAAATGCAAGTCATTCAGATTTAGCGGCTAAGCACCGAAGCCTCGTGCTTAAGCGTCGATTCCTGAAAACTGATTTTCTGCAGTTAAAAAACCCAAAAATTTACATTTTTAACACCTCCCGTCACCCTCAACCTCTCAAAGTCACGAAATAAAATTTAGGGCATCCTTAAGTTGAATCAATTAAGAGCTGATTCAACGAGATTTGTCATATTTGAATTCCTTAAGGTATGAGCACTACTCCTAAGTAAAACATAATTGATTTTCACCATATATTTGAGTACATTATTGAAAAATCTTAAGATCATTATTTATGGTGAAATTTGAGGAAAAGCATGAAAAATTGCTTTGATTTAGTGGAAATTACATTTGGATGTTAAATTAGCAAGTTTAGTTTGATTTTAGAATTTATGGTGAATTTTTGCTCTTTTTTAGAGTTAGCTCCAAAGTCAAAGTGATCAAAAGATAAAGTGAAATTTGATTCCAACAAATTTGTTAGTGCAAGAGCTGAGGATCGATATGTTGATGCACTGTCGTCACGTAAATTGATTCCGTAACGAATGTTTAGTAAGTCAGGATAAGTTATTGAAGAAATGATTAGTAGAAAGAATTGGGAAAATTACTATTACTTCTCCACTGTTGCTGTTATTTCTGTGGTCAGAGAATTTTATGTAAACTTGCCTGCAGTAGAAGAAAATTTTTTGATGGTTAGAAGTGAACAAGTACATTTTTCATCTGCGGTAATCAATGTCTTTTACCACTTACCTCTTGCGATGTTTTGTTTTTATGCTAATTATCTTCCTACTGAAGGAGAATTAGATGATATCATATCATTTATGACAGATGTAAGAGGTTTATGGAAGATAAAAAATGAAAGAAGAGTAAATATTCAGGCCTCTAAGTTGAATGTAATTTCAAAGGCATGACATTACTTTATTTCATCTAAACTGTTGCTTTCAAGACATACTAGTGAAGTTACAAGGGAGAGAGCAGTTCTGAATCATTGTATTCAGTTGGGAAAGCCTATTGATGTAGGGTCTATTAGTTTTTACTATGTGATGAACTATGCCAGATCTGCTACTACTTCAGGTATGGGATTTCCATTTTTAATTCATTCGATTTGTGAGCTATCTGGTGTTAAGTTTAAAGCATGGGAGGAAGTTCTTCATCCATTGAGACCTATTACTAGTGTAAAGGTTGGTGCCTACATTGTACATTCAGAGTTTGGCTGGAGAGGAGAATTTAGAACTTCCACTGCTTTTACTTCAGCTTCTGTTGCTTCTACTTCACGTGCCACTACTTCTAGAGCATCATCATCTAGTGATTCACAAACTGGACTATTGAAGAAGATTTTGAAGAAAGTGAGTCTTACCAGAGAACATGTTAGAGATTTGGATGGTATGATTGAAAATATTGAAAGATATATAGTTAAGCATGATGAATATGAGGAGCATTATCAGCAGTACATGGATAAAGTGATTAGAGGTGATTATAGTGCTGAGATGCCCCCTCATTCGTTTTATATACCTTATGTGCCATCCAGAGACTAGGCTAAAGAAGATGATGATGAGGATGATGATTAGAGTTGTTGAGATTTGTTTGTTTTGATTTGTGACTTCTTATGTGTAGTTATGTTTTTATTTTGATATGTTTATATGTGATGTTATGTTTGATTGTTGTGTGATGTATTTATGATATGAACTCTGATTTTGTGTAGAGCATAGTTGGACTATTTCTTTTTAGGTACATTCAGATGTTTATGTGATAAAGTAATGTTTTATGTTGAAATTTGTGATATATGTGTAGTAGTAAAAGTTTTAAATGTGTATTTAGTGTTTAAATTTTTAACAGAGTATACATTAATTCCAAATTTGTTAGAAAATTTAGAACACTATTAAAAACCACTATTTGAAAATTGTATGTTTAAACTTTTCAAAATATACTACCAATTATTAGCTACTATTATTGTAATTTTAGTTATGTTATGTTGGTGTGTATTTTCTTTGAAACCCTCCACTACTGTAGAAGTCTTTTGAAAATTTTTTTTTATGAAAAACTGAATTTAGATTCTTTTTACTCCTGTTTATCTTTAAAAATGTTATACTTGCATATTTAGGATATTCAAATTCCTGTCAGAATGTTATTTTATTTTCTTAATTCTCACACATGTGTCATCTCTTATGCTTAAATGTTTTTATCCTGACTAAAAATTAAAGTTTGGGGGGATTTAGAAAATTAAATTTTTCAAAAACCTAAAATTTTATTTGTTCTCAAGAATGTTGATACTCCTAAAATATATAGTATTTTTTATGCACATTTTTATACTTATTTTTTATGATATTGCACTTTAATGGAAGGTATTTTGTGTTTTTCTTGCAGGTATGATGAAAATGAGTGATTATAATGAAAAGAGCAAAATTGGATCAAATTTGGAGCAAAAAAATGTGAAATGAAAATTTGGGCACAGGCGGCTAAGCGCCTGAAAATGAAAAATGAAAACTTGGGCACTGGCGGCTAAGCCGCTGGGCCGGCGCTTAGCCGCCACAGTTAAAAATTGAGATTAACTTGAATTTGGCACCATTTAAAAGGGGATGGGATGCAACTCTTGGTGGTAACTTCCATAACTTCCTTTGGGCAGCAAGTTTGAATGAAGGGGTGCATTCTTTGGTGAATACATCGAATCTGGACACATTTTGAAGAGACACTAAAGGCACCTTTTGGTTTAATTTTTAAAGAGACTCTTAGGAAAGGTTAGGGGCTCTACCATTGCATTTTGAAGAGAGTTTTTACAGAGTTATTATAGTATTTCATTAGGAGTAGGAGTAGAGAGTAGAAATGAGAAAATGGTAGGATTGAAACCTTCTTCTTCCCACTTCTTTTCATTCTTTTAGTTTAGATTTTATTGAAGTTTGAAGTCAGTTTCTGAGTCATCGAAGTTAGGAGACCAACTCTGAGGAGTAGTTTAGTGAAAATTCAAAGTTTCAGAGGAACGTCATGAGTCTTGTGCAGAGGTTTTTCAGATAAGTGTTTATTTTTGTTCTTACATTTAGTTTTTAATTAATACTTGTTGTGTTTGTTGTTTTTCTTATGGTTTTTAATTTCAAATCAATGTGTTTTTGTATTTTCTCAATGCATTCTGAGTAGTTTACTTTATCTTTTTCTTTCTTAGATGAAGAAGTAAGTAATTCATGAAGAATTGTTGTGGAATGTATATGTGTTTAAAGTTGGAAGAAATTGTAAAGATTGATTCTATAAACTTTATTTTCTTCTTAATTTAGCCTGTTAAGATGTAAAATTTGTGGTGAGATTATGTAAGATCCAATGCGGCATTGTCTCATAAAAGTTATTAAGAATCACATCCAATTATATGGGTGAAAATTGTAGTTCATATAACTGAATGCAATATATTAGAAGAAGTTTTAAAGGGGAGTAAAGTTAGAGGATTTTTAGTGTGACAGGATAAAAACCCCTAATTTGGATTGAAGTTTTGAATTTTGTTATGAGAAGTTAGCCCCCAGGTGGAGGGAAATGAGGGAACTCTAGAGTGAGAGCTGGTATACCTGCCTAACCATGTTCAAAATGATAAAATTTCAAATTAACCAATGTTCTTTATAGAACCAAGTAAGGGTAAAGAATACATTTGCTTCTAATTATCACGACAAATTTAAATTCACAACAATACTTGCATAACTATTACTACTTTACAAAGGAAAGAAAAACATATTCTAGTTAATAGTGTTTTTCATAATGTGTTTACAATTATTATCATTTTAATTTCTTGTTTGACTTTTATAAGAAATTTTAAAGAGTGAAATCAACTATCAAATTTTTTTTAAAAAAAAACATACTTTCAAAAGCCAATTAAAAAAGTAAAAAGATAATTTTCTTATTTATTTAAATATTTTTCACTTTCCCTGTGGGTTCGATATCCCGGGGTTTAATCAGAAAGTCCTATAATACTTGACAAACGATACGTATACTTGAGTAGTATCCACATTATAAATCAAAATCATTAGCATATATATTCGGTGGGATAAAGTTTCTGTCACCGTTGCCAATTTTCATATCATATTTATAAGTATAAATATCGGGTTGATCAAGTTTTTAGCGTTGTTGTCGGGGAAAAAAATCTAATTAAAATTACTTTTTAAAGAAAATTAAGAAATTTAAAATTTTTTCTTTTTTTGTTTTTGTTAGTGTGTTGTGTTTTGTTTTGTTTTATTGTTGTATGTGTAGTTCAGGTTCTAAATGCTTGTGCCTTACGATTCTGAATTAGAAAGAACTATAAAAAAATCAAAAAAAATTAAAAATATAGAAAAAGATAAATATATTCAAGAAATGGCAAATCATCAAGATCAAAATGTTGGCATCCATCAAGAATTAAGACCATTAAGAAATTATGTTAACCCTACAGTGGATGAACTTCATGGTAGTATTCAAAACCCTGTTGTAGCTGCTAATTCTTTTGGAGCTTAAACCTGCCATTATCCAAATGGTGTCTAATAATCAGTTTGAGGGAGCAACAACTGAAGATCCTAATTTTCATCTTGCTAATTTTCTCGAGTTGTGTGCTACTTTTAAATATGATGGTGTTTCGGACGATGCTTTTAGACTTAGACTTTTTTCTTTCTCACTAAGGGATGAAGCTAAAATATGGTTACATTCGTTAGCACCTGGATCAATTCGAACTTGGGTTGAACTGTCACAAAAATTCCTTGCTAAATATTTTCCACCATATAAGACTGCTAAGTTGAGAAATGATATTACATCTTTGTGTCAGTTTAAAGGGGAATCAATATATGAAGCATGGGAAACATTTAAAGTTCTCCTCAGGAAATGTCCAAATCATTCGATACCAGATTAGTTAATAATAAAAACTTTTTTATAGTGGATTAGTTGGATCTCTTAGATCGATCATCGACGCTGATGCTGGTGGATCATTAATGTCTAAACTATTTTCTGAAGCTTATGTCTTAATTGAAGAAATGACTACTAATAATTTTCAATGGCCTTCTGAAAGGTTAAATCCTAAAAAGGTAGCCATTGTTTTTGAAAATGATGCTTTTACAATGATAACAAATCAAGTTGTTGTTGTTTCAAGGAAGATAGACCAATTTGGGATGAATTTTTCTCAGCCACATTCAATGATTGAAGAAAATTCATTAGGCCAAATGGTTGATTCTTATTCTTCACTAGAAATTGTGAATGATATAATTAAGCCTAACAACCCATATTCCAATTATTATAACCCGGGTTGGAAGAATCATCTAAATTTTAACTGAAATACCAATAATCAGGGTGGTGTTAATCAACAATGGGGGAACCACCAAGTAAACCCATTGGGGAATTGGAACAACCAAGGAAATAATAATAATAATAATAATAATAGATTAACTTATCCTTCAAGTTATAACAATGCTTTACAATTAAAGGAGAAGAAGTTGTCTATTGAAGAAGTGGTGTCAAATATAGGAAATCAATTACAAATTCAAGGAGAAACCATCATAAATATTGAAAATTAATTGGGACAAATTGCAAATTAATTAAGTAATAGATCACAAGGAATGCATCCAAGTAATACTGAAGTAAATCCAAGAGAAAAGAATAAAGAACAAGTAAAAGCAATTCAACTGAGAAGTGGAAGAGAATTGGAAGATAGAGTTCAAAAAAAAAACTGAAGTAGAGAATGAAGAGATTGAAGAACCAAAATAGGACGCTCTGAAAGGTTTGGAAAGACCTGTTTCTCCACCTAAGATTGATTAAGAAAAACTACCACCTCCATTTCCTCAAAGACTTCATCAACACAAGTTGGATAAGTAATTTTTAAAATACTTGGAGATATTTAAGAAGCTTACTATTAATATTCCATTTGCTGAAGCTATAGAACAAATGCCAAGCTATGTGAAATTTATGAAAGATATTCTTAACAAGAAAAGGAAGTTTGAAGATAATGAGACTATTGCACTTAGTGAGGAGTGCAGTGCAATAATTCAGAAAAAGCTTCCTGAAATGCTTAAAGATCCTAGTAGTTTCACAATTCCATGTGCAATCAGAGACAGATTCTATGGAAAAGCTTTATGTGATTTGGGTGCAAGAATTAACCTTATGCCTCTATCAATATTCAAAAGACTAGAACTAGGAGAAATATCCCTAACTAATGTAACTCTGCAATTAGAAGATCATTCGATAACATATCCTAAAGAAATTATAGAAGATGTTTAGGTTAAAGTGGATTAATTTATTTCCCTGTTGATTTCATTGTGTTAGATATGGAGGAAGATAAGGAGATACCTATAATTTTGGGAAGGCCTTTTCTAGCTACAGGCCGAGCCATGATAGATGTGCAAAAAGGGGAATTAACGATGAGGGTTAATGATCAGACTATTACATTTAATATTTCAAAATCGATGAAATATCCTCCTAGAGGTAAATAAGACGAATGGTATAGGATGGACGTTATCAAATATTTAAGTGAATGTCATTTCAAATCAACTTATAAAGAGAAATTTGAAAGAGAAGAATTGGAACATAAGTAAGAAGAGGAGTTACTTGATTCTGAAGATTTTCAAGAGGAAGATTTAAAGTATGTTCGTGAAAGTTTTGAATTGTTGGATTTAACTGAAAAAGATGAATCTTATAGTCTATCAATTGAAAAACCTCCTGAACTTGAGTTAAAAATGCTTCCTGATAATTTGAAGTATGTTTTTCTAGGTGAATCCTCAACCTTGCCAGTTATAATTTCCTCTCAATTAACTGAAAAAGAAGAAGATAGTTTGCTTGAAATTTTGAAGAAGCAAAAGAAAGCCTTTGGATGGACAATTGCTGATATTAAAGGAATCAGTCCTTCAATTTGTATGCACAAAATTCTTATGGAAGATAATTGCAAACCGCGGGCTGATCGCCAAAGGAGATTAAATCCTATCATAAAAGACGTTGTTAAGAAAGAAATTTTAAAACGGTTTGATGATGGAATTATCTGTCCTATATCAAATAGTGCATGGGTTAGTCCTATTCACTGTGTTCCTAAGAAAGGAGGAGTGACTGTGACTGTTAATGAAAAGAATGAAATAATACCAACAAGATAAGTTACAGAGTGGCGAATATGCTTTGATTATAGAAAATTAAATCTTGCCACAATGAAAGATCACTTTCCACTCCCATTTCTGGATCAAATGTTGGATAGACTGGCTGGGCATAAATACTTTTATTTTCTGGATGTATATACTGGTTACCACCAAGTTCAAATTGCTCCTGAGTATCAAGAGAAAACTATGTTTACCAGTCCTTACGGTATGTTTTCTTTTAGAAGAGAGCCCTTTGGTTTATGTAATGCCTCTGCTACATTTCAGAGATGTATGATGGCTATTTTTTGTGGATTAATTGAAAAATGGATTGATGTTTTTATGGATTACTTTTCAATGTTTGGAATTTCGTTTGAATCATGTTTAGAACATTTACTTAAGGTTCTAAAACGCTGTGAAGAAACTAATTTGGTCCTTAACTGGAAAAAATGCCAATTTATGGTAGCATGAGGAATTGTTTTGGGAAATTAGATTTCAGAAAAAGGTTTAGAGGTAGATCCTGCAAAAATTCAAGTTATATCTAATTTACCTTGCCCAACCAATGTAAGGGGAATTAGAAGCTTTTTAGGACATGCTAGATTCTACAGGCGTTACATCAAAGACTTTTCAAAGATTACAAAACCTTTACGTCGTTTACTGGAAAAGGATGCATTTTTTTTATTTTGATGATGATTTCCTTAATGCCTTTGAAATATTAAAAGAAAAATTAATCACTGCTCCTGTAATTATTTCACTAAATTAGGAAATACCTTTTGAATTAATGTTTGATGCTAGTGATTATGCTATTGGTGTTGTTTTGGGTCAGAAATATGATAAGATTTGCAAAGTTATTTATTATGCTAGTAAAACTCTTAATGAAGCTCGAATTAATTATACCACTACTGAGAAAGTGTTATTAGCTATAGTATTTGCCTTTGATAAATTTCGATCATAGTTAATTGAAACTAAATGTGTTGTGCATATTGATCATTCTGTTATCAATTACTTAATGAAGAAAAAAGATGCAAAACTGAGACTGATAAGATGGATTCTTCTTTTGCAAGAATTTGACTTTGAGATAGTAGATAGAAAGGGTTCTGAAAATCAAATTGCTGATCATTTGTCCAGGCTTGAAATTGAAAAATCTCTCTGTGATGTTGAAGAAATTAATGAACATTTTCCTAATGAAAAATTGTTCACTGATAATGAGTGGTGTGTTCTGTGGTATGCAGACATAGTAAATTTTATTGTTAGTGATATTATACCCTATGGTTTGACATATCAGGAAAAGAAGAAATTTATGTCTGATGCTAAGACTTATTTTTTGGATGAACCATTTTTATATAAATAAGGAAAGGATGTTATAATTCGAAGATGTGTACCTTTGGAAGAGACTTATGAAATTATTTAAAATTGTCATGATTCTGATTATGGGGGACATTTTGGAAGTGATAAAACTGCATATAAAATCCAGATTGTAGTGGCTTACAATTTTTAAGGATGTGAATGCTTATATTAAAATTTGTGATAGATGTCATCGTGTAGGCAATATTTCTAGGAGAAATGAGATGCCCCTCAATTATATGTTAGAAGGTGAAAAATTTGATGTTTGGGGATTAGATCTTATGGGACCATTTACACCATCTTTCGGAATTGTTTATATGTTGATGGCAGTACACTATGTTTCTAAATGGATTGAAGCTATTTATTTTCCTCGTTGTGATCCTCAAAGTGTTGCAAAGTTTTTAAGAAAGAACATATTTTGCAGATTTGGAATACCAAGAGTAATCATAACTGATGGGGGAAGTCATTTTAGAATTGTGATTATTGGAAAGTTAGCAAGAAATATCATATAAATCATCACATTTCTACTGCTTATCATCCGCAGACAAGTGATTTGGTTGAATTATCCATTTGTGAAATTAAAAGAATATTGGAAAAGACTATTAATCCAAATAGAAAGGATTGGTTAATCAAACTAGATTATGCTTAGTGGGCCTATAGGACTTCCTAAAGAAACCCTATAGGAATGTTCCCATATATGCTGATTTTTGGAAAAGCTTGTCATTTACCTATTGAACTTGAGCATAAAGCATTTTGGTCTATTAAAGCGTTCAATTATAATTTGAAAGATGCTGCTGAGAAGAGATTATTGCAATTACATGAGCTTGAAGAGATAAGGAATGAAGCTTATGAAAGTGCTAAGATTTATAAGGAAAAGATGAAGTTATGGCATGATCGAAAGATTATTACTAAAAATCTTGTGCCAGGACAGAAAGTTTTATTGTATAATGCCAATTGAGAATTTTTTCTGGAAAAGTTAAGTCCAGGTGGATGGGTCCTTTTATTTTGATGAAAATTTATTCCTATGAAGCTGTGGATATTCAAGATCCTAAGACTAGAAAAATATTTAAAGTTAATGGAAATAGACTTAAACCATATTTTTCAGTCGAGCAATCTAAGTCTGATAAGAATCTGATTTTGGGTCACACAGAATGAGTTCTGGGTTTGTCAGGTTGAAGACGTTAAACCAAGCGCTTTGTGGGAGGCAACCCATAATTATCGGTGTGCTTTGTTTTATGTTTATTTTGTGTGCTTTGTTTGCTTTGTTTACATTGTTTTCATGTTTTTAGTGGTAGTAATTTGGAGTTTTGAAACTAAATAGAGTTTATTTGACCTTATTTGATGACTTAGAAGAGTCAGAATGAAAATTTGGACATTTGGCAGACCTGTGCTAAATTAAGCACTGGCTGCTAAGCACCGCCAAGTTGGAGCTTAGACGTCGGAGTTACAAAAAATGTGAAAAATGAGATTCTAGAAGCCTAGATTGTGGGGAAAAGGTTTTGGGAGTTATTTTAGAGTTTTAAAACGCCTTGGGGTAGTTTTAGCACTTCCCAAGTCTATAAAAAGAACCTGATTTAAGAGAAACACTTGCCCCAAGTCCTATTTTCATTTCTAAATCTAAAGAAGAGTATTTTGAGTATATCATGTCTTCCTGGGAGAATGAGATTAAGAAGAAGCAAGATTCTGACAAGAGTAAGTTCATTAGTGACAGTGCTAAAGAGTTGTTCAATGGATTTCTCACTGTTAGTATTCAATGGATTGCAGAAATGATTGCAAAAATTGAAGCTCGAGTGAGTTCAATGGAAGCAAAGATCAATGAAACTTACTTACTTTTGGAGCACATGTGATGGCGACTCAAGATACAATTCAGTCATTCAAGATACGTGGAAGAAGCGGATAAGGAGAAGTTTTTGAAGAACAAATGGATTGAAGAAGAAGATATAAGAATGAACAAATATCGCCCATTCTATTAGAGTTGTATTCCAGAAGGGTCAAATGAGAATAATAGTGGTCCTGGATATAATCTGCCTAATGGGGAGTGGAATTAAGTGTGCTTTGTTCTTTTATGTTTTGTGCTTTTATCTATTTTTTAATATGTTTAGTGTTCTTATGTGTTTTGTTTGGTGTGTTTAGTGTTTATGTTTGAGTTTTAATTATGCCTTATGATGTCATAATTACATCCTAGAGATGTAAACTTATCAGTTTGAGATTAAGTCTCTTGTATATAGAGAATTTCATCCTATGTATTTGGATAGAAATTTTAGGATTGTATTAAGTGCTATATTTGTTTTAATGAATATAAGTTTGTGTTTGTGTGAAATTTGTTTGGAATCGATGAATATTAAATATTTGAATTGGAGTATTGAAAGATTTATGGGGAAGAAATAATTATTTTGAAGAGATTAAGGGTGATTAACGAAGTGGTTTAAAGCATATACCTTAATTATGAACATCTGGGTATTGACGGTTAAGAGCCAGAGTGCCGGCGCTTAAGCGCCAGATTTCGCTGCTAAGTGCCGAAGGGTTCGCGCTTAGGTGACAATTCGCGAATATTGGTTCCCAGCAGTTAAAAACCCGTGAATCACCATATTAACTCCCCTGTTCAAATTCAACCCATCATTTTCACGCGAGAGAGAGTCTAGGGCATCCTTCATTTGGACCATTTAAGAGCCGATCTCAACAAAAATTTGTAAATTTGGATTCCTTGAGGTAAGAGCACTACTCCCAAGTAAAAATTTTTTGTTTTCACCATGTATTTTGAGTACATTTTGGAAAATCTTAAAATCACTATTCATGGTGAAAATTTGAAGAAAAACTTAAGAAATTACTTAGATTTAGTGGAAACATCTTTTGGAAGATAATTTAGTAAGTTTAGTTTGATTTTGGAATTTATGGTAAATTTTTTGTGAATTTTAGAGATGGCTCCAAAGTCAAAGCATGCGAGAGGAAAGACGAAGTTTGATTCAGACAAATTTTTTAGTGCGAGGGCTGAGGAACCATACGTCGATGCATTGCAGTCACATAAATTGATTCCTGAGAGAGTGCTTAGTAAGCTAGGAGAAGTAATTGAAGATATAATTGCTAGGAGGAACTGGCAGAACTACTGTTGCTTCTCCGCTGTTGCTGCTGTTTCTGTTGTTAGAGAATTCTATGTGACTTTTCCTGCATCAAAAGAGAATTTGGTGATGGTTAGGGGGCAAGATGTGGATTTTTCTTCTCGGGTAATTAACACTTTCTATCAACTGCTTCCTGCTATGTATTGTTTTTATTCTAATTTTCATCCTACGGAGGGAGAGTTAGATGAGATAATGTGATTTTTTACTAATGGAAGAGGATTATGGAAAATAACAAATGATAGAAGAGTGAATTTTCCTGCTTCCAAATTAAATGCCACTTCTAAGGCATGGCATTATTTTATCTCTTCTAAACTGTTGCTTAAGTCATACTAGTGAAGTGATGAGGGAAAGAGATGTTTTGAACCATTGCATTCAACAAGGGAAGCCTATAGATATTGGAGCGAACAATTTTTATTATATTGTGAATTATACTAGATCTACCACTACTGCAGGTATGGGATTTCCATCCCTGATTCATTCATTATGTGAATGGTCTGAAGTGAAATTTGAAACCTGGGAAGAGGTACTTCAGCCTTTAAGACCTATCACTGGTGTAAACATTGGAGCTTACATTGTACATTCAGAATTTGGCTGGAGAGGAGGATTTGGTAGGGCTTCTACTACTTCTGCTTCTGCTTCTACTGCATCTACTTCTTGTGCTACTACTTCACGTGCTTAATCATCTACTTATTTACAGACTAGTTTATTAAGAAAAATTTTGAAGAAAGTCAGTTTTACTCGAGAGCATATGAAAGATATGGATGTTAAGATGGATGATGTGGAGAGATATATTGTAAAATATGATGAGTATGAGGAGAATTATCAGCATTATTTGGATAGACTGATTAGAGGTGATCAAAGTGCTGAGATACCCCCTCATCCATTCTACATACCTTATGTGCCATCCAGGGATTGGAACGAGTAGGATAATGATAATGATGAGGATGAAGAGTAGATGTATGTTGTTTGTTTTAGTTGATGTGATGTTGTGCTGTGTTATTGTGTACTTTCTCTAGTATTTTGTTTAATGATTGTGTTGTTGTCGGCATATTTTTATGTTGAGTGTTGTATTTTGAAAAGTGGTCGCCTACAAAAGTTGTCGGCAAATTTTAAATTTTAAATTTAATTTAAATATATATATAGTTTTAGAAAGAAGCATTTGATTTTAAAAATAGTTTTAAGTTTGAAAATTTTAAGCTATGAAATCAAACCGATCTCACATCCCAAATAGTTTATATAAACGAGCACCACACCACAAACCGTGTATCTATCTCAAAGGATCAACACAGTGCTTGACGATGGGGCTCGATTAAAAAAACTAGAAGATTTGTGACATCTGTTTAGTCTGCAAACCAACATTATAAGCCGAAAAGTTCCCCTACTTAATATAAAGAATTTAATCAGGGTTTATATTACCTGGGTTCTTAAAGTTCCCTATAAGGGCAAGCCCATATAGTTAATTACATCTTAAATGACGGGAATCATTCAAGAAAACTCTTGATAATGATCAGTGGTTTTGCTCTTAAGAATTTCAAAATTTAAAGTTTTCAAAGGATTAAATTTTGGAAATTTCAAAAGGGATTAACTCAAATTCGGAACAGTTTATTTTAGGAATCAAAGGAAGAAAAGTAGGAGAAGCTGAGGATCCAAGAAGAATCTTGGCAACTTCCCAAACTATCCTATTGTTTGGCTTCAATTTGGGAATTTACTTAATGTTTCAATCTTGGCAATTTTAATTAATTAGGACTTATATTTGTATTACATAGTCATACAAATAGCCTCGAAGATGTGAGAGTTTATGTCATATTGAACGACTACCTTGGAGTCCTAAGACCGGTTAAGCTTAATTTGCATAACATGATAATGAAAATGCCTAACAAAAAGTTGAGGATTTATGTTGCACTAGGAAAACTACCTGAAATACTATGGCTTGGTTATTTAATTCTAAGGAAGTTTTGCTGAAGTAGACCCGAGTTTTACTGATGACGATGGCCTTGCTGCCCACCATGCTCCAAGCTCCTTGTTGTTGCAAAAGTTTAGTTTTAGAAGGTGAAAATCAGGAGATGAGAGAAGTGTTTTGGTTTAGAAATCTTAAAGTCCAAATACTTTTAATATTTTAATTAAAATAAATATTAAAGTTGTTTAAACAGAACCGATTAAGATCCCATGGTTCTGTCATCCCGGCACCGTTATTTTCATTAAATTCACTTAGTCCAGATGAATTTGCTAAACTCAACTGAATGAGTTCCACACTTTCATTTAGACCGTGGGAAATCCCGTTAGCAACACGTGGGTTACATCATCCGAGGTATTCCCAATCATTCAACGAGACGTTTTAATTTAGTTGCAATTGTAGTTTTGTTGTTTTGTTTGTGATTAAATTTTCAGTTGTTTTATATTTTTGAAATGTTGTCGAGGTGAATTTTATCTTGTTGTGACTTTTAATATACGTTTGGTTTCAGTTTTGTGGCTATCCTAAAGGTTTTAGTTTTCATGCAACAATCTTGTTTAACATGCAAGAAGCTAAGGGAAGGTTCTGGTAATAAATAAATTGCAATAAAGCAAACTGCAATAAAAAAAGCGTACCTGGAGGGTATTCTCATCATTCCAAGCTGCACTTAAAACACATATTAAGGCATTTAAATATTTATAACAAGTACCTAGGTGAAGCTAAGGGAAGGTTCTGGTTGTCTACCAAGATCATAATCATATAACTAGTCATTTCCTATGACGTCTAGGTTCTTGTATTTTGTTTAAGGATGATTTTCTTCATCTAAGAACAATTAAATTCAATTTTTCTTCTAAAACATCTCATCATATTAAGAAAGTACTTAGGACGATTCCTAAACATCTTTTCAATACTTCTGAGATAATTTTGAGTTCAAATGAATTTTATTGTACTGGTGAATTAATCATCCAAAGTTTAGTTGAGTTTGTTTCTTGCTCAGTGAATTAGGATGTTTGATTATCCTATGAGTAAAGTGACATTTCACTTAATGCTTTACTTAAGAGTTATAATAATGAAAACCTTTAAGGGTAAGTCAGTTTATTAAAGATTTTAATGATTTAAAATTATAATTAATGATTTAATGTGGTTTAATTTAGTTATAAAATTTTAATAAATTTATGTTTGGAATAGTGTTCAAGTTGCTTTTAATTTTTTTAAACCATTTGAATTAAAAGAGGAGTTTAAATTATTTAATTTAGACTTTAATGATGTAATTTTAATTTTAATTTAATTGCAATATTCTGGATTCACTTTTAATTGGTTGGATTATTATATCATTATTTTTTTTAATTAAGAATTTATTTTTATGAAATTAATTTTTGATGTTTCAAATTTGTTTTAAATTTACTTTCAAGTGATTTTTTGAAATTAATAATTTTTGTTTTGTTTTAAATTTATTTCAATTTAATTATCAAATTATTTAATGTTTTAAGTTTTAATTTATTTAAGGTTCACTTTCCTTTTAATTATTTAATTATTAATTTTAATTATCACTTTAAATTTAATTAAAAAGTTAAAAATTATTAAAGTGTTTCATTTAGGGATTTTAGTTTAAGTTATTATAATCTTTCTAAATTATATCCCCATTTAAATCATCCAAATTTTAATTTATTCTTCCAAAATTCAAATTATTTAATTAATTAAGGTTTACTTTAAATATTTTCATGATGATTAATGGGTCTCTACCCTTTAAATCTATAGGTTTCAATCTTCTAAAGAAAATTTAAAAATCAGATATTTTACCCTCCCCTTGATTAAACCTAAATATTAATTAGGGTTAAAAATTTTTTAATTACTTTATGCCCCATTAGGCTTATTTATATCATAACTTAACAAATTAAGCTCAAATAAACTTAAATATTTTATGTCACTTCACTCATATGTCAATTAAGACATTAGAGAAGAAAATGTGATTTTTCTGACTTTAGTTTAATTTGCATAATTATTTTTGTGAAAAATAGGGATTTTCAATGGAAATTAACAACATGACCATGAAAAGGTTTCTATCCTTAAGAAAATTATGAGATATTCCTAATGACTAGAGCACCACCTGGATCAATTTTAGTAATTTTTTGAACTATATTTTATTTATTATAATAATTTTGAGTTTTAGAGTGTTAATTAATTATAAAATAAAATAAAAGTTGAAAATTAAGTTTTATATTTTTCTTAAATCTCTTTGACCTCAAGGAGTTGAGAGAAAGGAATTTTATAATTTTCTTATTTTTCTTTTATTTATTAGAATTAATTTAGTGGAAAGGTTAGAAAATTCATTTTTTAATTCAAAAATTGTTTTAAGCATTTAAAATTCAATATCTTTAATTTGAGACTTAGGAAAAATATTTGGTTGGTTTCTAAGTTATTAGGAGTCAAAATGTGATATTTTTATGATTTTTAATATTTTTATGATTTTTATTATTTTTTAATTATTTAAAATATTAAAATAAGGTAAAAATGAAGATTTTTGAAAAATTTTAATTTTAATTTTCTAAGACTACTCTGATATCAGAGAGGCCCCAAAACGAATTAGGTGAATTTTTAAAGAGTATTTTTAGAGTTATGAATTTTTTAAGTTTAATTTTTGTTATGTGACTTAATTAATCCATCTAGTGGTGTTAAACATTTCCAATTGACTCCAAATTTTTATGTGAGGTCACTCTGATCCTAAAGATCAGTGGAAGATTATTTTCAAGCTCTTTTAATGTGTGGTTAACCCTAATTAATTGAAGTTCAGTTTTGAGTAATTAAGCCAATTAGGGTTGTTCTTAATGAATTAACTCAAAAAATAATTATCCTAGCGTCCTCTAGTCCTAAAAAACTTCCCCAAATTTTCCTAGAATTTTCTAAGCAATTTGCTAATTAATGAAATTAAAATACAAAAAATAGTGACATAAACTTGAAAAATACATAACTTTCCAAAGAGATGGCCTCTGACCTTGAAAAATTTAGGGAATGTTTCCAAGATCAGAGGCTCAAAAGCCCTATGGTCTCATGCCATGGATAATTTTCTATACAAATAGACAATCAAAATACTGAAATGAGTAAATAATTAATTAAAAATAAAATACGCATCAAAATAACTTGATTTCTTTTCCACATTATTCTCTTCTATTCACTGAGCAAGAGGGTATTTTTGATTTATTTTTATGATATTTCTACACAAAGATATGGATTTTCTAAGTTCTGGGTATTTAAATAAATCAAAAAATCCATATTTATCTACTTATCTGACTCAGCGCTGTGTTAACCTACGACGGATCGAAAGACCACGCGGCGTGCTCCTATTCGATGCTGCCATCTGAGTCAGCCGCAACGCATCCCGCTATCTCGCTCCTTCCTCTGATCCGACGCAATCTGAGCCGTTCAACCGATACACGCGCGATCGGACGGCGCCTGGTCATCGTCTACGACTGGTGTGCACCCGTGACCGTCCACACTAAAACCCTAAGAACTCTCTCATTTCTCAACAGATTTTCATGTTCTTATGCTCTATTGATTCGTCCTTAAGAGACGAACAAATCCAAACGGTTTACATGCTATGAAATTAAGTAAATAAAAATGGAGAATCTCTGGAAGCTCAGGAGGAAGGAGAGGTCTATACCTTGGCTCTGAGAAGTGAAGCTTCAATCAGAGAGTTGTGGCACCTTCGATTGCACCCAAGGAAGCTCCAGATGAAGTCTCTGGCTCTGGGGAATTGTCTAGGTATGAAAGTGTCCACAACCGATTTCAAAGCTTGAAGGCTAGAGCAACTGGGTGGCCTAGAGAGGGGGCTTTCACTAGGGAACTCCTTCTCTTGGTCCTGTGCAGGTGTGAGTGAGTTTAATTTGGATTTAGTGGAGGTTTGGGAGATGTCCTAGTTTTGGGCTTGAATTTGAACATAGAAATTGAGTTCTGCTGGGGGAAATTGGGGCTAGAATCCAATGGGGATCAAGTTTTCTATGTGTAGAGAGTGGTCTGGAGCAATTTTGACAGAGTTTCAGTAGGATTTTGTTCAGCACCTCCTTTGGCCGAGACGTGGTGTGGTTTAAATAAAGGTGGCTGGAGGGCTTCCCATGGGGGTTTAATGGCTTGGATCAACTACTCTGGTGAGGAGAAGAACAGCCATGGTGGTCATTAGGCATGGGACAAGTCAGTAAGGAAAAATTAAAAAATTGGCTCACACGGGTGCTCTCGGCCTGGGGGTTTCCGGTAGGTGTGGTGGGTGGCTGGCCAGGGTCAGGTCACCCTCAAGGTCTGGGAGGTCAGAGTTGGGGTTTAGTGCAGTCAATCGGCCATGGACATGTGTAAAGGAGTTGAATTGAAATGGAATGGGGGAAGGCTATTTTGGGTCCAAATGGGTCAACCCATGGTTTTGGGCTAGGTTCACCACCCAAGGCCTGGTTATGGGCTGAAAAGAATTACTTGGGTCGCCCAAGAGAAAATGGTGTGGTCTCCATCCATGGTGAGGTGGCTAAACTTGGTTTAGTGTGTAGCATGAATGGGGTTAAAAGTGATTAAGGAAGGCTTAAGAAAGGGGCCCCTCCTCTTGCCATTAATGGCTTGGTGAGGTGGAAAGGGGCTCCGAAGGCTTGCATATGGCTTATGCGTGGCTCCATGGCTCCATATGGCTTAGGGATGGCTTGGCTTGGTTTCATGAAAGTGGGTTTTAAGGATTTAGGATATTTAGGGGTAATTTGGCACATGGCTTAGTTTAGAAAGGTTTAATGATGAATTTGAAACTTAGGGAGTGATTTAAACCAAAGGGGGTGATGAGGAGAAATTTCATGTGGGCTTTAGGATAGATTTTGGGCTTTTGGATTTATTTTAGATGGGCCTTTAGAAAGGTTTAAGGAGGTGGGCTTTTAGGTTTGAAAACAAATTGGTAAATGGAAGTTTTGTAAAAGATTGGGCTAAACAAATGTTGGGTTTAGTTTAGGGATGTATCATGAGTGATCTAGAATAGGTTTTAAATAATTTGGAGTTAAAATGGGTTTAATTTGGGATTTTTTTGGTAAAGGGGCCAAAGTGGGTCAAATTGGGCTAACTTGGGCTAAGGTTGGGCTAGTGTTGGATTTGATGTAAAATTAATGTTGAGAAATGTTTATGGGTGTGCTACAAAGAATTTTCAACTTTGGTTGGGCTTTGATTTTGGGATTTAGGCCCATTTGGGTTAGGTTTGGGTTTAGGCCAAAAATGGGGATTTTGGTTTTGGGTTAGGTTTGGGTGGAGTTTAGGTTCAAATTTGGGGCAAATCTTGTTAGTGTTTTGTTTGTGGGGATATTAGGAAGGTATAGGAAAAGATTTGGGGCTAACTAGAGTTGAATTGGCTTAGTTTGGGCTAGGTTTAGGTCATGGGCCAAAATTAGGCCTTAGGCTTCAATTTGGAATTGGATCCAAATGTCAATCAAATTGGGCTTGGATTTGGACTAAATTGATATTGGGGATATTGAATTGAACTTGGGCAAAGGATGATCAATTTGAATGGTAGGAAATGTGTAGGACTGATTTTGAGGAATTTTGGGTAATTTACACAATTTTGCAAATTTTGGGTAGCTTCAAGGGCATTTAGTAGGTTTGGCGGGTGTAGGGCCCCGGGGGTCAAAAATTGAAATTTTGAAAAAATGAAGATTGATCAAGTTTAAGTAAAATGGAATCACTTTGGTTGAGTCATGAAGCCATGTCAAGCCCATAAGAGCTATGAGAGGACTCATTTGAGGCATTCACTATGTTGTTCCTAACCCTCCTAGCCAAGGGCCTAGGGGTTAAGGTCCATCCATATGAATTACCTACATGAGTCACGAAGTTGAACTAGATATGAATGGTTTTAGGATTTGGAATGTGTGTGAAACTGTAATGTGTGCAGGTCAACCCTCACAAGACCTTGTCACCCAGGGTAGTCCTAAGGCCAAAGAGTCTTATAGGGAACTCTTCCTTTAAACCTCCACATTTGATCTTAACCCTCCAAGTGCCTTGGGGGTTTACAATCAAACTTATGGGGTTTGCAGGGAGTTTAAGAGGTGTTTAAATTTCTAAGTGGTGGGCTCGATTTCTGGTCCTCTAAGATAGTCAAAGGGAAAGCCTAAGGCTAGATCCTAAGTACTAAGGGGAGAGAAGAGAAAAGACCTCATCAAAAATGAGGTCAACAAATGGATCCCCACTAGGTGTGGTGTGCTAACCAAGCACACCGCGCGTATTGGTGTTGACCGAAGAGATCAACAAAACCAACACAGACATCTAAGTGATGCACTTAGAACAGAGTAGAAATAAATTTCCTCTGGGGAGTATCGAGTATATCTCCAAGACTGGAGATCCTTGAACTCTGACTGGGGAAAAAAAAAAGGAAGTGAATTCCAAATCATAAGATCTGGGGAAATTTAATTTAGATTTCATTTCATTTTCTGTTTTAAGTTTTAATGTGTAAGTTTAGATTTTGATTTGTTCTGAGTTTCAATTTCGATTGAGGTTTAATTTAAAATCAATTCAAGGAAATTTGGATCGTAACTCTTCCTTTTCTTGGCATCCATCTTCGTAGTTCTGAATAAGTTTTCTCCCTCAGATGACCAGCTCGGCCCATTTTCTGACGTTCAACGATGCAGTCTACAATTTGTTGTTGTCCGTAATCTGAGAATACATCTATATGCAATTGAGGCCTTCTAAGATATTGATCCTCTTGCCTCCAATTCTCTCAAAGTATTCGAAAGTTTTCTTTTCGACATTCGGCATTCTTTCCAACTCATATTTTGGAATTATCTGCAACTGGCAAGGTCTAGTAACGTACTGGGGAATGTATGGTTCAACCCCGGCATGCACTCCTGCATGTCTTGACACCTCGGGGGTAGTCTCTTTCGGGACATCCTCCGGGGTTGCTTTCGCAAAAAGACTCTTTAAAACTGGTGCATTTATCTGGCCTCAAGGTGCTGATTCTATTTCTGCTCCTCTTGGGATTTCCTTTATCTGTTCAGCTTTCCTTGGAGTTGATCTCCTCCTTTCCAGTTCCTGAAGAACCAATTTCTTTGGAGTATTTGTATTGCTGGTAGGAACTGTCTTTTCATGTTGATCTGCTGCTAACTTGGTTAACATCTTGCGAATGCGGAGATTCTTGTTCCTTCGCTGAGTGGCAGTGAGAGTAGCTCTCCTTACCCCTTGGATTTCTGTGGACATGGCACTAATAAGCCTGCCCTCTGCTATAGTAACAACGGACTTAACTTTCTTGTCTTCTCCTATTATATGAGCAGTGTTTACTTTTCTCTACTTGCTGGCGGATGGTTAACTTGAGCCACCCAACTTCATCATTGTATGGCTGCGGAACTCTTCATGATCAATCGGGGTCCAATCATTTTCTTCATATTGTAGCCTGGCTGGTGTGAAGTCAGAGTCAACCTTGATCACGGCTCCATCCCTCACCCTCTTTTCATCAAGTGCTAGACTCACGCCATTCTTAAAGTTTAGAACCAACCGCCCGTTTGACAATTCCCTGCGAAAAACAAGGAAAGGATCAGGGGCTATGCTAAGAACAAGAACAGTAGAAAAAATATGTTTATTAATGAAGAGCTTTTATTCGTTTTTTTTTAATTTAAATAGGAGTAGGAAAAGATGCAGAAAGATCGAGAGTGAGACTCAATTTGAAAGGAAGGATAAAGACTTTATTATCATGATTTCACATGTTTTCTTTTTAACAGTTTTCTTTAAAGATTTTCTTTATCATCCACTTTTTTTTTATTTATATTTTTTGGTTCGGACACAATCATAAGTAATTACTGTGTTCGTGCTTCTAGGAATGAGGATTCATCCTTCAAAACATCAAGTTATATAATACTTCTTTAGATATCGTCCATTAATTGGAAGCATAGGTCATTCTCCACAACAATTTACAAGCTGGTAGGAACCTCCTGAGTAAACTATCTCGACCACGAATGACCCTTCCTAAGTCAGTTCAATTTACCTCCTATCTTGTGATGTTTAAGAATAGGTCTTCTGAGAACCAAAACCAAGTTGCCGGCTTTGAATGTCCTTGGACGGACAAATTTATCAAGGGCCTGGATCATCTTGGCTTGATACAATTCCAAATTCTACTGTGTTGAAAGTCTTTTCCCTTCCACGCTTTCCAATTCTTCTAGTCGTAGTTTGGCATTTTCTTCTGTAGTGATTTTGTTTGCAACTGCAATTCTAAGAGAGGGAAGCTGTACCTCCAATGGTAAGACGGCCTCAGACCCATACACTAGGGCATAAGGCATATACTGAGTAGGAGTTCTGAAAGTCGTCTTGTAGGCCCATAAGGCTTCTAACAACTTCTCGTGCCAATTTCTCTTGTTGTTGTCCAAAGTTTTCTTTAGGATTTGGACGAGAGTTTTATTAAAAGCCTCGGCCAAGCCGTTCGCTCTTGGGTAATAGATTGTTGAATAGCGCCAGTCGATCCCGTGTCTTCTGACAAAATTATTGATCTTCGTGCTTCTGAATGCGGACCCGTTATCTGGGATAATTCTATGCGGTACCCCAAAATGGTAAACAACTTGATTCTTGAAGAACTGTAGCACGTGGTGTGCCTTCACTTCTCTGAGTGGTACTGCTTCTGCCCACTTGGAAAAGTAATCTGTAGCTGCAAGAATGAAGTGATGTCCTCTTGAAGAAGGCGGTTCTATCTGGCCCACAATATATGTGCCCCAACACTCAAATGGCCACGACGCGATTGTCGGATGTAGCACATTTGGAGTTTGATGTAGAACCACTCCATGCACTTGGCACTGGTGACAACTTTTGGCAATCTTCATGCAATCGGTCATCATCGAGGGCCAGTAGTACCCTAGTCTTTTAATCTTCATTTTCATTTTCGGACTCGATTAATGCGTGCCACAAAGTCCTGAGTGTACTTCTTTGACAATTTCACGAGCCTCGAAGCCGCTCAGGCATCTTAGCCACATTTGATTATAAAACCTTCTATATAATGTGTTTTTTACTAATGCGTAAGACAGAGTTCTGTCGGCACTATTTTTAGGTTGTGTTGTATTTTTAAAAGGGGTCGCCTAACAGAAGTTGTCGGCGAATTTAAATTTTAAATTTAATTTAAATATATATATAATTTAGAAAGTAGTATTTGATTTTGAAAATAATTTTAAATTTGAGATTGAACCGATCTCACATCCCAAATAGTTTATATAAACGAGCACCGCACCATAAACCATGTATCTATCCCTAAGGATAGACACACTGCTTGACGGTGGGGCTCGATCAAATAAACTAGAAGTTTTGTGACATCCGTTTGGTCTGCGAACCAATTTTATAAGCCGACAAATTCCCTCGCTTAATATGAAAGTATTAAACGGGGTTTATATTACTCGAGTTCTTTAAATTCCCTATAAGGGCAAGCCCCTATAGTTAATTACATCTTAAGTGACGGGAATCACCTAAGAAAACTCTCGATAATAACCAATAATTCCGCTCTCAAGAATTTCAAAGTTTAAGGTTTTCAAAGATTGAATTTTGGAATTTCAATCGGGAATGGATCAAACTTGGAACATTTTGTTTTGTGAATCCAAAGGAAGAAAGGTAGGAGAAATCACTGATTCGAAGTGAACTTCGGTAATTTCCCGACTATCCTATCGTTTGGCTTGAGTTTAGGAAAGTCCTAATACTTATTTAAATGTTTTGATCTTGCCAATTTTAATTAATTAGGGCTTATATTTGTATGATAAAATCAAACAAATAGCACTAGAAGATGTGAGGGTTTATTGTCGTATCGGACGACTACCTCGGAATCCTAAGACCGGTTAGGGCTTAATTTGCAATGCAAATGCCTAACGAAGAGTTGAGGATTTATGTTGCACTAGTGCAAGCTACCTCGAAGTCCTATGGCTTTGTTGTTTAATTCTAAGAAGGTTTTGCTGAAGTAGGTTCAAGTTTTGCCGACGACGATGGCCGTGCCGCCCACCATGCTCCAAGCTCCTTGTTGTTGCAGAGGTTTAGTTTTAGAAATCATAAATCGGGAGATGAGAAAAGTGTTTTGGTTTAGAGAAAATCTTAATTTCCAAGTGTTTTTTACGTTTTAATTAAAACAAATCTTAAAGTTGATTATAACGACACCGGTTAAGATCCCACGGTTCCATCCTTCCGGCATCATTATTTTTATCGGATTCACTTAGTCCAGATGAATTTGCTAAACTCAACTGAATGAGTTCCGCACTTTCATTTAGACCGTGGGAAATCCCGTTAGCAACACGTAGGTTGCATCATCCGAGGTATTCCCGATCATCCAACAGGAAGTTTTAATTTAGTTGCAATTGTAGTTTTGTGTTCTGTTTGTGATTAAATTTTGAGTTGTTTTATATTTTGAAATGTTGTGGCGGTGAATTTTATCTTGCAATGACTTTTAACTTAGTTTTGGTTTCAGTTTTAGGGACTATCCTAATGTGTGGGTTTTCATGCAACAGTTGTTTTATCATGCAAGAAAAGTAAAGTGCATTTGCAATAAAGTAAATTGCAAGAAAGTAAATTGCGAGAAAGTAAATTGCAAGAGAGTGAATTGCAATAAAATAAAAGCGTACCTGGAGGGTCTTCCCGTCATCCCAAGCTGCACTTAAAACATAATTAGAATATTTAAGCAAGTTCCTAGGTAAAGCTAAGGGAAAGGTTATGGTTTTCTACCAAATTCCTAATCCTATAGCTAGTCATCTCCTATGACGTCTAGGTTCTTTGTGTTTTTTTGTTTTAAAGACGATTTTCTTCATCAAAGAATAATCAAATTCAATTGTTCTTATAAATGTCCTATCATATTGAGGAAGTGCTTAAGAAGGATCTTAAACATCTTTTCAATATTTCTAGGATTGTTTTAAGTCCAAATGAATTTAATTATATAAATGAATCGATCGTCCGAGGTTTTCAAGTTTTGTTAACTTGCTCGATGAACTAGGACATTTGAATATCCTATGAGTGAAGTAACACTTCATTTAATGTTTTATTTAGGAGTTCGATAACTAAAGCTTTCGAGGGTAAATTAGTATTCAAATGATTTGGTTTAAGTTAAAGAGTTTAAATTTGGAATAGTGTTCAAGTTGCTTTATATTTAGTTTCTTTCTTGTTTTAGGTGATGTTATATTTAATTCAATTTAATTTAATTTAATTGAGTTTTAATTTAATTTAATTTAATTTAATTTGATTTGATGTTTAATTAATTTGATTTAATTTTAATTTAATTTGATTTAATTTAATTTAATTTAATTATTTAATTTAATTTAATTTAATTTAATTTAATTTAATTTAATTTAATTTAATTTAATTTAATTTAATTTAATTTTTCATTTTTAATTTAATTTAATTTAATTATTTAATTTGTTTTATTATTTAATTTAATCTAATTTAATTTAATTTTAATTTAATTTAATTATTTAATTTAATTTAATTTAATTTAATTTTAATTTAATTTAATTTTAATTTAATTTTAATTTAGTTTAATTTAATTTAATTTTAATTTAATTTTAATTTACTTTATTTTTAATTTTAATTGAAATTTTAAAAGAGTTTAATAATTTAATTAAGTCTTTTAATATTTTAAATTTGAGTTATCATTTTAATTAAGAGTTAAGTATTAATGATATAATTAGTTTAGGGATTTTTAAAGAATAAATCTCTTCCTAATAAATATCCCTTATTTTAATAATTCCAATTTATTATTCTTCCAAATTTAATCTGTTATTTAACTAAAGTTTAATCATTTTAAAATTGTTTAATGGGTTTCTACCCTTTAATTATTTAAATTTCAATCATCCAAATCAGATTAAGATCAAATATTTTACTTGTTGATTTTTTATTAAACATAAAGTTTTAATTAAGGGTTAAAAGTTTAATTACCATTTTACCCCTTAAGCTTAATAATTTCATAACTCACTAAATTGAACTCAAATGAACTTGAAATTTTTATGTGACTTCACTCATATGTCAATAAAGACATGAGAGGAGAAAATGTGATTTTTCTGTATTTAATTTATTTATATAATTATTTTTGGTGGAAAATAGAGATTTTCAAGGAAAATTTGATAACATGACCAAAGGAAAGTTTCTGTCCTTAAGAAAATTAGGGGACATTCCTAATGACCAAAGAAGCACTTGGACCAATTTTGGTGATTTTTTGAATTATATTATTTTTATTATAATTATTTTAAGTTTTGGAGTGTTAATTAGTTTAAAAATAAAATAAATGTTGAAAAATGGATTTTATATTTTTTAAAAATCTCTCTGATATCAAGGAAACCAGAGAGGTAAATTTTGCAATTTTCTGATTTTTTTGTGATTTATTATAATTATTTTGGTGAAAATGCTAGAAAATACATTTTTTTAATTTTAAAATTACCTTAAAGCTTTTAAAATTTAATATCTCACTAAATAAACCTAGAAAAAATATGGGATTTGTTCCTAAGTGATTAAAATTCAAAATGTGACATTTTGGTGCATTTTATTATTTTTTGTGATTTTTATTATTTTTTAATTATTAAAAATATTAAAATATTATTAAAAATTAACTTTTTTAGAAAATTGAAATTTTAATTTTCTTAGGTTCCCCTGATTTCAGAGAGGCTCCAAAACCAATTTGGTGAACTTTTGAAAAGTATTTTAAAAGTTATGAATTTTTAAAGTTTAAAATGGCTAAGTGGCTTAATCAACCCAATCAGTGGGGCTACCCAAGTCCAATTGACCTCAAACTTTTATGGTGGATTCCTCTCGATCCTAAAGGTCAGTGGAGAATTGATTTCAAGTCAATTTGATGCCCGGTTAACTCTAATTAATTAAAGACCTATTTTGGGTGTTTAAGCCAATTAGGGTTGTTTTGAATGAACTAAGCCAAAATCTATTTTTCCTAGGGTTCTCTGGTCATAAGGAACATCACCAAATTTTCCTAGAATTTATTTCACAACATGCTATTTACTGGAATTAAAATACTCAAAACAGTGACTCGAACTTGAAAAATCAAGAACTCTTCATAGAGATGGCCTCTGACTTTGGAAAATTCAGGGAATGTTCCCAAATTCAGAGGCTTGAAAAGCCCTATGGTCTCATGCCATGGTGAATTGTATGCATGCATGGAGAATTAAAACAATGCAGAGAGTAAATAAATTATAAAAAATAAAATATTTGATGAAATTAAGTGAATTCTTTTCCACATTATTCTCCTCTCTTCACCGAACAAGAGGGTATTTTTATTTTATTTTTCTAATTTTTCTACACGAGAGATATGAATTTTTGAAGTTTAGGGAATTAAATAAATCGGAAAATACCCTATTTTTCTATTTATCCACGCGGCGCCGGCGCATCCTCGGCGACTCCGAAAGACCACGCGGCGCTCTCCCATTCGACGCCGCCACCTGAGTCAGCAGCCCGGGCCCCGCGGTTCTCGTACCGTCTCCTGGTCCGACGCCATCTGAGCCGTCCGTCCGCGCGTGTATTGAATGGACGGCATCCGTTCATCGTCTCCAAGTGTTCTCACCCGAGAGCCGTCCACACTAAATCCCTAAGATCTCACTCGATTCTCAATGGATTTTCATGTTCTTATACTCTATGGATTCGTCTTGAAGAGACGAACACATCTATACGGTTAACATGCATTGAAACTAAGGCATTTGAAATGGAGAATCTCCAGAAGCTCGGGATGAAGAGTTAGCTCATACCTTGGCTCAGAGAAGTGTGGCTTCAATTTGAGAGTTTTTGCACCTTCGATTGGGTTCCAGCAAGCTCCAGATGAAGTCTCCTGGTCTGGGGAATTGTCTGGATATGATTTCGACCAAGCCCGATCACAAAGCTTGGAGGCTGGAGCAAATGGGTGGCCTGGAGATGGGGCTTTTGATGGTGGACACCTTCCCTTGGTCTGGTGAAGGTGTAGAGCCAATCAATTTGGGAATTGGCTCACTGTGGAGAAATGTCCTGGTTTTGGGTGGAATTTCAACTCTGAAATTGAGCTTACAGAGGAGAAATGGCAGGGGGATTTCACTGGGGATCAAATGCTCTAAGGATGGAGGAGGGTCTGGAACAATTTTGGCAGAGTTTTGGCAAGGTTTGTGCTTCTCTCTCTCTCATGGCCGAGAGGGGTGGAGTTTAAATAGAGCTGGCTGGGGGGCCTCCCAGGGGGAGTTAGGGCTTGGGATCAGCTTGCTCGGTGAGGAGAAGATCGGTCATGGTAGCCATCGGGGATGGGGCGGCTCGGCAAGTGAGGATTTCAATGTTGGCTCACATGTGAGCTCTCGGCCATGGTGTTTTTCGGCGGCCTAGTGGCCGGCCGGCCGAGCATGGGTCACCCTCGAGGTCAGGTGGGTCGGGGCTGGAGGTTTGTGCAATCAATTGGCCATGGACATGTGTAAAGGCTTTGATCCAAAGTGGAATGGGGCATGGCTAGATTTGGACCTAAATGGGTCAACCCACCCATTTGGGCTAGGTGCACCACCCAAGGCCTGGTTTAGGATGAGGAGAAAGTGATTTGGATCAGCTTGATTAGTGGGGTCAAGTCACAATCCAAGTACAATTAGGCTTAAGCATGGTTTAGTGGAGTCATGGAAGTGGTTAATCACTTGTAGGAATTAAGGAAAGAGCCTCCTCCTTTTGCCCAAAATGGCATGGTGACATGTAAAGAGGCTCTCATGTCTTGCATATGGCTTGTGCATGGCTCCATGGATCCATTTGGCTTGGGAAAAGTGAAGTCAATTTCATGGAAATGGATTTAAGGAAAATTTTGGTATTTAGGGGTGATTTGGCATGAGTCTTGATTTGGAATTATTTGATGATGAATTTAGGACTTAGGTATGATTTTAATTGAAAGTATGATGAGGGGAAATGTCATATGGGCTTTGGAAGAATTTTGGGCTTTTTTGAAAGGGTTTTAGATGGGCTTTTAAGATGGATTAGGAAAGTGGGCTTTTGAATTTTAAAATGGATTTTGGGATGAAATTTTGTAAAGAGGTTGGGCCAAATAATTGTTGGGTTTAGCTCATGGATGTGTCATGAGTGACTTGAAGCAAATTTGGGGTAGTTTGGGCTTGAATTGGGTTGGATTTGAATTCTTTTGGTGAATGGGCCAATATAGGTCCAAGTGGGCCAAGTTGGGCCAATGTTGAGCTAGGGTTGAAATTGATGTAAAATTAATGTTGAGAAATGTTTATGGGAGTGTTTCAAAGGAGTTTTGACTTTGGTTGGGTTTTGATTTTGGGGTTTGGGTTCATTTGGGTTAGGTTTGGGTTTAGGTCGAAAATGGGCCTTTTAGCTTTGGGTTGAGTTTGAGTGGGGTTTGGGTTCAAATTTTGGGCAAATCATGCTAGGGTTTTGTTTGTGGGGATGTTAAGGAGGATTTAGAAAAGGTTTGGGGTTAATTGGAGTTAAATTGGGTGAGTTTGAGTTAGGTTTGGGTCATGGGTCCAAATTGGGCTTTAAGGCCAAAAGTGGAATTGGATCCAAATGTCAACCAAATTGGACTTGGATTTGGTCTAGATTGGTATTGGGGATGTTGAATTGAAGTTTAGAATTGAATTGGACCAAAATTGGGGTCAATTGGGTAGGTTTGGTTTGACATTGGGTTCACTTTGGGTTAAAATGGGTCAATTTGGGGGTTTTGACAAAAGTAGGGTAAATTGACAAAATTGGCCCATGGTGTAGTTGGACAAAATGAAATTGGGAATATTTAGGATTTTATGGAATTTTTTGGGAATTTTCTGAATTTTTGGATTTTTAGGCCAAGAAGGGTATTTTGGGTATTTGGAGGGTATTGGGAGGTATTTTGGAATCTTTGGTATTTTTGGGTATGGATGATCAATTTGAGTGATGTGGAGATGTTTGGGATTGATTTTGGAAAATTTTGGGTAATTTGGAAATTTTGCGAAAATTTGGGTAATTTCGAGGTTTTGGGTAGGTTTAGTAGGTGTAGGGTCCGGGGGTCAAAAATTGAAAATTTGGGAAATTGAAGATTGGGTGAATCTAGGTGGAAAGAAATCATTTTGGTTGAGCCATGAAGCCATTTCAAGCCCATATGAGCCATGAAAGGACTCATTTGAGGCATTCATCTATGTTGTTCCTAACCCTCTTAGCCAAGAGCTTAGGGGTTAAGGACCATCCATGTGAATCACCTACATGAGTCGGGAGGTTAAGTTGGGTATGGGTGTGGTTTTAGGAAGTGTGTGGAAATGTAGTGTGTAAGTGTAGTGTGTATGTAAGTGTTTGTGTAAGTCGGCCCCTTCACTGGACCGAGGCCACCGGGACGGTCCTAAGGCCAAAGAGTCCTATAGGAACTCATCCTTTAAACTTCCACATTTGATTTCAACCCTCTAGGTGATTAGGGGTCTATAGTCAAGTTTGTGGAGTTTGCGGGGAGTTTAGAAGTGGTTTGAATTTCTAAAAGGTGGGTCCCAATTCTAGTCCTCTAAGACAGTCAAAGGAAAAGCCTAAGGCTAGATCCTAAGTACTAAAGAGAAGAAGAGAAGACCTCATCAAAAATGAGGTCAACAAGTTCTTTTCTTGATTTGATGGGCTATCGACTTATCGTCCGGTAGGTTTCCCATTTGCAAGTAGTCTACCAGTGGCTGCGACCAATCTTCTGTATTTTCTATCACTGCTGTAATTGTTTCCTCTACTTTTCCCAATTTGTGTATTGTATACATGTCGAGCTGTGATAGGACCTGTCGACCTTGAACTAACACTTCAACTGATTCGTCCTGTAAGCATGCAAAATCTTTTGCAAGGCGTGCTAACGCATCTTCGAGAGCATTTTCTCTCCTGGGAATCTTATAGATCGTTACATTTGGAATTTGCTGCAACATTATCATGTCATACTGAAAGTATTGTTCGAGTCTTGGCTTTAGAATTCTGTATTGTCTGGTGACGAGTTGAATGATCAACTGAGAATCTCCGTAGATGTTGATGTCTGTTATCCCCATCTAAATGGTTAATTCCAGTCTGGTTCTGAGGGCTTTATATTCTGCCTCATAGTTTGTACACGGTTCTGTTAAGTGGTATGAGTACCTTAACATTCCCCGCTCCGGTGTTATAAAGATTAGTCTGATTCCTGCCTTACCGGGCACTATCATTTGTGATTCTTTATATTTTTGTGCTGAGGATGCTCCATCAAATTACAGTTCCCAACGCTGATCATCGGGGTTTTCTAGGCACATTATCTGCTCGTCTGGCAAGTAGTCGTTGAGAGGCGATTCTGCCGGTAAAGGGTGTGCTGCGAGGAAGTCTGCTAGGACTTGTCCCTTTACGGCACGAAGAGGAATGAAAGTTATATCGAATTGCATTAGTATCATTGACCACTTGGCAACTCTGCTGGAAAGCGTCGGTCTTGTCATCAAATATTGCAATGGATTAAACTTCGAAATAAGGTTGACCTTATGAGAAAGCATGTAGTGCCTGAGCTTCGGTGAAGCGAAGATCAAGGCCAAACAGTGCTTCTCAAAAGGAGGATATTTTACTTCCTTCGGAATATGACGACGGCTTAAGTAGTAGAGCGCGTTTTCTTTTCCCTTGTCATTGACCTGGGCTTGCAGGGCTCCGAGAGAGTTGTCTAAAGCTGCAGTATAAAGTATCAACAATCTACCCGAGACTGGGGCTGCTAAGACTGGAGGTGTCATTAAATATTGTTTAATGTCATTGAAGGCATGTTGACATTTGGAGTCCCAAGTAAACTTTGCATCCTTCTTAACCAAAGTAGAAAAAGACTGACACCTTCCTGACAAATTCGAGATAAAGCATCAAAGATATGCCAATTTTCCTTGAAAGGATCGTAATTATTTCAAGGTTTTAAGAGGTGGCATTTCTAAGATAGCTTTAATCTTCTTCGGATCGATTTCAATTCTACAATGTCGAACAAAAAATCCTAAGAATTTCTCAGATGTGACGCCGAAGGCACATTTTAGGGGATTCATCATACTGTTAAATTGTCTTAATCGCTCGAAAACAATTCTCAAATCATACAAGTGATCTTCTTTTAGTTTGCTTTTGATGACCACATCATCCATGTAACACTCGATTTGGTTGTGAATGAGATCATCAAAAATCCTTGTCATTGCCCTTTGATAATTTGCTCCTGCGTTCTTTAATCCAAACAGCATCACTGTGTAGCAGTACACCCCCATCAGCGTTCTGAAGGATGTAAGCTTTTCATCATTTGGTGCCATCTTTATCTGGTTGTATCCTGATGATCCATCCATGAATGGGAAGACTTCATGTGTTGAAGCAATGTCTATCATCAATTCTAGAATGGGTAGCAGGAATTCGTCCTTTGGACATGCTTTGTTCAAATCTCTGAAGTCTACGCAGATTCTGATCTTACCATTCTTCTTTCTAACTGGTACCACATTGGCTAACCAAGTTGGATATTGTTCCTTACGGACAAATTTAGCTTCTATTAGCTTCTTAACTTCTGCAATAAATTGTTCAATCTCTAGATGCATTCTTCTCGGAGCTTGTCTAACTGGAACGGCAGTGGGATCCACTTCTAACTTGTGAACTGCGACTTCTGGAGCTAATCCTGGCATTTCATCATAACTCCAAGAAAAATAGTCCTTGAATTCCATCAATAGCTTGATTATCTTTTCAGAGTCTTCTTTATCGAGTAAGGAGCTAACAAAGGTCAGCCTAGGCTCTTCGCTAGTACCTAAGTTAACTTCCATTAACTCGTCTCTTATAGATTTAATTTTTTCTTTAAATTCTGGCGGAGCATTTCCGATTGGTAGATCTTCGAGATCTTTTGATGCTTCCAAGCAGTCTTCATTAGGCTCGCAAGTGACAACCAAACAAAATACCGTATCATCAACTGATCCTACTGTGCCGAATCCGAGACCATGTTTTAAATTGGGAGGCCGACTGGCATTGTTCCATACTTTTTCGAAGTGTTGTGATCGACCTTTTTTCCATTGTTTAGGTAAGACACCACGTTGAATTAAATTTTGAACACAGGAAGAGTACCACTAAAAAGGTAGTTCCATTAATTCAGATGAAGTAACATCTTTAAATTGTACATCTTTTTCAGTATTGGAAGAAGAAGCAGCACGGTAGAATTTGATCGGTTTAGTACCACCATGTACTTCCTTGACCACCATACCCTCGATCTTATTAGAATGGATCGGTGTCAGGGTCTTAGTATGTATGCAATGGTTAATCTTCTCGTACATTGATTTGTATTCTTCATTCTTTTCATCTTCGAGAGAGATCTTGAACTGGGGTTTCTTTTGATTTACTGTTGCTGCTTCTTTCTTGATTTTTTCTTCTTCGGAACTGGTCTCCCAATCAACGTTGATGACTGGTTTCTTCTATCCAACTGTTCTAACGTCTCTTCCACGACCTCGTCCCCGGCCTCAACCTCGGGAGCGAGTTCTGGAGAAACCTTCACCATCTCACCGTAAGGGAGTGGTGAGTAACTGTTGGACTAGAATTTTCGGCTCTTTATTGTCTTGCACTTCTTTTGCTTCATTTGGTATGACAATTTTGGAAAGGATTGTTTTCTTCGGAGGCGCGTAGTAGGCTGCATCTTCATGAATTCTGATTTCGTGCACGGAGAACCGTTGCAAATCACCTTTGATACATTATTCTCCTCCTTCGTAATACATTATCCACTGGTGCAGAGACGACGGTACCATCCGGTTTTCATGAATCCATGGCCGACCCAGTAGAGCGTTGAATGATGTCTCAGAATCAATTATATGGAATTTTGCAGTTATCTTTGCTAAGTCACCGGTTTTCATTAACAGTGTTATCGATCCAAGAGCTCTTTCTCCTTTCTGATAGAACTCTCTTAATAACATCTTATCTTCTTTGAGGTTGCGAGCATCAATTTCCAAATATGCTAACGTTTGAAGGCTCATTATGCTGATTGATGCTCCCGGATCAACCAACACTCTGGAGAGCGTAAACTTTCCAATAGTCACTGAAATGTATAACGGTCAATTGTGATCAGCCGTTCTGAGTGGTAAGTCATTATCCGTGAAGGTAACACCTCACTGTTCTTTTAACAAGCAAACCTCGTCGAAGGAATTACTGGCCATTTGAGCTAAACAATTCTATGGATCAAGTAGAGCCTTGATTAGAGTTTCCCTCGTCTCCTTTGACAGGATCAGAGCGTCGTATATGCTTAGTTTGGTTGGTAGCTTCCTAAGACGGGTTAGCACGTTATAGTCCACTTTATTACCATGTTCCTTGGTTTCTTCCTGAATGGGCAGTTCCTCTGCTGAGGTTGGCTCTTCCTGAGCAACCACCTGCTTTCCTTTTTCCTTTGGACCCATTCTTGGGGGTAGAACTTTTCCACTTCTTAAATTCACTTCAGTTATTTCTTCTAAATCTGGTGTTGAATCTGCCGGTGTTTCCCCTTGAATTGGAACGACTAACTTTTCTGGAGTTGCTTCAGAATCCGATAACTCTAATTCTATCGTGATTGGAGCTCCTCGAAATTCACAAATAGACTCGTTGCTTGTTGAGCTTTCGTAGTCTCCTTTGTGAACATCTTCTACATCATGGTCATCGAGGTCATGCATGATTTGAGAATCGTAATTTATATCGAAATCGAGATCCGGATTAGCTTGGTTATCATTAGTTATGTAATCGCCAGAAACAGTCAAAACGTAGCCAACGCCAAAACTCTTATCATTATACTATCCCGCCGGGGCAAACAAATAATCATACAGAGTCAGAGGTTCGAGGGATTTCTCCCCCGAATCGGAAACAACCATCCTAGGATAAGCAGCCCCTAGTCTACCCTTCAGAGCATCGGTTTTCTTTTCTTCTATGATCTTCTCTTCCTTTTGGGGTGGTTCTTTAATTGCAAGCGATAGTGCCAGCTCGGCAGGTTTCAAACTTTGAGTTGAAGCATGCACCGAAGCGTTCTGGATATGGTCTAAGATTTTCTTTGAAGACTTTGTCCAGACGGTACTCCATCCATCATGGATTGTGTAAGGGTCTATCGGAACAATGGGATCCGTTGAAATAACATTGACGGAACCTCCCTTTTGGGGTTCCTTCATGTATTCCTTCGGGATCGTTATGTTTCCTTTCCTGAGATTGTCGTCAAGCCAAATCTTAAAAGTGATGCAATCCTCTATCTTATGCCCAAGCATCTGGTGGTAAGGGAAATAGTTAGGATGATCTTTCTTATTGACTTCTTCCGGCCTATTGGGCTCTGGTAGCTGAAAATCTGGTGTTTTCATTAAACTGCGGAACATTTTTGTCACTGCTTCAGTTTTGAATGGATATTCCTTGTTCAGAAAATCTTTTAGGGTACGTTGTGGATGAGGCAGTTGTTCATAATGCTGAGGCGACTGATAGCTCGGTCGAGGCTGTTGATAACCCTGCTGAGGTTGTTGGTAAGTACGTTGCGGTGGTTGATAGCTAGGCTGTGGCCGCTCTGGCTGTATCTGCACTCGCTGCTTGCCATTATCTACTGCCGAGACGATTTCAGATTTCTTTTCAAATGCTTTTACGGGCTTCTACTTATCGTTCTTGTCCATGAAACTTAGCTGCTTTGATTCCTCTTGTAAGCTCCCAGCCCTGCTAAGCAGCTTCTCGAAAGCCTTGATTGTAAATCCTTTAAGGAGAAATGTTATCGGGCTGTGGATACTTTTCAGAAAAATACCGATCGCATGTTGTTCCTGAAGTTGTGGTTCACACTTCATGCTTAAATTTCTCCATCGATGTATGTAATCCACTAGAGTTTCGTTCGGTTTCTGGTTCTCCACCACTAGATCACCGATAGTGATGTGGTGACGAGCTCCGATAAACCGCTTAACGAAAAGGTTTTCTAATTCTACAAAGGTCTTAACTGAACCATTTGGCAATTCTGCATACCAGTCGAAGGCGATCCCTAACAAACTGCTGACGAGCTGACAGATGAGTAAAGCGTCACTTCCACCGGCATTGCAGCAACTAGCACAAAAATGTGCGACATGCTGTCGAGGGTTTCCCATTTCATCAAAAGTCTTAAACAGAGGTGGTACGAAGTCTTTAGGGTATTGGACTACATCGAAATCTTTGGGGTAAGGCCTAACCGTCTGAATAGATGCTTCACTCTTGGATTGTGCTACAGCTTCTTGCACCTGTTGTTCTACCATGTTTTTAAAGTCCTTTTTAAGAATCATGCTCTGTGCAGAATCCTTCTTTGGTGGCTCATCTCCGTTGACGAATGTGATCTCTTTTCCTCCATCTGCAATATGGATGATCTCTGTGGGTGTTTCTTTTTGAGGTTGTACCTGACTCTAGAGAGTGGCTAAAGCAGCAGCCATCTCTTCCATCCTCCTTGCCATTTAGGAAATTGTGTCATCTCTTTCCCGAAGTTGTGCTCTCATCACTTCCGGTTCATCTCTTTCTGCAGCTGCTGGAGCACCCTGCGAAGCTGACGACGTTTGTGATTCAACAATGTTGATCTCGGCATACTCCTCATCCATGAACTCTGATGAATCAACTTCCTTTTCCAACTTTTCTCCTCTTTCTTTTGCCAACCGTCGGATATCCATACTAAGCTTTCCTATAGCATCCTCGAGGGTTCTCTTCCAGACGGTATCGCGGTTGTCGTGTGATGGTCATTGAACTTTTTTTTCGGGAGTTTCTTTTATTGCAGTAGCACTTTCTTCTGATTCAAACTCTTTGACGAGGCTTTTCTTCACAGGTCGTTGTGTTGTTCTCGGCTCGGTAATAATAGGTCGCCACACCTTCTTTCTTGCAGCAGAAGGCCTGGGACTGAACAGTCTGTCGGCTACATACTGGTAGGTGGTGTCCTCCCTGTACGACTTATTTTTAGGTCGGTGTATTTTATCTTGAAAAGGGGGTCACCTAACAGAAGTTGTCGGCGAATTTTTAATTTAATTTAAATAAATAATTTGAAAAGTAGTATTTGATTTTGAAAATAATTTTAAATTTGAAAATTTTAAGATATGAAATCAAACTGATCTCACATCCCGAATAGTTCACATAAACGAGCACCGCACCACAAACCGTGTATCTATCCCTAAGGATAGACACACTGCTTGATGGTGGGGCTCGATTAAATAAACTAGAAGCTTTGTGACATCCGTTTGGTCTGCGAACCAATTTTATAAGCCGACAAATTCCCATGTTTAATATGAAAGCATTAAACAGGGTTTATATTACTCGGGTTCTTTAAAATTCCCTATAAGGGCAAGCCCCTATAGTTAATTACATCTTAAGTGACAGGAATCACCTAAGAAAACTCTCGATAATAATCAGTAATTCTGCTCTAAAGAATTTCAAAGTTTAAGTTTTCAAGGGATTGAATTTTGGAATTTCAATAGGGAATGGATAAAGTTTGGAACATTTTGTTTTGGGAATTCAAAGGAAGAAACGTAAGAGAAATTACAGATTCGAAGCAAACTTCGGTAATTTCCCGACTATTCTATTGTTTGGCGTGAATTTAGGAAGGCCCTAATGTTCATTTAATGTTTTGATTTTGCCAATTTTAATTAATTAGGACTTATATTTGTATGATAAAATCATACAAATAGCCTTGAAAATGTGAGGGTTTATGTCGTATCGGACGACTACCTCGGAATCCTAAGACCGGTTAGGGCTTAATTTGCAATGCAAATGCCTAACAAAAGGTTGAGGATTTATGTTGCACTAGACAAACTACCTCGAAATCCTATGGTTTGGTTATTTAATTCTAAGAATGGTTTTGCCGAAGTAGACTCAGGTTTTGCTGATGACGATGGCCGTGCTGCCCACCATGCTCCGAGCTCCTTGTTGTTGCAGAGGTTTAGTTATAGAAGTCATAAATCAGGAGATGAGAGAAGTGTTTTGGTTTAGAGAGATTTTTAAAGTCCAAGTATTTTTTATGTTTTATTTAAAACAAATCTTAAAGTTTGATTATAACAACACCGGTTAAGATCCCACGGTTCCATCCTTCCGGCATCGTTATTTTTATCGGATTCACTTAGTCCAGATGAATTTGCTAAACTCAATCGAATGAGTTCCACACTTTCATTTAGACCGTGGGAAATCCCGTTAGCAACACGTAGGTTACATCATCCGAGGTATTCCCGATCATCCAACAGGACGTTTTAATTTAGTTGTAATTGTAGTTTTGTGTTATATTTTTGATTAAATTTTGAGTTGTTTTATATTTTGAAATGTTGTGGCGGTGAATTTTACCTTGCAATGACTTTTAATTTAGTTTTGGTTTCAGTTTTAGGGACTATCCTAAAGGTGTGGGTTTTCATGCAACGATTGTTTATCATGCAAGAAAAGTAAGTGCGATGCGATTAAATAAATTGCAATAAGATAAAATAAAAGCGTACTCGGAGGGTCTTCCCGTCATCCCAAGCTGCACTTAAACATAATTTAGAATATTTAAGCAAGTTCCTAGGTAAAGCTAAGGGAAGGGTTATGGTTTTCTACCAAATTCCTAATCCTATAGCTAGTCATTCCCTATGACGTCTAGATTCTTGTGTTTTGGTTTGAGGACGATTTTCTTCATCAAAGAATAATTAAGTTCAATTGTTCTTATAAGTATCCTATCATATTGAGAAAGTGCTTAAGAAGAATCTTAAACATCTTTTCAATACTGCTAGGATTGTTTTAAGTCCAAATGAATTTAATTGATCGAGTGAAGTAATCGTCCGAGGATTCAAGTTTCATTATTATCTTGCTCAGTGAACTAGGACATTTGAATATCCTATAGGTGAAGTAACATTTCATTTAACGTTCTATTTAGGAGTTATGACAACCAAAGCTTTCAAGAGCAAGTTGTTGTTCAAATGATTTAATTTAAGTTAATGGGTTTAAATTTGGAATAGTGTTCAAGTTACTTTATGTTTAATTTCTTCATATCTTAGGTGATGTTATTTTTAATTCAATTTAATTTAACTTTAATTTAATTTAACTTGGTTTAGTTTTAATTTTAATTTAATTTTAATTTTTAATTTTAATTTTAATTTTAATTTTAATTTTATTTTATTTTTAATTTGATTTTTTATTTATTTTTATTTTTATTTTAATTTAATTTGATTTAACTTGATTTGATATGCTTTAATTTAATTTAATTTAATTTAATATGATTTAATTTAATTTAATTTAATTTAGTTTAATTAATATTTTTTTAATTTAATTTTATTTAATTAATTTAATTTAATTTTTAATTAAATTTAATTCAATTTAATTTAATTTGTTCAATTTAATTTAATTTAATTTATTTAATTTAATTTAATTTAAATTAATTTAATTTGTTTGATTCAATTTAATTTAATCTTTAATTTTATTTTATTTTTAATTTTAACTTAATTGAAAATTTAAAGAAAAGTTTAATAATTTAACTTTTAACTTAATTTTGATGATTAAGTCCATTAATGTTTTAAGATTTAAATTTGAATTATCATTTTAATTGGAAATTAAATATTATTGAGATGATTAATTTAGGGATTCTTAAATTAAAGAACAAATCTCTTCCTAATAATAATATCCCTATTTTAATAATTCCAACTTTATTATTCATCCAAATTTAATCAATTATTTAATTAAAGTTTATTTTAATTATCTTTAATTATTTAGTAGGTTTCTACCCTTTAATTATTTAAATTTCAATCATCCAAATCAGATTAATATCAAATATTTTACTCTTTAATTTTATTAAACCTAAAGTTTTAATTAAGGGTTAAAATTTTAATTATCATTTTGCCCTTCAAGCTTAATAATTTCATAACTCACTAAATTGAGCTTAAATGAACTTGAAATTTTTATGTGACTTCACTCATATGCCAATAAAGACATGAGAGGAGAAAATGTGATTTTTCTCTTTTTAATTTATTTATGTAATTATTTTTGGTAGAAAATAGAGATTTCCAAGGAAAATTTAATAACATGACCAAGGAAAAGTTTCTGTCCTAAAGAAAATTATGGGACATTCCTAATGACCAGAGGACCACTTGGACCAATTTTGGTGATTTTTTGAATTACATTATTTTTATTATAATTATTTTAAATTTTGAAGTATTAATTTATTTAAAAATAAAATAAAGGTTGAAAAATGAATTTTATATTTTTTCAAAATCTCTCTGATATCAAGGAAATCAGAGAATCAATTTTTACAATTTTCTGATTTTTCTTTGATTTATTAGAATTATTTTAGTGAAAATGCTAAAAAATACATTTTTTAATTTTAAAATTACCTTAGGGCTTTAAAATTTAATATCTCATTAAATAGACCTGAGAAAAATATGAGGTTTGTTCCTAAGTGCTTAAAATTCAAAATGTGACATTTTCGTGAATTTTATTATTTTTGTGATTTTTATTATTTTTTAGTTACTAAAATATTAAAATAATACCAAAAAATCAACTTTTTTAGAAAATTGAAATTTTAATTTTCTTAAATTCCCCTGATATCATAGAGGCTCTAAAACCAATTTGGTGAATTTTTGAAAAGCATTTTGAAAGTTATGAATTTTTGAAGTTTAAATTGGCTAAATGACTTAATCAACCCATTTAGTAGGGCTAACCAAGTCCAATTGACCTCAAATTTTTATTGTGAACTCCTCTGATCCTAAAGGTCAGTGGAGAACTGATTTCAAGTCAATTTGATGTATGGTTAACTCTAATTAATTAGGGATCTATTTTGGGTGTTTAAGCCAATTAGGGTTATCTTAAATGAATTAACTCAAAACCTATTTTCCCTAGGGTCCTCTGGTCATAAGAGACATCACCAAATTTTCCTAGAATTTATTTCACAACATGCTAATTATTGGAATTACAATACTCAAAACAGCAACATGAATTTGAAAAATCAATAACTTCTCATAGGGAGGGCCTCTGACTTTGGAAAATTCAGGGAATGTTTCCAAATTCAGAGGCTTCAAAAGCCCTATGGTCTCATGCCATGGTGAATTTCCTATATGCATGGAGAATTAAAATAATGCAGAAGGGAAATAAATCATTAAAAATAAAATACTTGATGAAATTAAATGATTTTTTTTCACATTATTCTCCTCTGTTCACTGAGCAAGAGGGTATTTTTATTTTATTTTTCTGATTTTTCTACACAAAGTTATGAATTTTTGAAGTTTAGTGAATTAAATAAATCAGAATATACCCTAATTTTCTATTTATCCACGCGGCGCCGCGTCAACCTCGGCAGCTCCGAACGCACACGCGTCGCCTTCTGATTCGGCGCCGCCATCCGACTCAGCGCTCCAGGGGCCCGCTGTATCGTTCCATCTCCTGATCCGGCGCGATCCTGGCCGCCCGTCCGCGCGTGTATTAAATGAACGGCATCCGTTCATCGTCCCTAAGCCTCCTAGCCTGAGAACCATCCGTCTTCTAGGCCTATGATCTCACTCGATACTCAATGGATTTTCATGTTCTTATGCTCTATGGATTCGTCTCGAGAAGACGAACACATCCATACGGCATATGTGGCATGAAATTGACTCAATAAAAATGGAGAATGTTCAGAAGCTCGGGAAGAAGAGTGAGGCCATACCTTTGCTCAGAGAAGTGTGGCTTCGATCTGAGGGTTGTGTCACCTTCGATTGGATCCCAGCAAGCTCCAGATGAAGTCTCCTAGTCTGGTGAATTGCCTAGCTATGAAAGTGACCACAACCGATCACAAAGCTTGGAGGCTGGAACAAGCGGGTGGCTCTGGAGATGGGGCTTTCGATGGGAAACTTCTCCTCTTGGTCCGGTGAAGGTGTAGGACCGGTCAATTTGAGGATTGGCTCACCGTGGCAAAGTGTCCTAGTTTTGGGTGAAATTTCAGTTGAGAAATTGGATTCTGTTGGTGGGGATTAGGGCAAATTGACACTGGGGATCAACTGCTCTAAGTATGGAGTAGGGTTTGGAACAATTTTGGCAGAGTTTCGGCAAGGTTTGTGCAACTCTCTTTTCATGGCCGTGAGGGGTCGGGTTTAAATAGAGGTGGCTGGAGGGCCTCACAGGGATGGCCAAGGGTTGGGATCAGCTGCTCTGGGCATGGGATGAACAGCCATGGTAGCCATTGGGCATGGGGCAGCTCAGCAAGGTGGAATTCCAAAGTTTGGCTCCTCCCAAGGTCTCAGCCATGGTGTGTTCCAGTGACCCAGGTGGCTGGCCGGCAGGCATGGGTCACCCTTAGGTCCAGGTGGGTCGAGGTCGGAGGTTTGTGCGATCAATTGGCAAATGCCATGTGTAAAAGGCTTGGATTAGAATGGAATGGGAAAGGGCTCATTTTGGCTCAAATTGGTCGACCCATCCATTTGGGCTAGGTGAACCACCCAAGGCTTGGTTTAGGCTGAAGGAAAAGTGATTTAGGTCAGCTTAATCAGTGGGGAATGGTCACCATCCAAGTACAATTAAGCTTAAGCAAGGTTTAGTGGAATCATGGGAGTGGTTAATCACCTTTAGGAATTAAGGAAAGAGTCTCCTCCTTTTACCCAAAATGGCATGGTGACATGTAAAGAGGCTCTCATGGCTTCCATGTGGCTCATGCATGGCTTCATGGCTCATCTTTGGCTTGGGAAAAGTTGAGTCAATTTCATGGAAATGGATTTAAGAAAAATTTTGGTATTTTGATGGGAATTTGTATGGAGCTTAATTTGGAATGGCTTCATGATGAATTTTCAAACTTAGGGATTGATTTTAATTAAGGGTGTGATGTAGAGCAATTGTCATATGGGCTTTAGCATGAAATTTGGGCTTTTAGGAAGGTTTCATGTAAGTGGGCTTTTGGTTTAAAAATAGATTTATGGATGGGAATTTTGTAGAAGTTTGGGTCAAATAATTGTTGGGTTTAGCTCATGGATGTGTCATGATTGATTTGAAGCAATTTGGGAGTGATTTGGGTTTTAATTGGGTTGAATTTGGGCTTCTTTGGTGAATAGGCCAATATAGGTCAAATTGGGCTAACTTGGGCCAATGTTGGGCTAGGGTTGAAATTGATGTAAAATGAATGTTGGGAAATGTTTATGGGAGTGTTTCAAAGGGGTTTTGGCTTTGGTTGGGTTTTGATTTTGGGATTTGGGCTTATTTGGGTTAGGTTTGGGTTTAGGTCAAAATTGGGCTTTTTGGTTTTGGGTTGAATTTATGTGGGGTTTGGGCTTAAATTTTGGGCAAATCATGTTAGTGTTTTGTTTTTAGGGATGTTAAGGAAGGTTTAGAAAATATTTGGGGTTAATTGGAGTTGAATTGGGTGAGTTTGGGTTAGGTTTGGGGCATGGGTCCAAATTGGGCTTTAAGGCCAAAAGTGAAATTGGATCCAAATGTCAATCCAATTGGACTTTGGTTTGTTCTATATTGGTGTTGGGACTGTTAAATTGAAGTTTAGAATTGAATTGGACCAAAATTTGGGTCAATTAGGTAGGTTTGGTTTGAAATTGGGTTCACTTAGGGTTAAAAGGGGTCAAATTGGGGGTTTTGACAAAAGTATGGTAAATTGACAAAATTTGCCCATGGTGTAGTTGAACAAAATGAAATTCGGAATATTTGGGATTTTCTGGAATTTTCTAGGAATTTTCTGAATTTTTGGATTTTTGGGTCAAGAGGGGTATTTTTGGTATTTGGAGGGTATTGGGAGGTATTTTTGGAATTTTTGGTATTTTTGGGCATGGATGATCAATTTGAGTAATGTGAGAATGTTTGGGATTGATTTTGGGGAATTTTGGGTGATTTGGAAATTTTGGAGGATTTTAAGGGTTTTGGGTAGGCTAGGCGGGTGTAGGGTCCCGGGGGTCAAAATTTGAAAATTTGGGAAATTGAAGATTGGGTAAATGTAAGTGGAATGAAATCATTTTGGTTGAGCTATGAAGCCATATCAAGCCCACATGAGCCATGAAGGGACTCATTTGAGGCATTCACTATGTTGTTCCCAACCCTCTTAGCCAAGGGCTTAGGGGTTAAGGACCATCCATGTGAATCACCTTTATGAGTCAGGAGATCAAGTTAGGTATGGGTGTGCTTCTAGGATGTGTGTGAAAGTGAAGTGTATAAGTGTAGTGTGTGTGTAAGTCAGCCCTTCACCAGATCAGGCCACCCAGGGCAGTCCTAAGGCCAAAGAGTCCTATAGGAACTCATCCTTTAAACTTCCACATTTGATTTCAACCCTCTAGGTGATTAGGGGTCTACAATCAAGTTTGTGGAGTTTGCAGGGAGTTAAGAAATGGTTTGAATTTCTAAGTGGTGGGTCCCAATTCTAGTCCTCTAAGATAGTCAAAGGAAAAGCCTAAGGCTAGATCCTAAGTACTAAAAAGAAGAAGAGAAGACCTCATCAAAAATGAGGTCAACAAATGGACCCCCAATAGGTCTGGTGAGCTGACGGAGCACACCGCGCGTATTGGTGTTGACCGAAGTGATCAACAAAACCAACACAAACGTCCAAGTGACAAACTTAGGACGAAGTAGAAGAGTTTCCACTGGGGAGTGTCAAGTATATTTCCGAGACTGGAGATTCCTGAACTCTCGCTGGGGAAAGGAAAAGGAGGTGAATCCCAAATCACATGACCTGGGGGAATTTCAATTTAGATTTTATTTTGTTTCAATTTAAGTTTTGATGTGTGAGCTTAGATTTTAGTTTGAGTTTTAATTTAGATTGATGTTTTGTCAAAATTAATTTGAAGGGATCTGATTTGAAATGAAAATTGGAATTTTGTGGTTTTAGATGTAACATCTTTAACCTCAAAAGAAAATTGAATTGATTAGATTGAACCATTACAATGAGGAGAGATCTCAGAGCAATGCGGTATTGGATGTAAAATCCTTAACCTCAAGAGTTCGATTTTGATGTATTTCATCGCAATAGGGAAATAATCCTAAAGCAATGCAGTCTCGGATGTAAAATCCTTAACTCCAAAAGTTTGATTTTGATGTATTTCATTGCAATAGGGAAAGAATTCTAAAGCAATGCAGTCTCGGATGTAAAATCCTCAACCCCAAGAATTTGAATTTGATGTATTTCATTGCGATAGGGAAATGATCCTAAAGCAATGCAGTTTCGGATGTAAAATCCTCAACTCAAAAAGTTTGATTTTTGATGTATTTCATTGCGATAAGGAAAGAATCTTAAAGCAATGCAGTCTCGGATGTAAAATCCTCAACCCCAAGAATTTGAATTTGATGTATTTCATTGCGATAGGGAAATGATCCTAAAGCAATCCAGTCTCGGATGTAAAATCCTCAACTCCAAAAATTTAAATTTGATGTATTTCATTGCAATAGGGAAAGGATCCTAAAACAATGCAGTCTCGGATGTAAAATCCTCAACCCAAAAGTTTAAATTTGATTTATTTCATTGCGATAGGGAAAGGCTCCTAAAGAAATGCAGTCTCAGATGTAAAATCCTCAACTCCAAAAGTTTTAATTTGATGTATTTCATTGCAATAGGGAAAGAATCCTAAAGCAATGCAGTCTCGGATGTAAAATCCTCAACTCCAAAAATTTAAATTTGATGTATTTCATTGCAATAGAGAAAGAATCCTAAAGCAACGCAGTCTCGGATATAAAATCCTCAACTCTAAAAGTTTGAATTTTGATGTAGTCATTGACTTTGCAAAGATTTGTAGTGTTGATTTGAAAAGTGTGGAATTTTGGTGTTTCAAGAAATTCATGAAAGTTGTAAAAGACATTCATGAAGGAAATAGATTAGGAGGGAATATGTAAATGTTACATATCCCGTTCAAAAGAGTTGATCGGAAGTCACTGGTTTGGATTTGATATAATTCCTCGCCATCAGATTCGATCCGTGTCAATGGAATCAACCGCTTCTATCCCAGACAAGGGAGAGAGTAGAACGAATTGGATTTCAGATTTGGAAGGTTGAGTTTGAACTCGATTGAAATTTGATTTGAAATTTGGAAAGATTGAATTTGAAATTTGATTGAGATTTGATTTGAAATTTGGAAGATTGAATTTGAAATTTGATTGAGATTTGATTTGAAATTTGGAAAGATTGAATTTGAATTTGATTTAAAATTTGTGCTCATTTTGTTTGTCCTTTAACGATTCAAATTTTATTTTATCGTGAATTTTGAATTTATCATTTTTAGATTTTTACGGAAAGTTTTTCTTTTATTCCTTTTTTTTATTTCTTTTCTGTTCTTTGTTCGAAGTTCATTTAACTTTAATGGCGTTTCCCAGTCAATTTGCACAAAAGAGGTGAAGGCCAAAAATGTGACATGGTCACTTTCATTCCAATCATGTCGAAGATACATCATACAACTCGATCTGGAATACATCTCATACAATCCATGTAGACTCAAAACGGACTATGTATGATCTTTGTCGATCCATCCAAAAAGGTATCTGTCAAAAATCCATGTCTAAATAGTGGGGTACATGGTCAATAACATCACCTTCCAAGCCATCCTTGGCAAGGATGCCGTATGGATGTACATTGGAGGTGTCATATTTTCCATGCAACTCACAGCTCGTAAGGCCGGAGGCTCTCTAGCTCCGGGTCTGGCTGGAAATAGTAAGGTGTCTTCCTGTCGTCCATCCTTCTGAAAGTAACTGAGATCCGCTTCACTCGTACTCCTGGTATGCAATGTTTAGCGACATCTGCTCCGTTGCCCTTCAGTATCATGACAGAACCTACCGGTAATGGTATCTTCACTGGCCCTCGGAACTCACCTGGGCCTGCTATCTGGAGGTCTGATCCGAACATGATATTACATTCATTCAGAAAAGAAACCATGCAGAAAGGTCTGACAAAGTTGTGGTGATTTATGTGCGGGGGTATGCAGTCACCCTTCTTGTAAATGTTAATAATGCAGCTGTTGGGTATGCAATCTACTGGCAGTACCCTCCATGTTATCAATCTTTTAACCATTCTCTTGATGACTAATGGCATTGGATCCACTTGGCCATGACAGAGTATCCCTGGTGGGTTCCCCTTCCTGTCTTCTGCGAAGTTGTAACAGCATCCGCATTGTATCGTAATTCTACCTTTCCCTGGCATCCATCTTCGGGGTTTTGAGTAAGTGTTTTCTCTTAGGCGGCCCGCTCGGCCCATTCTTTTCAAATCCCGGATGCAGTCCACGATTTGTTGTTGTTTTTATTCTGAGAACACGTCTGTATGTAGCTCGAGGCCTTCTAGTATATTAATCCTTCTGCCTCTGATTCTTTCGAAGTATTCAAAAGTTTTCTTTTCGACATTCTGCATTCTTTCCAGCTCGTATTCTGGAATAATCTGCAAATGGCGGGGCCTGGTGATGTATTGTGGGATATACGGCTCTATCCCTTCATGTTCTCCTGCATACCTCGGCTCCTCGGGGATGATGTTCGTCGGTACATCCTCCGGGGTTGCTTCTACAACAAGGTCATGCATTACTGGTGGTTCTATCTGGTGGCGTGGTAGCCTTCTTTCTTCTGATCTTCTTGAGATTTCCCTAGTCCCTTCTGTTATCCTAGGAGCTGGCCTCCTTTCTTCGGTACACAGTGAGCCGGCGTCCTTGAGGTATATGTATCGCGGTAGCAAGCTGCCTCGTCGCGCCGGTCCGCTGCTAGTTTGGTTAACATCTTGCGGATACGGCGATTTTTATTTCTTCGTTGCGTTGCTTGTGTGAGTAGCTCTTCGAACTTCACGAGTTTCGTGGGCGCGGCGCTGACAAGCCTGCCCTCTGCTGTAACGAATACAGACTTGATTTTCTTGTCTTCTTCGGTGCTTATTTTCCTTTTCTTGTTGCTGGATTGGTGGCTTGGGCCACCCACTTTCATTACTGTATGACTGGGCAGTTCCTCTCGGTCAACTGGGACCCAGTCACTTTCTTCATATTGCAGGCCTGCTGGTGTGAAGTCCGAGTCAATCTCGATTATTGCTCCATCTTTCACCCTCTTTTCGTCGAGTGCAAGGCTTACGCCATTTCTAAAGTTCAGGACCAACCGCCCGTTCGACATTTCCCTGCAAAAGACAAGGAAAAGGATCAGGGGCTGTACTAAGAACAAGAACATTAAGAAAATGTTTATTAAACACAGTTTTTTTTATTACTTTTTGTATTTTTAAATTTAACAGGAATGAAGTGAGATAAGATCAGAAAAGAGATTTTGATATGGAAGAGAAAACAAGGAAAACTTTATTATCATGATTTTATTTATTTTAGCACATTTTTTATTATTTTTTGGTTCGGACCCAGTCATAAGTAACTACTTCACCCGTGCTTCTAGGGATGAAAAATCCATTCCTTCAAAAAATCAGGTAGTGTAATACTTTTTCAAGTATCGTCCGTTGATTGGAAGCATATGTCGTTCTCCTTGGCAGTTCACTAGCTGGTAGGAGCCTCCTGAGTAGACTGCCTCAACCACAATCGGCCCTTCCCAAGTGGGTTCAAATTTTCCTCCTATCTTGCGGTGTGCAAGAATAGGTCTTTTGAGAACGAGAACTAAGTCACCAACTTTGAAGGTTCTTGGGCGGACCAGTTTGTCATGGGCTTGAACCATCTTAGCTTGGTATAATTCTAAATTCTGCTGCGCTGCAAGTCTTTTCCCTTCCAGGCTTTCCAATTCTTCTAGTCGTAATTTGGCATTCTCTTCTGTCGTGATTTTTTTTGCAACTGCAATTCTGAGTGAAGGAAGGCCGAACCTCTAAAGGTAACACTTGCCTCGGACCCATACACCGGAGCGTAAGGTGTAGCTTGAGTAGGAGTTCTGAAGGTTGTCTGGTAGGCCCATAAGGCTTCTAATAACTTTTCGTGCCAATTTCTCTTATTATCGTCCAAGGTTTTCTTTAAGATTTGAACGAGAGTTTTATTAAAAGCCTCAGCCAGGCCGTTTTCTCTTGGGTAGTAAATTGTTGAATATCGCCAGTCGATTCCGTGTCTCTCGACAAAATTGTTGATTTGTGTGCTTCGAATGCGGACCCATTATCCGAGATGATCTGCGTGGCACTCCAAAATGGTAGACAACTTGGTTCTTGAAAATGCGTAGCACGTGGTGTGCTTTCACTTCTACGAGTGGAGCCGCCTCCGCCCACTTGGAAAAGTAATCTGTAGCCGCAAGAATGAAGCGATGTCCTTTTGAAGATGGTGGTTCTATTGGACCCACTATATCCGTGCCCCAACATTCAAATGGCCACGATGCAATTGTTGGATGTAACACATTTGGAGGTTGGTATAGAACCACTCCGTGCACTTGGCATTGATGACAGCTCTTGGCGATTTTCATGCAGTCGGTCATCATCGAGGGCCAGTGGTACCCTAGTCTTTTAATTTTCATTTTCATCTTCGGACCCGACGGTGAGCGCCACGAGTCCTAAATGCACCTCTTTAACAATTTCACGGGCCTCGGACCCGCTTAGGCACCTTAGCCACATTTGATCAAAAGACCTTCGTACAATGTGTTGTTTATTAATGCGTAGGACGGAGTTCTTTTCTTGATCCGATGGGCTAGCGACCTATCGTCCGGTAGCTTTCTGTTTGCGGGTAGTCATTAATGGTCGTCGCCCGATCCTCTGTGTTTTTTGTCACTGCTGCAACTGATTATTCTTCTTTTTCTGATTTGTGTATTGTGTCTATGTCGAGCTGTGATAGGACCTGACGTCCATGAACTGACACTTCCACTGATTCATCTTGCAAACAGGCAAACTCTTTTGCGAGGCGAGCTAACGCATCTGCTAAAGCATTTTCTTTCCTGGGAATTTTGTAGATCGTCACATTCGGAATCTGTTCCAACAACTGTATGGCATACTGGAAGTGTTGCTCGAGTCTTGGTTTTAAAATTCTGTACTGTCCGGCGATCTTTTGAATGATTAACTGCGAATCCCCGTAGATGTTGATGTCTGTTATCCCCATTTGAATAGCTAATTCCATCCTGTTATGAGGGCTTCGTATTCTGCTTCGTTGTTTGTACACGGCTCTGTTAAGTGGTAGGAGTATCTTAACATCCCCCGCTCCGGTGTTATAAAGATTAGTCCGATTCCCGCCTTACCGGGCACTATCACTTGCAATTCTTCGTCTTTGTGTGCTGAAGATGCTCCATCGAAATATAATTCCCAACGTCGATCATCAGGGTCTTCTAGGCTCATTATTTGTTCATCTGGCAAATAGTCATTGAGAGGAGATTATGTCGGTAAAGGGTGTGCTGCGAGGAAGTCTGCTAAGACTTGTCCCTTTACGACACGAAGAGGCACGAAAGTTATATCGAATTGCAATAATATCATTGACCATCTGGCAAGTCTGCTGGAAAGTGTTGGACGAGTCATCAAGTATTGCAATGGATTAAATTTCGAGATCAGGTTGACCTTATGAGAAAGCATGTAGTGCACGAGCTTTTGAGCGGCGAAGATTAGGGCCAAACAATGCTTTTCAATTGCGGGATACCTTATTTCCGTCGGAAGTAAACGACGGCTTAGGTAGTAAAGAGCATTTTCTTTACCCTCATCATTGACCTGGGCTAATAGGGCTCCTAGAGAGTCATCTAAAGCCGCGGTATAAAGTATCAACGGTCTACACGAGGCCGGGGCTGCTAAGACGAGGAGGTGTCATTAGATATTGCTTAATGTCCTCAAAGGCCTTCGGCATTTCTCTTCCCAAATAAATTTGGCGTCCTTTTTAACTAGTGCCGAAAAAGGCCGACACCTACTCGACAAGTTTGAGATAAAGCGTCGAAGATATGCCAGCTTCCCTTGAAAAGATCGTAGTTGTTTTAAGGCTTTGGGAGGTGGCATTTCTAAGATAGCTTTAATCTTTTCCGGGTCGATTTCAATTCCACGATGTCGGACAACGAATCCTAAGAATTTCCCGGAGGTGACGCCGAAGGCGCATTTTAAGGGATTCATCTTAAGGTTAAATTGTCTTAATCGTTCGAAAACAATTCTCAAATCATACAAGTAGTTGTCCTTTACTTTGCTTTTGTTGACCACATCGTCCATGTAACATTCGACTTGATTGTGGATGAGATCATCAAAAATTCTTATCATCGCTCTCTGGTATGTTGCTCCTGCGTTCTTCAGTCCGAATGGCATCACTGTGTAGCAATATACTCCGATCGGCGTTCTGAATTCTGTAAGTTTTTCATCTTCCGGAGCCATTTTTATCCGGTTGTATCCCGAAGATCCATCCATGAATGAGAATATTTCATGTGTCGAAGCAATGTTGATCATTAATTCGGGATCGGTAGAGGGAATTCATCTTTTGGACATGCCTTGTTTAAATCTCCGAAGTCCACACAAATTCGATCCGACCATTCTTCTTTACGATCGGCACCACATTGGCTAACCAAGTCGGGTATTGTTCTTCATGGACAAATTTAGCGTCTATTAGCTTTTTAACTTCAGTTATGACTTGTTGTTCGATTTCTAGACGCTTTCTTTTGGGACCTTGTCTGACTGGGACAGAAGTAGGATCCACTCCTAGCTTATGGACTGCGACCTCTGGAGCTAATCCTGGCATCTCATCGGAGTCTTCTTTATTGAGTAAGGAGCTAACAAAGGTAGGTCTAGGCTCTTCGCTAGTACCTAAGTTAACTTCCGTTAACTCATCTATTGTAGATTTAATCTCTTCTTCGAACTTTGGTGGAGCATCTCCAATTTGTAAATCTTCAAATTCTTCTGTAGTTTCCATGCAGTTTTCATTGGACTCGCAAGTGACAACCAAGCAAAATTCAGTATCGTCAGTCGATCCTACCTGTGCCGAATCCGAGGCCATGCTTTGAATTGGGTGGACGACCGAAGTTATTCCATAATTTTTCAAAATGTTGTGATTGGCCTTTTGTCCATTGTCGAGGTAAGAAACCACGCCGAATTAAATTTTGAACACGGGGAGAGTACCACTCAAAAGGTAATTCCATTAATTCGACGAAGTGACATCTTCAAATTGTACATTATTTTCAGTTTTGGAGGAAGGAGCACCACGGTAGAATTTGATTGGCTTTGCACCGCCGCTACGTACCTCTTTGACCACCATACCCTCGATCTTATTAGAATGAATCGGGGTCAAGGTCATAATATGTACATAGTGGTTAATCTTCTCGTACATCGATTTGTATTCTTCATTCTTTTCATCTTCCAGCGGGATCCTGAATTGCGGCTTCTTCCGACTTATTGTCACTGCTTCTTGCTTGATCTCTTTTTCCTCTTCAGAACTATCTTCCCAATCAACATTGATGGTTGGTTTCTTCTGTCCAACTGTCCTAACGTCTCTACCACGACCTCGTCCCCGGCCTCGACCTCGGATGCGAGTTATGGAGAAACCTTCACAATCTCGCCGTAAGGGAGTGCTGAGTGACTGTTGGACTAGAACTTCAGGTTCTTCGTTGTCCCGAACTTTCTTTGCTTCATTCGTTATGGTATCTCTGGAGAAGATTGTTTTCTTCGGAGGTGCATAATAAGCTGCATCTTCATGGATTTAAATTTCATGTACGGAGAATGGTTGCAAGTCACCTTTGATGCACTGTTCCCCTCCATCGTAGTATTTGATGCACTGATGTAGAGATGATGGTACCATCCTGTTTTCATGTATCCATGGTCGGCCCAGTAAAGCGTTGAACGACATTTCTGAATCAATTATGTGAAATTTTGCGGTTGTCTTTGCTAAGTCACCGGTCTTCATTAGTAGTGTTATTGATCCGAGGGCTCTTTCTCTTTTCTGGTTGAATCCTCTTAATAACATTTTGTTGGCTTCGAGCTCGCGAGCATCAATTTCCAAATATGCTAGTGTTCGAAGACCCATTATATTGATTGATGCTCCTGGATCCACCAATACTCTGGAGAGTGTAAACTTCCCGATTGTAACTGAAATGTACAACGGTCGGTTGTGATCTGCTGTCCCAAGTAGTAGGTCATTGTCCGTGAAGGTAACACCTCGCTGTTCCTTTAACGAGCAAACCTCATCTAAGGAATCTCTGGTAATTTGAGCTAAGCAAATTTCTGGATCAAGCAAGACCTTGATCAGAGCTTCTCTCATCTCCTTTGATAAGATGAGAGCGTCGTAGATGCTCAGTTTGGCCGGTAGTTTCCTAAGATGGGCTAGAACGTTGTAGTCCACTTTATTTTCATGTGCCTCGGCTTCTTCCCGAATGGGTATTTCTTCTGCCGGGGTTGGTTCTTCTTGGACAACCACCTTCTTTCCTTTGTCCTTTAGATCCATTCTCGGAGGTAGAACTCTTCCACTTCTTAAGTTAACCTCTGTAATTTCTTCTGAATCTAGTATTGAGTTTGTTGGTGTTTCCTCCTGAATTGGAATGACAGTTTCTTCTGGATCAGCTTCGGAGTCTGAAGGCTCTAACTCTATTGTGACTGGAACTCCTCGAAACTCGCAAATAGATTCGTTGCTTGTTGAACTCTCGTAGCCTCCTTGATGGATGTCTTCTTCGTTATTGCGATCGTCAAGATTGTGTATGATTTGAGAATTGTCATTGGTATCGAAATCGATGTCCGGATTGTCGCTAGTTATGTAATCGTTAGAAACAGTTAAAACGTAGCCAACGCCATAACCCTTATCATTATAAGATCCCACCGAAGTGAGCAGATAATCATACAGAGTCAGAGGTTCGAGGGATTTCTCCCCCGAATCTGAAATAACTATCCTAGGATAAGCAGCCCCTAGTCTAGCCTTAGGAGCCTCGGTCTTCTCTTCTTCGTCGATTTTCTTCTTTTCTTCAATCGTCTCCTGTTGAGGCTGTTCTTCTATTGCAAGTGACAGTGTCGGCTTAACAGGTTTCAAACTCTGAATTGACGCTCGCTCCGAAGCGGTTTGGATGTGATCCAAAATCTTTTTTGAAGACCTCATCCAAGCGGTAGTCCATCCATCATCAGTTGCATAGGGATCTATCGGAACAATGAGATCAGTCGAGACAACATTGACGGAACCTCCTTTCTGGGGTTCCTTCATGTACTCCTTCGGGATCATTATATTCCCTTTCCGAAGATTGTAGTTGAGCCAACTTTTGAAGGTAATACAATCTTCTATCTTGTGTCCAAGCATCCGGTGATAAGGGCAAAAGTTGGGATCACCTTTCTTATTGACTTCTTCTGGTCTCTTAGGCTCTGGCAGCTGGAAATATGGAGTCTTCATCAGACTACGGAACATTTTCGGCACTGCCTCATTCTTGAAGGGATATTCCCTACTCAGAAGCTCCCTTAATGTACGTTGCGGACGAGGCGGTTGTTCATATTGTTGAGATGACTGATAGCTGGATCGGGGTTGCTGGTAATTCTATTGAGGTTGCTGCGGCCGTTCTGATGATATTTGTATGGGTTGCTTGCCTTTATCGACTACTGCAACGATCCCGAATTTCTTTTTAAAAGTCTTCACAGGCTTTCGCTTGTCTGTCTTGTCGGAGAAACTTAATTGCTTCGCCTCCTCTTGCAAGCTTCCGGCCTTGCTTAACAACTTCTCAAAAGTCTTAATAGTAAATCCCTTGAGGAGAAGTGCTATCGGGCCATGAATGCTTTTAAGTAAGATGCCGACTGCATGCTGTTCTTGTAGTGGTGGTTCACACTTCATGCTTAAGTTCCTCCATCGAAGTATGTAATCCACCAAAGTTTCGTTCGGCTTCTGCTTCTCTACCACTAAATCATCTATAGTGATGTGGTGCTGAGCTCCGGCAAATCACTTGATGAAGAGGTTTTCTAGTTCTGAGAACGTCTTCACCGAACCATTCGGTAATTCTGCATACCAATCAAAGGCGATCCCTGACAGGCTGCTGACGAATTGTCGGAAGAGTAATGCGTCGCTTCCGCCGGCATTGCAACAACTGGCACGAAAGTGTGCAACATGCTGTCGGGGGTTCCTGGTTCCATCAAAGGTCTTGAACAGAGGTGGTACGAAGCCTTTTGGGTATTGGACAGCGTCGAATTCTTCAGGGTAAGGTCTACCCGTCTGAATGGATGTCCCGCTCTTTGAATGTGCTAAGGCTTCTCGCACCTGCTGTTCCACCAATCTCTTTATATCCTTTTCTGGAATCATACTTTGTGTTGTATCTTTCTTTAACTGATCATCCCCGTTGACGGACGTAATCTCCTTTCCTCCGTCTACGATGTGAATGACCTCTGGGGGTGTCTCTCTTTAGGGTTGCACTTGACTTTGGAGAGTGGCTAGGGCTACAGCCATCTCTTCCATCCTCTTCGTCATTTGGGCGATCGTATCGTCTTTCTCTTGAAGCTGCCTCCTCATCACTTCCGGCTCCTCTCTTTCTGCGGCTGCAGGAGCACCTTGTGAAGCTGACGAAGCTCACGTTTCGACCATGTTGATTTCTGCATACTCATCGTTCATGAATTCTGACGAAGCAATCTCATCTCCGAATTTCTCTTCTCTTTCTTTTGCTAATCGTCGAATATCAGTCCTCAACTTTTCCATAGCATCCTCTAGCGACCCTTTCTGTGCATCCTCGCAGTTGTCGTGTGATAGCTGTCGGGTTCCCTTCTCACGAGTCCCCTTCTACTGCGGTAGCACTTTCTTCGGATTCAAGTCTCCGACCGGACTTTCCTTTTCGAGCTATTGTTTCAATCTTAATTGTCCGGTAGTGGGACGCCACACCATCCTTCTAGCGAGCGAAGTTCTAGGACCGGATGGTCCGTCGGCCAAATGTCGGAAGGTGGTATCCTCCCTAATCTGTAACCCTGAAACAACGACAGGCGGACTAGCCTTCATCATTTTATTTCGCTTTTCTGTAACGATGGCGGGTTCTACTCGTGGCCCAAGACGGGATTTGACTGGCACCCGCCCTATCCTTCTCAAAATTTCCGATACTGGGCATTTCTCTTTCTTTGCTAACTTCTCAATCACAGTTTGTAGTCGGGCAAATGGTGTAATCCTAGCCCTTTTCTTTCTGCTGTCGTTGTAGTATGCTGGTCGAGGTAATGTAGAAACAATCCTGCGGACATTTTCCTCGCCAGCTGCGGTGTAAAGGGGGTGGAATCTACTTCCTTCCAAAAAGGGTGTATCTTTAGGCAATGGTATGTATTCGGGTAGTGGTGTGTACTCGGGGATTTCGGGATTTCCTCCGGAAAGCAACTTCGACGGCTACGGCCTTCCCGGCAATCTTCCTACTTCGTTCCATCCGTGGGTCCGTGTTAGTGATGGAATTCTCGAGCTGGACCCGATTTTAAAAATAAAAGGTCTCACGAGAAGGTCCGTACCCTCCACGGTAACAGGTTCACCATAGTTCTGGATTTCCTTCCCCTTTAATTTGGCAGAAGCCGGGGTAGGTGCAGAGACAACCAGACCAGTTGGGGTAGCAACAACAGTCCTTCTGTGGACAGCAGTACTCCTCTCTGTCGGAATATTTTGCAGGGGAGGAAACTCTCGAGTTGACCTAAGGTTGAACTCGATCAGCGACTTCTTAGCTTCAGATACTTTGTTTGTCAGAGCGAAAAGGGAAACATCGGTGATCTTGACATTTGTGTTCTCGAATCCTTGTCCAAACCGGATGATCCCATTGTCGGGCAGTTCATCCTTGTAAACGACGAAGTCCGATCCATTGGTGAAGGAGAAAACAGCTTTGGGGCTTCCATTTCGCGAGGTTAGATTCGATTGTCGGTCCCGAGTTATGCTTCTTCTCATCGGGATGAAAAGAAAGGAATCGAAAAGAGTCCGAACACGTTCTTGTTCATGTATTTATAAGAAGGAGTTATTTGTTAAAAGAGTCATTCATTAGAGGGTTTGTTTATTTAGAACGGAATGTTCAAAGGTGTAGAGAAGGTAATGAATCCGATTCAGAGTTGGAAGGGAAAAGAAGGTCTTATGCAAGACTTCTCGACTCGAAGGATCACTCCTAAACTAACACCTATTGGGGGTCCACCCCACCTCAGAAATGAGGCAAAAGGATCTCGGAACCTCTCTATTTAGGGGTGTCTAAACAGTGGCTCCTAAATCCAAGAGAATGTTGGCTATACTCGTTCAAGGTAGAAATTAACATATTATTCCAATGGAAAGAAGGGTAGCTTGATCCACAAGGGACATGGATACACTATCGATTTTTGAAAGCAGAATTGTCCGATTAAAATGGAGAGAGGAATTTTCCCCAACGGAGTCGCCAGAAATTGTACGACTTATTTTTAGGTCGATGTATTTTATCTTGAAAAGGGGGTCGCCTAACAGAAGTTGTCAAATTTTTAATTTAATTTAAATAAATAATTTGAAAAGTAGTATTTGATTTTGAAAATAATTTTAAATTTGAAAATTTTAAGATATGAAATCAAACTGATCTCACATCCCGAATAGTTCACATAAACGAGCAACGCACCACAAACCGTGTATCTATCACTAAGGATAGACACACTGCTTGATGGTGGGGCTCGATTAAATAAACTAGAAGCTTTGTGACATCCGTTTGGTCTGTGAACCAATTTTATAAGCCGATAAATTCCCCTGTTTAATATGAAAGCATTAAACAGGGTTTATATTACCTGGGTTCTTTAAAATTCCCTATAAGGGCAAGCCCCTATAGTTAATTACATCTTAAGTGACAGGAATCACCTAAGAAAACTCTCGATAATAATCAGTAATTCAGCTCTCAAGAATTTCAAAGTTTAAGTTTCTAAGGGATTGAATTTTGGAATTTCAATAGGGAATGGATCAAGTTTGGAACATTTTGTTTTGGGAATTCAAATGAAGAAAGGTAAGAGAAATTACAAATTCGAAGAGAACTTCGGTAATTTCCCGACTATCCTATTGTTTGGCTTGAATTTTGGAAGGCCCTAATGTTCATTTAATGTTTTGATTTTGCCAATTTTAATTAATTAGGACTTATATTTGTATGATAAAATCATACAAATAGCCTTGAAAATGTGAGGGTTTATGTCGTATCGGACGACTACCTCGGAATCTTAAGACCGGTTAGGGCTTAATTTGCAATGCAAATGCCTAACAAAAGGTTGAGGATTTATGTTGCACTAGGCAAACTACCTCGAAATCCTATGGTTTGGTTATTTAATTCTAAGAATGGTTTTGCTGAAGTAGACTCAGGTTTTGCTGATGACGATGGCCGTGCTGCCCACCATGCTCCGAGCTCCTTGTTGTTGCAGAGGTTTAGTTATAGAAGTCATAAATCAGGAGATGAGAGATGTTTTTGGTTTAGAGAGATTTTTAAAGTCCAAGTATTTTTTATGTTTTATTTAAAACAAATCTTAAAGTTTGATTATAACAACACCGGTTAAGATCCCACGGTTCCATCCTTCCGGCATCGTTAATTTTATCGGATTCACTTAGTCCAGATGAATTTGCTAAACTCAACTGAATGAGTTCCACACTTTCATTTAGACCGTGGGAAATCCCGTTAGCAATACGTAGGTTACATCATCCGAGGTATTCCCGATCATCCAACAGGACGTTTTGATTTAGTTGTAATTGCAGTTTTGTGTTCTGTTTGTGATTAAATTTTGAGTTGTTTTATATTTTGAAATGTTGTGGCGGTGAATTTTATCTTGCAATGACTTTTAATTTAGTTTTGGTTTCAGTTTTAGGGACTATCCTAAAGGTGTGGGTTTTCATGCAACAGTTGTTTATCATGCAAGAAAAGTAAGTGCGATGCGATTAAATAAATTGCAATAAGGTAAATTGCAATAAAATAAAAGCGTACCTGGAGGGTCTTCCCGTCATCCCAAGCTGCACTTAAACATAATTTAGAATATTTAAGCAAGTTCCTAGGTAAAGCTAAGGGAAGGGTTATGGTTTTCTACCAAATTCCTAATCCTATAGCTAGTCATTCCCTATGACGTCTAGACTCTTGTGTTTTGGTTTGAGGACGATTTTCTTCATCAAAGAACAATTAAGTTCAATTGTTCTTATAAGTATCCTATCATATTGAGAAAGTTCTTAAGAAGAATCTTAAACATCTTTTCAATACTGCTAGGATTATTTTAAGTCCAAATGAATTTAATTGATCAGGTGAAGTAATCGTATGAGGATTCAAGTTTCATTATTATCTTGCTCAGTGAACTAGGACATTTGAATATCCTATAGGTGAAGTAACATTTCATTTAACGTTCTATTTAGGAGTTATGACAACCAAAGTTTTCAAGGGCAAGTTGGTGTTCAAATGATTTAATTTAAGTTAATGGGTTGAAATTTGGAATAGTGTTCAAGTTACTTTATGTTTAATTTCTTCATATCTTAGGTGATATTATTTTTAATTCAATTTAATTTAACTTTAATTTAATTTAACTTGGTTTAGTTTTAATTTTAATTTAATTTTAATTTTAATTTTAATTTTAATTTTACTTTTAATTTAATTTTATTTTTAATTTGATTTTTTATTTATTTTTATTTAAATTTAATTTAATTTAACTTGATTTGATATGCTTTAATTTAATTTAATTTAATTTAATATGATTTAATTTAATTTAATTTAATTTAATTTAATTATTATTTTTTTAATTTAATTTTATTTAATTAATTTAATTTAATTTTTAATTAAATTTAATTCAATTTAATTTAATTTGTTAAATTTAATTTAATTTAATTTATTTAATTTAATTTAATTTAAATTAATTTAATTTGTTTGATTCAATTTAATTTAATCTTTAATTTTATTTTATTTTTAATTTTAACTTAATTGAAAATTTAAAGAAAAGTTTAATAATTTAACTTTTAACTTAGTTTTGATGATTAAGTTCATTAATGTTTTAAGATTTAAATTTGAATTATCATTTTAATTGGAAATTAAATATTATTGAGATGATTAATTTAGGGATATTAAATTAAAGAACAAATCTCTTCCTTATAATAATATCTCTATTTTAATAATTCCAACTTTATTATTCTTCCAAATTTAATCAATTATTTAATTAAAGTTTATTTTAATTAACTTTAATTGTTTAGTAAGTTTCTACCCTTTAATTATTTAAATTTCAATCATCCAAATCAGATTAAGATCAAATATTTTACTCTTTAATTTTATTAAACCTAAAGTTTTAATTAAGGGTTAAAATTTTAATTACCATTTTGCCCTTCAAGCTTAATAATTTCATAACTTACTAAATTGAGCTTAAATGAACTTGAAATTTTTATGTGACTTCACTCATATGCCAATAAAGACATGAGAGGAGAAAATGTGATTTTTCTCTTTTTAATTTATTTATGTAATTATTTTTGGTAGAAAATAGAGATTTCCAAGGAAAATTTAATAACATGACCAAGGGAAAGTTTCTATCCTTAAGAAAATTATGGGACATTGCTAATGACCAGAGGACCACTTGGACCAATTTTGGTGATTTTTTGAATTATATTATTTTTATTATAATTATTTTAAGTTTTAGAGTATTAATTGATTTAAAAATAAAATAAAAGTTAAAAAATGAATTTTATATTTTTTAAAAATCTTTCTGATATCAAGGAAATCAGAGAATCAATTTTTACAATTTTCTGATTTTTCTTTGATTTATTAGAATTATTTTAGTGAAAATGCTAAAAAATACATTTTTTAATTTTAAAATTACCTTAGGGCTTTAAAATTTAATATCTCATTAAATAGACCTGAGAAAAGTATGGGGTTTGTTCCTAAGTACTTAAAATTCAAAATGTGACATTTTCGTGAATTTTATTATTTTTGTGATTTTTATTATTTTTTAATTACTAAAATATTAAAATAATACCAAAAAATCAACTTTTTTAGAAAATTGAAATTTTAATTTTCTTAAATTCCCTCATATCAAAGAGGCTCCAAAACCAATTTGGTGAATTTTTGAAAAGCATTTTGAAAGTTATGAATTTTTGAAAGTTTAAATTGGCTAAATGACTTAATCAACCCATTTAGTAGGGCTAACCAAGTCCAATTGACCTCAAATTTTTATTGATAACTCCTCTGATCCTAAAGGTCAGTGGAGAATTGATTTCAAGTCAATTTGATGTATGGTTAACTCTAATTAATTAGGGATCTATTTTGGGTGTTTAAGCCAATTAGGGTTATCTTAAATGAATTAACTCAAAACCTATTTTTCCTAGGGTCCTCTGGTCATAAGAGACATCACCAAATTTTCCTAAAATTTATTTCACAACATGTTAATTATTGGAATTAAAATACTCAAAACAGCAACATGAATTTGAAAAATCAATAACTTCTCATATGGAGGGCCTTCGACTTTGGAAAATTCAGGGAATGTTCCCAAATTCAGAGGCTTCAAAAGCCCTATGGTCTCATGCCATGGTGAATTTCCTATATGCATGGAGAATTAAAATAATGCAGAAGGGAAATAAATCATTAAAAATAAAATTCTTGATGAAATTAAATGATTTTTTTCACATTATTCTCCTCTGTTCACTGAGCAAGAGGGTATTTCTATTTTATTTTTCTGATTTTTCTACACAAAGTTATGAATTTTTGAAGTTTAGGGAATTAAATAAATCAGAAAATACCCTAATTTTCTATTTATCCACGCGGCGCCGCGTCAACCTCGGCAGCTCCGAACGCACACGCGTCGCCTTCTGATTAGGCGCCGCCATCCGACTCAGCGCTCCAGGGGCCCGCTATATCTTTCCGTCTCCTGATCCGGCGCGATCCTGGCCGTCCGTCCGCGCGTGTATTAAATGAACGGCATCCGTTCATCGTCCCCAAGCCTCCTAGCCCGAAAACCATCTTCTAGGCCTAAGATCTCACTCGATACTCAATGGATTTTCATGTTCTTATGCTCTATGGATTCGTCTTGAGAAGACGAACACATCCATACGGTTTATGTGGCATGAAATTGACTCAATAAAAATGGAGAATGTTCAGAAGCTCGGGAAGAAGAGTGAGGCCATACCTTTGCCCAGAGAAGTGTGGCTTCGATCTGAGGGTTGTGTCACCTTCGATTGGATCCCGGCAAGCTCCGGATGAAGTCTCCCGGTCCGGTGAATTGCCTAGCTATGAAAGTGACCACGGCCGATCACAAAGCTTGGAGGCTGGAACAACTGTGTGGCTCGGAGATGGGGCTTTCGGTGGGAAACTTCTCCTCTTGGTCCAGTGAAGGTGTAGGACCGATCGATTTGAGGATTGGCTCACTGTGGCAAAGTGTCCCGGTTTTGGGTGAAAATTCGGTTGAGAAATTGGATTCTGTTGGTGGGGATTAGGGCAAATTGACACTGGGGATCAACTTCTCTAAGTATGGAGTAGGGTTTGGAACAATTTTGGCAGAGTTTCGGCAAGGTTTGTGCAACTCTCTTTTCATGGCCGTGAGGGGTCGGGTTTAAATAGAGGTGGCTGGAGGGCCTCACAGGGATGGCCAAGGGTTGGGATCAGCTGCTTTGGGCCATGGTGGCCATTGGGAATGGGGCAGCTCAGCAAGGTGGAATTCCAAAGTTTGGCTCCTCCCAAGGTCTCGGCCATGGTGTTTTCCGGTGACCTGAGTGGGCGGCCGGCGAGCATGGGTCACCCTCGGGTCCAGTGGGTCGTGGTCGGAGGTTTGTGCGATCAATTGGCAAATGCCATGTGTAAAAGGCTTGGATTAGAATGGAATGGGAAAGGGCTCATTTTGGCTCAAATTGGTTAACCCATCCATTTGGGCTAGGTGCACCACCCAAGGCTTGGTTTAGGCTGAAAGAAAAGTGATTTAGGTCAGCTTAATCAGTAGGGAATGGTCGCCAACCAAGTACAATTAAGCTTAAGCAAGGTTTAGTGGAATCATGGGAGTGGTTAATCACCTTTAGGAATTAAGGAAAGAGTCTCCTCCTTTTGCCCAAAATGGCATGGTGACATGTAAAGAGGCTCTCATGGCTTCCATGTGGCTCATGCATGGCTTCATGGCTCATCTTTGGCTTGGGAAAAGTTGAGTCAATTTCATGGAAATGGATTTAAGAAAAATTTTGGTATTTTGATGGGAATTTGTATGGGGCTTAATTTGGAATGGCTTCATGATGAATTTTCAAACTTAGGGATTGATTTTAATTAAGGGTGTGATGTAGAGCAATTGTCATATGGGCTTTAGCATAAAATTTGAGCTTTTAGGAAGGTTTCATGTAAGTGGGCTTTTGGTTTAAAAATAGATTTATGGATGGGAATTTTGTAGAAGTTTGTTTCAAATAATTGTTGATTTTAGCTCATGGATGTGTCATGAGTGATTTGAAGCAAATTGGGAGTGATTTGGGTTTGAATTGGGTTGAATTTGGGCTTCTTTGGTGAATGGGCCAATATAGGTCAAATTGGGCTAACTTGGGCCAATGTTGGGCTAGGGTTGAAATTAATGTAAAATAAATGTTGGGAAATGTTTATGGGAGTGTTTCAAAGGGGTTTTGGCTTTGGTTGGGTTTTGATTTTGGGGTTTGGGCTTATTTGGGTTAGGTTTGGGTTAAGGTCAAAATTGGGCTTTTTGGTTTTGAGTTGAATTTAAGTGGGGTTTGGGCTTAAATGTTGGGCAAATCATGTTAGTTTTTTGTTTGTAGGGATGTTAAGGAAGGTTTAGAAAAGATTTGGGGTTAATTGGAGTTGAATTGGGTGAGTTTGGGTTAGGTTTGGGTCATGGGTCCAAATTGGGCTTTAAGGCCAAAATTGAAATTGGATCCAAATGTCAATCAAATTGGACATGGGTTTGGTATAGATTGGTGTTGGTACTATTGAATTGAAGTTTAGAATTGAATTGGACCAGAATTTTGGTCAATTGGGTAGGTTTGGTTTGACATTGGGTTCACTCTGGGTTAAAATGGGTCAAATTGGGGGTTTTGATAAAAGTAGGGTAAATTGACAAAATTTGCCCATGGTGTAGTTAAACAAAATGAAATTGGGAATATTTGGGATTTTCTGGAATTTTCTGGGAATTTTCTGAATTTTTGGATTTTTGGGTCAAGAGGGGTATTTTGGGTATTTGGAGGGTATTGGGAGGTATTTTTGGAATTTTTGGTATTTTTGGGTATGGATGATCAATTTGAGTAATGTGGGAATGTTTGGGATTGAATTTGGGGAATTTTGGGTGATTTGGAAATTTTGGAGGATTTCAAGGGTTTTGGGTAAGTTGGCGGGTGTAGGGTCCGGGGTCGAAAATTGAAAATTTGGGAAATTGAAGATTGGGTAAATGTAAGTGGAATGAAATCATTTTGGTTGAGCTATGAAGCCATATAAAGCCCACATGAGCCATGAAGGGACTCATTTGAGGCATTCACTATGTTGCTCCCAACCCTCTTAGCCAAGGGCTTAGGGGTTAAGGACCATCCATGTGAATCACCTTTATGAGTCAAGAGATCAAGTTAGGTATCGGTGTGCTTCTAGGATGTGTGTGAAAGTGTAGTGTATAAGTGTAGTGTGTGTGTAAGTCAGCCCTTCACCAGACCAAGCCACCCAGGGCAGTCCTAAGGCCAAAGAGTCCTATAGGAACTCATCCTTTAAACTTCCACATTTGATTTCAACCCTCTAGGTGATTAGGGGTCTACAATCAAGTTTGTGGAGTTTGCAGGGAGTTAAGAAGTGGGTTGAATTTCTAAGTAGTGGGTCCCAATTCTAGTCCTCTATGATAGTCAAAGGAAAAGCCTAAGGCTAGATCCTAAGTACTAAAAAGAAGAAGAGAAGACCTCATCAAAAATGAGGTCAACACTCCCTAATATGACGACCCGATACAAAAACAGGTGAACTAGCTCTCATTTTCTTCCTTGGTTTCTCTACGGCAGTGACAGGCTCTACTCGTGGTCCGAGGTGGGATCTAACTGGCACTCATCCCATTCTTCTTAGGATTTCTGACACAGGGTATCTTTCTTTATTTTCCAATTTTTCTATCACAGCTTGTAGCCGAGCAAATGGCGTAGCCTTAACCTTTTTTCTTTTGCAGTTATTTGTTGACCTCATTTTTGATGAGGTCTTCTCTTCTTCTCCTTAGTACTTAGGATCTAGCCTTAGGCTTTTCCTTTGACTATCCTAGAGGATTAGAATTGGGACCCACCACTTAGAAATTCAAACCACTTCTTAACTCCCTGCAAACTCCACAAACTTGTCTGTTGACCCCTAATCACCTAGAGGGTTGAAATCAAATGTGGAAGTTTAAAGGATGAGTTCCTATAGGACTCTTTGGCCTTAGGACTGCCCTGGGTTGCCTGGTCTGGTGAGGGCTGACTTACACACACTAAACTTATACACTACACTTTCACACACCTCCTAAAACCACACCTATACCCAACTTGACCTCCTGACTCATGAGGGTGATTCACATGGATTGTCCTTAACCCCTAAGCCCTTGGCTAAGAGGGTTAGGAACAACATAGTGGATGCCTCAAATGAGTCCCTTCAAGGCTCATGTGGGCTTGATATGGTTTTATGGCTCAACCAAAATGATTTCATTCCACTTATAATTACTCAATCTTCAATTTTGCAAATTTTCAATTTTTGACCCTCGGGACCCTACACACGCCTAGCCTACCCAAAGCCCTTGAAATTACCAAAATTTTTCAAAATTTCCAAATCACCCAAAATTACCCAAAATTAACCTTGAACATTTTCTCACCAATCAAGTTGATCATCCATAGCCAAAAATACCAAAAATTCCAAAAATAAATCCCAATACCCTCCAAATACCCAAAATACCCCTCTTGACCCAAAAATCCAAAAATTCATAAAATTCCCATAAAATTCAAGAAAATCCTAAATATTCTTAATTTCATTTTGTTCAACTACACCATGGGTCAATTTTGTCAATTTACCCTACTTTTGTCAAAATCTCCAATTTGACCCATTTTTAACCCAAAGTGAACCCAATGTCAAACCAAACCTACCCAATTGACCCAAATTCTGGTCCAATTCAATTCTAAACTTCAATGTAACATCCCCAACACCAATCTAGACCAAATCCAAGCCCAATTTGATTGGCATTGGAATCCAATTTCACTTTTGGCCTTAAAGCCCAATTTGGACCCAAGACCCAAACCTAACCCAAACTAACCCAATTCAACTCCAATTAACCCCAAACCTTTTCTAAACCTTCCTCAACATCCCCACAAACAAGACACTAACATGATTCACCAAAAATTTAGACCCAAACCCCACTCAAATTCAACCCAAAGCCTTAAAGCCCAATTTTGACCTAAACCCAAACCTAACCCAAATAAGCCCAAACCCCAAAATCAAAACCGAACCAAAGTCAAAACCTCTTTTAAACACTCCCATAAATATTTCTCAACATTAATTTTACATCAATTTCAACCCTAGCCCAACATTGGCCGAAGTTAGCCCAATTTGACCTACATTGGCCCATTTATCAAATCAACCCAAATTCAACCCAATTCAAACCCAAATCACTCCAAACTCATTTCAAATTACTCATGACATATCCCTCAACCAAACCCAACAATTATTTGGCCCAAATTTCTACAAAATTCTCATCCATGAATTTATTCTTAAACCTAAAGGCCCATCCCCTTAGCCTTCCTAAAAGCCCATCAAAAATAATTTCAAAAGGCCCAAAGCCCACATGACAATCCTCTATCATCACCCTTTTGATAAAGCCATCTCCTAAGTTCTAAATCCATGATAAAATAAATCCAAATCAAGCCATATGTCAAATCCTATCAAATCACCCTTAAATTACCAAAATTCCTAAAAACCCTTTTTCATGAAATTGACCAAACTTTTCTCCAAGCCAAAGGTGAGCCATGAAGCCATGCATGAGCCCCATGGGAGCCATGAGAGCCATGGAATCTACTTTCCACCTCATCAAACCATTAATGGCAAGAGAGGGTATCTCTTTCTTAAACCTATTTAAACCCTTTTTTACCTTAAGCATGTCACACACTAAACCATGCTTAGCCACCTCACCATGGATGGAGACTTTACCACTCCTTCTAAGCTGACCTAGATGATTCCCTCAGCTCAAAATCAGGTCTTGGGGGGTGCACCAAACCCAAAATGGTGGGTTGACCCATTTAGACCCAAAACTAGCACTTTCCCATTCCACTTTGATTCAAACCCTTTACACATGTCCATGGCCAATTGACTGCACAAACCTCCAGCCCTGACCCACCTGGACCTGAGGGTGACCCATGCCTGCCGGCCAGCCACCTGGGTCGCCGGAAAACACCATGGCCGAGACCTTGGGAGGACCCAAAGTTTGGAATTACCACTTGCTAAGCTACCCCATCCCCAGTGGCCATTGCAGCTGTTCTTCTCTTGCCAAGAGCAGCTGATCCCAGTCCCTAACTCCCCCTGGGAGGCCCTCCAGCCTCTCCTATTTAAACACCCCCTCTCTCGGCCATGGAAGAGGTGCTGAAGCAACCTTAAGGAAACTCTGCCAAAATCACTCCAGACTCTCCCCACACCTAGAGCACTTGATCCCCACTGTCCTCCTGCCCTAATCCCCACTAGTTTAGCTCAATTTTGGAGCTCAATTCTCAGGCCAGAAAAGGACATTCCCAAATCCTTCACCAAAGTTAAATTAAACTCACCTACACCTGCACAAGGTCAAGAGGAGAAGTTCCCCAGTGAAAGCCCCCTCTCCAGACCACATATCTGTTCCAGACTCCAAGCTTTGTAATCAGCTGTGGTCGAAATCCTACCTAGACAATTCACCAGACCAGGACACTTCATCTGGAGCTTGTTTGGACTCAATCGAAGGTGACACAACCCTCAGATTGAAGCTACGCTTCTCTGAGCTAAGGAATGAGCTAACTCTTTATCTGGAGCTTCTGGAGATTCTCCATTTCAAATGCCTTAATTTCAATGCATGATCACCGTATAGATGTATTCGTCTCTTCAAGACGAATCCATAAAGCACAAGAACACAAAAATACGTTAAGTATTGAGTGAGATATTAAGGATTTAGTGTGGACGGTTCTCAGGCTAGGAGGCTTGGGGACGATGAACGGATGTCGTTCATTTAATACACGCGCGGACAGACGACCAGGATCGCGCCGGATGAGGAGACGGAATGATACAGCGGGCCTCTAGAGTGCTGAGTCTGATGGAAGCGCCGAATCAGAACACGCCGCGTGGCCTTTCGGAGACGCCGAGGTTGAGTCAGCGTCGCGTGGATAAGTAGAAAAATAGGCTATTTTTCTATTTATTTAATTACCAGAACTTCAAAAATTCATAACTTTGTGTAGAAAAATCCTAAAAATAAAATAAAAATATCCTCTTGCTCAGTGAACAGAGGAGAATAATGTGGAAAAGAAATCAAATAATTTCATTAAGTATTTTATTTTTAATGATTTATTTACTCTCTGCATTTTTTTAATTCTCCATGCATATAGGATATTCACCATGACATGAGACCATAGGGCTTTTGAAGCCTCTGAACTTAGGAATATTCCCTAAATTTTCCAAGGTCAGAGGCCATCCCTATGAGAAGTTATTGATTTTTCAAATTCAAGTTGCTGTTTTGAGTATTTTAATTCCAATAATTAGCATGTTGTGAAATAAATTCTAGGAAAATTTGGTGATGTTTATTATGACCAGAGGAATCTAGGAAAAATAGGTTTTGAATTAATTCACTTGGAATAGCCCTAATTTGCTTAAACACCCAAAATAGGTCCTTAATTAATTAGAGCTAATCATACACCAAATTGACTTGAAATCAATTCTCCACTGACCTTTAGGATCAGAGGAACCCACCATAAAAATTTGAAGTCAATTGGACTTGGTTAGCCCTACAAAATGGGTTGATTAAACCATTTAGCCAATTTAAACTTTAAAAATTCATAACATTCAAAATACTTTTCAAAAATTCACCAAATTGGTTTTGGAGCCTCTCTGATATCAAGGGAATTTAAGAAAATTAAAATTGCAATTTTCTAAAAAAATTGATTTTTTGCATTATTTTAATATTTTTAAAAATTAAAAAATAATAAAAATCACAAAAATAATAAAATTCACCAAAATGTCACATTTTTAACTTTAATCACTTAGGAACAAAACCCATATTTTTCTTAAGTCTATATGGTGAGATATTAAATTAAAAAAATGTATTTTTTTTAGCATTTCCACTAAAATAATTCTAATAAATCAAAGAAAAATCAAAAAATTATAAAAATTGATTCTCTGATTTCCTTGATATCAGAGAGATTTTTGAAAAATATAAAACTCATTTTTAAACCTTTATTTTATTTTTTAAATTAATTAATACTCCAAAACTAAAAATAATTATAATAAAAAAAATATAATTCAAAAAATCACCAAAATTGGTCCAAGTGGTCCTCTGGTCATTAGGAATGTTTCATAATTTTCTTAAGAACAGAAACTTTCACTTGGTCATATTATTAAATTTTCCTTGGAAATCTCTATTTTCCACCAAAAATAATTACATAAATAAATTAAATACAGAAAAATCACATTTTCTCCTCTCATGCCTTTATTGACATATGAGTGAAGTCACATAAAAATTTCAAGTTCATTTAAGCTCAATTTAGTGAGTTATGAAATTATTAAGCTTGAAGGGCAAAATGGTAATTAAGATTTTAACCTTTAAATAAAACTTTAGGCTTAATAAAATTAAAGAGTAAAGTATTTGATCCTAATCTGATTTGGATGATTGAAATTTGAATAATAAGGGTAGAAACCTATTAAACAATTTAAAAATAATTGAAGTAAACCTTAATTAAATAATTGATTAAATTTGGGAGAATAATAAAATTGGAATTATTAAAATAGGGATATTATTATGAAGAGATTTGTTCTTTAATTTAAGAATCCCTAAATTAATCATCTCAATAATATTTAATTCCTAATTAAAATGATAATCCAAATTTAAGATTTAAAATGCTAAAAGACTTAATCATTAAATTAAAGTAAAGTCAAATTATTTAAATTAAATCCTTTTGAAATTTCAATTAAATTAATACTTTAATAATTAAAATTAAATCATCTTTAAAACATAAAAAAAAGAATAATAAAATATTAAATTAAAATTAAAAATAAAATTAAATTAAAATTTAAATCAAAATTTAAATTAAATTAAATTAAATTAAATCAAATTAAATTAAATTAAATTAAATTAAATTAAATCAAATCAAATCAAATTAAATTAAATTAAATTAAAACTAAACCAAATTAAATTAAATTAAAGTTAAATAAAAATGAATTAAAAATAACATCACCTAAGACATAAAGAAATTCAAAAATAAATATAAAGCAACTTGAACACTATTCCAAATTTAAACCCGTTAACTGAAATTAAATTAATTCACAAACCATTTGAACATCAATTTGCCCTCAAAAGCTTTTGTTCTCATAACTCCTAAATAGAACGTTAAGTGAAATATTACTTCCCTCATAGGATATTCAAATGTCCTAGTTCACTGAGTAAGATAATAACAAAACTTGAATTCCCGGACGATTAATTCATTTGTATAATTAAATTCTCTTGGACTTAAAAATAATCCTAGAAATATTGAAAAGATGTTTAAGACTCGTCTTAAGCACTTCCTCGATATGATGGAATGTTTATAAGAACAATTGAACTTAATTGTTCTTTGATGAAGAAAATCGTCCTCAAACCATAACACAAGAACCTAGACGTCATAGGAGATGACTAGTTATAGGATTAGGAACTTGGTAGAAAACCATGATCCTTCCCTTAGCTTTACCTAGGGATTTGCTTTAAATGCTTAAATATTCTAATTGTGTTTTAAGTGCAGCTTGGGATGACGGGAAGACCCTCCAGGTACACTTTTATTTTATTGCAATTTACTTTCTTGCAATTTACTTTATTGCAAAGGCACTTTACTTTTCTTGCATGATAAACAACTGTTGCATGAAAACCCACACCTTTAGGATAGTCCCTAAAACTGAAACCAAAACTAAATTAAAATTCATTACAAGATAAAATTCACCGCCACAACATTTCAAAATACAAAACAACTCAAAATTTAATCACAAACAGAACACAAAACTGCAATTACAACTAAATTAAAACGTCTTGTTGGATGATCGGGAATACCTCGGATGATGTAACCTATGTGTTGCTAACTCGGATTTCCCACGGTCTAAATGAAAGTGTGGAACTCATTCAGTTGAGTTTAGCAAATTCATCTGGACTAAGTGAATCAGATAAAAATAACGATGTCGGAAGGATGGAACCGTGGGATCTTAACCGGTGTTGTTATAATCAACTTTAAGATTTGTTGTAATTAAAACATGAAAAACATTTAGAAATTAAGAATTTCTCTAAACCAAAACACTTTTCTCATCTCCTGATTTATGACTTCTAAAACTAAACCTTTGCAACAACAAGGAGCTCGGAGCATGGTGGGCAGCACGACCATCGTCATCAGCAAAACCTGAGTCTACTTCAGCAAAACTTTCCTAGAATTAAACAACTAAGCCATAGGATTTCGAGGTAGTTTGCCTAGTGCAACATAAATCCTCAACCTTTCGTTAGGCATTTGCATAATCACGTTATGTAAATTAAGCCCTAACCGGTTTTAAGATTCCGATGTAGTCGTCCGATACGACATAAACCCTCATATCTTCGAGGCTATTTGTATGATCATGTCAAACGAATATAAGTCCTAATTAATTAAGATTGGAAAGATCAAAACATTAAATAAATATTAGGACTTTCCTAAATTCAATCCAAACAATAGGATAGTCGGGAAATTGTCGGAGTTCGCTTTGGATCTGTGATTTCTCCTACCTTTCTTCCTTTGGATTCCCAAAATAAAATGTTCCAAATTTGATCCATTCCCTATTAAAATTCCAAAATTCAATCCCTTGAAAACTTTAAACTTTGAGATTCTTGAGAGCAGAACTACTGATTATTATCGAGAGTTTTCTTAGGTGATTCTCGTCACTTAAGATGTAATTAACTATAGAGGCTTGCCCTTATAGGGAATTTTAAGAACCCAGGTAATATAAACCCTGCTTAATTCATTTATATTAAGCAGGGGAACTTGTCGGCTTATAAAATTGGATCGCAGACCAAACGGATGTAACAAATCTTCTAGTTTATTTAATCGAGCCCCATCACCAAACAGTGTGCCTATTCTTCGGGATAGATACACGGTTTGTGATGCGGCGCTCGTTTATATAAACTATCTGCGATGTGAGGTCGGTTTGATTTCATATCTTAAAATTATTTTCAAAATCAAATACTACTTTTTAAATTATTTATTTAAATTAAATTAAAAATTAGCCGACAATTTCTGTTAGGCGACCCCCTTTTCAAAACACTCAACCTAAAAATATGCTGACAATTTCTGGCGACTCCGCTGGGGAACTAGTTCCTTTCTCCATTTAAATCAGATAGTTCTTCTGCTTTCAAAAATCAGTAGTGTATCCATGTCCCTAGTGGATCAAACTACCCTTCTTTCCGTTGGAATACTATGTTCATTTCTACCTTGAACTAGTATAACCAACATTCTCTCGGATTTAGGAGCCATTGTTTAGACACCCCTAAACAGAGAGGTTCTGAGATCCTTTTACCTCATTTCTGAGGTGGGGTGGACCCCCAATAGGTATTAGTTTAGGAGCGGTCTTGCGGGTCGAGAAGTTTCTACAAGACTTTCTCTTCCTTTTCCAGTTCCTAATCAATTCCTTTTACCCTTCTTTTAATAATTCTCCTTCCTAACAGACAAATCTTTTTGAAAAAATAATTTTCTTTTAATATCACAAATACACTAAGATAAACGGGAGTGTGTTCGGACTCTTTCTTTTTTGTCATAAGTTTTACGATAAGAAGAAGCACGATTCGGGGACTAACACTTGGAATCTGCTCTGCAGAAATGGAAGCCCCAAAACTGATCTTCTCCTTCGTCAACGGACTCGACCTGGCCGTGTTCAAGGATGAACTGCCTGACAATGGAATTATTCGATTCAGACAAGGATTCGGGGACACCGACATCAAAATCCCCGACGTCACTCTCTTTTCACTCACAAGCAAAGTACCAGAAACTGAGAAGCCGTTGATTGAGTTCAACCTCAAGTCAACTCATGAATTCTCTCCTCTGCAAAAGATTTCAACTGAGAGGAGTACTGTTGTTCGTAGAATGACTGTTGTTGCTACCCCCACTGGTCTAGTTGTCTCTGCACCTACCCCGGCTTTTACCAGACTAAAGGGAAAGGAAATTCAGAACTGTGATGAACCTGTTACCGTGGAGGGTACAGATCTTCCTGTGAAACCTTCTGTTTTTGAAATCGGGTCCAACTCGAGAATTCCATCACAGACACGGACTCAGAGGAGGAACAGAAGTAGAAGGATTGCTAGAGAAGCCAGAGCTGCTGAAGTTGCTTTCCTGGAGGAAATCCCAGAACTGCCCGAATATACACCACTACCTGACTACATACCACTCTTGGGAGGAAGTAAGTTCCATCCCCTCTCCGCCGCAGAGGATGAGGAAAATCTCCGCAAGATTGCTGCTGCATTGCCTCAGCCCGCATATTACAATGATAGCCGCAAGAAAAGGGCTAGAATTACGCCATTTGCTCGACTGCAAACCTTGATAGAGAAGTTAGCGAAGAAAGAAAAATGTCCTGTGTCAGAAATTTTAAGAAGGATAGGGCGGGTGCCGGCCAAATCTCGTATTGGGCCGCGAGTAGAAACTGCTATCACTACAGAAAAGCCAAATAAGAGAATGAAAGCTAGTCCACCTGTCGTTGTTTACGGACTACAAATTAGGGAGGATACCACCTTCCAGCATTTGGCTGACAGACCATCCGGTCCCAGACCTTCTGCTGCTAGGAGGATGGTATGGCGTCCCACTACCGAACAATTAAGATTAAAATAACAACCTGAGAAAGAAAGTCTCGTCAGGAGACTTGAGTCCGAAGAAAGCGCTACCGCAGTGAAGGGGACTCATGAGAAGGAAACCCGACAGTTATCACATGACAACTGCAAGGATGTACAGAAAAGACCACTAGAAGATGCTATGGAAAAGCTAAGAACTGATATTCGGCGATTAGCAAGGGAAAGAGAAGAGAAATTCGGAGATGAAGTTGACTCGTCGTAGTTCATGGATGATGAATATGCGGAAATTAACATGGTTAAAACACGAGCTTCGTCGGCTTCACAAGGTGCCCCCGTGCACGTAGAAAGAGAGGAGCCAGAAGTAATGAGGAGGCAGCTTCAAGAGAAAGATGATATGATCGCCCAAATGGCAAAAAGGATGAAAGAGATGGCTGTAGCCCTAGCCACTCTCCAGAGTCAGGTTCAACCCCCAAGAGAAAAGCCTCCAGAAGTTATTCATATTACAGAAGGAGGAAAAGAGATTACATCCGTTAACGGAGACGATCAGCCAAAGAAAGATTCTACCCAGAACATGATTCCAGAAAAGGATATCAAGGGTATGGTGGAACAGTAGGTGCGAGAAGCCTTGGCACAATCAAAGAGCGGGACATCCATTCGGACGGGTAGACCTTACCCTGAAGAATTCGACGCTGTCCAATATCCGAAAGGCTTTGTACCACCTCTGTTCAAGACCTTTGATGGAACCGGAAACCCTCGACGAGCATGTTGCACATTTTCGTGCCGGTTGTTGCAATGCCGGCGGAAGTGATGCCTTACTCTTCGGACAATTTGTCGGCGACTCGTCGGGGATCGCCTTTGATTGGTATGCGGAATTACCGAACGGTTCGGTGAAGACATTTTCAGAACTAGAGAACCTCTTCATCAAGCAATTTGTCGGAGCTCAGCACCACATCACTATAGGTGATTTAGTGATAGAGAAGCAGAAGCCGAACGAAACTTTGGTGGATTACATACTTCGATGGAGAAATCTAAGTATGAAGTGTGAGCCACAACTACAAGAACAGCATGCAGTCGGCATTTTACTTAAGAGCATTCATGGCCCGATAGCACTTCTCCTCAAGGGATTTACTATTAAGACTTTTGAGAAGTTGTTAAGCATGGCCGGAAGCTTGCAAGAGGAGGCGAAGCCATTAAGTTTCACCTACAAAACGGACAAACAGAAGCCCGCGAAACCTTTTGAAAAGAAGTCCGGGATCGTCACAGCTGTCGATAAAGGCAAGTAGCTGATACAAATACCGTCAGAACGGCCGCAGCAACCACGACCCAGCTATCAGTCACGCCAACTTTATGAACAACCACCTCGTCCACAACGTACGCTAAAGAAACTTCTAAACAGGGAGTTTTCGTTCAAGAATGAGGCAGTGCCAAAAATGTTCTGCAGTCTGATGAAGACTCCAGATTTTCAACTACCAGAACCTAAGAGACCAGAAGAAGTCGACAAGAAAGGTGATCCCAACTTTTGCCCTTACCACCGGATGCTTGGGCATAAGATAGAAGATTGTATTACCTTGAAAAGTTGGCTCAACGACAACCTTCAGAAAGTGAATATAACGATCCCGAAGGAGTACATGAAGGAACCCCAGAAAGGAGGTTCCGTCAATGTTATCTCGACGGATCTCATTGTTCCGATAGATCCCTATGCGACTAATGACGGATGGACTACCGCTTGGACAAAGTCTGTGAAGAAGATTTTGGATCACATCCAAACCGCTTCGGTGCGAGCATCAACTCAGGGTTCGAAACCTGTCAAGTCGGCACTATCACTTGCGATAGAAGAACCACCTCAACAAAAGACGACTGAAGAAAAGAAGAAAATTGATGAAGAAGAAAAGACCGAGGCTCTTAAGGCTAGACTAGGGGCTGCTTATCCTAGGATAGTTGTTTCCGATTCGGGGGAGAAATTTCTCTAACCTCTGACTCTGTATGATTATTTTCTCACTCCGGTGGGATCTTATAATGATAAGGGTTATGCCGTTGGCTACGTTTTGACTGTTTCTAACAATTACGTAACTAGCGACAATCCGGACATCGATTCTGATACAAATGACAATTCTCAAATCATACACAATCTCGACAATCACAATGACAAAGAAGACATCCACCAAGGAGGCTACGAGAGTTCAACAAGCAACGAATTTGTTTGCGAGTTTCGAGGAACTCCAGTCACGATAGAGTTAGAGCCTTCAGACTCTGAAACTAATCAAGAAGAACCTGTCATTCTGATTCAAGAGGAGACACCAGCAAACTCAATACTAGATTTAGGAGAAATTACAGAAGTCAACTTAAGAAGTGGAAGAGTTCTACCTCCGAGAATGGGTCCAAAGGACAAAGGAAAGCAGGTGGTTGTTCAGGAAGAACCAACCCCGGCAGCAGAAATACCCATTCGAGAAGAAGCCGAGACACATGAAAATAAAGTGGACTACAATGTGCTAGCCCATCTTAGGAAACTACCAGCCAAACTGAGCATCTACGACGCTCTCATCTTATCAAAGGGGATGAGAGAAGCTCTTATCAAGGCCTTACTTGATCCAGAAATTTGCTTAGCTCAAATGGCCGGAGATTCCTTAGATGAGGTTTGCTTGTTAAAGGAACATCGAGGTGTTACCTTCACGGACAATGACCTACTACTTGGGACAGCAGACCACAACCGACCGTTGTACATTTCGATTACTAATCGGGAAGTTTACACTCTCCGAGTATTGTTGGATCCAGGAGCATCAATCAACATAATGAATCTTCGAACGCTAGCATATTTGGAAATTGATGCTCGCGAGCTTGAAGCAGAGAAAATGTTATTAAGAGGATTCAACCAGAAAGGAGAAAGAGCCCTCGGATCAATAACAATGCTAATGAAAACCAGTGACTTAGCAAAGACAACCGTGAAATTTCACATAATCGATTCAGAAACGTCATTCAACACTATACTGGGCCGACCATGGATACATGAGAATCGGATGGTACCATCATCCCTACATCAGTGCATCAAATACTACGATGGAGGGGAACAGTGCATCAAAGGTGACTTACAACCATTCTCCGTACATGAAATTGGAATCCATGAAGATGCAGCTTATTACGCACCCCTGAAGAAAACAATCCTCTCCAGAGATACCGTAACGATTGAAGCAAAGGAAGTTCGGGACGACGAAGAACTTGAAGTTCTAGTCCAGCAGTCACTCACCACTCCCTTACGGCGAGATGGTGAAGGTTTCTCCACAACTCGCATCAGAGGTCGAGGCCAGGGACAAGGTCGTGGCAGAGACGTTAGGACAGTTGGACAGAGGAAACCAGCCATCAATGTTGATTGGGAAGACAGTTCTGAAGACAAAAAGGAGATCAAGCAAGAAGCGGCGACAATAAGTCGGAAGAAGCCGCAATTCAGGATCTCTCTCGAAGATGAAAAGAACGAAGAATATAAATCGATGTACGAGAAGATTAACCACTATGTACATACTATGACCCTGACCCCGATCCATTCTAATAAGATCGAGGGTATGGTGGTCAAAGAGGTACGTAGCGGCGGTGCAAAGCCCATCAAATTCTACCGTGGCGCTCCTTCCTCCAAAACTAAAAACAATGTACAATTTGAAGATGTCACTTCATCAGAATTAATGGAATTACCTTTTGAGTGGTACTCTCCCTGTGTTCAAAATTTAATTCAGCGTGGTTTCTTACCTCGATAATGGACAAAAGGCCAATCACAACATTTTGAAAATTTATGGAATAACTCCGGTCGTCCACCCAATTCAAGACATGGTCTCGGATTCGGCACAGTAGGATCACTTGACGATACTGAATTTTGCTTGGTTGTCACTTGCGAGTCTAATGAAAACTGCATGGAAGCTACAGAAGAACTTGAAGATTTACAAATTGGAGATGCTCCACCCAAATTTGAAGAAGAGATTAAATCTACAATAGATGAGTTAACGGAAGTTAACTTAGGTACTAGCGAAGAGCCTAGACCTACCTTTGTTAGCTCCTTACTTAATAAAGAAGACTCCGAAGAAATAATCAAGTTATTAATGGAATTTAAAGACTGTTTTGCTTGGAACTACGATGAGATGTCAGGATTAGCTCCGGAGGTCGCAGTCCATAAGCTAGGAGTGGATCCTACTTCTGTCCCAGTCAGACAAGGTCCCAGCAGAATGCGTCTAGAAATCGAACAACAAGTCATAGCTGAAGTTAAAAAGCTAATAAACACTAAATTTGTCCGCGAAGAACAATACCCGACTTGGTTAGCCAATGTGGTACCAGTTAGGAAGAAGAATGGTCAGATCAGAATTTGTGTGGATTTCAGAGATTTAAACAAGGCATGTCCAAAAGATGAATTCCCTCTACCGATTCCAGAATTAATGATCGACATTGCTTCAACACATGAAATATTCTCATTCATGGATGGATCTTCAGGATACAACCAGATAAAAATGGCTCCAGAAGATGAAAAACGTACAACATTCAGAACGCCGATTGGAGTATATTGCTACACAGTGATGTCATTCGGACTGAAGAACGCAGGAGCAACATACCAGAGAGCGATGACAAAAATTTTTGATGATCTCATCCACAATCAAGTCGAATGCTACGTGGACGATGTGGTCATCAAAAGCAAAGTAAAGGAAAACCACATGTATGATTTGAGAATTATTTTCGAACGATTAAGACAATTTAACCTTAAGATGAATCCCTTAAAATGCGCCTTCGGCGTCACCTCCGGGAAATTCTTAGGATTCGTTGTCCGATACGTGGAATTGAAATCGACCCGGAAAAGATTAAAGCTATCTTAGAAATGCCACCTCCCAAAACCTTAAAGCAACTACGATCTTTTAAAGGGAAGCTGGCATATCTTAGACGTTTTATCTCAAACTTGTCAGGTAGGTGTCAGCCTTTCTCAGCATTAGTTAAAAAGGACGCCAAATTTATTTGGGAAGAGAAATGTCAGAGGGCCTTTGAGGACATTAAACAATACTTAATGGCACCTCCTGTCTTAGCAGCCCCAGTCTCAGGTAGACCGCTGATACTTTATACCGCGGCTTTAGACGACTCTCTTGGAGCCCTGTTAGCCCAGGTCAATGATGAGGGTAAAGAAAATGCTCTTTAGTACCAAAGCCGTCGTTTACTTCCGACGGAAATAAGGTATCCCGCAATTGAAAAGGATTGTTTGGCCCTGATCTTCGCCGCTCAAAAGCTCAGGCACTACATGCTTTCTCATAAGGTCAACCTAATCTCGAAATTTAATCCATTGCAATACTTGATGACTCGTCCAACGCTTTCGGCGGACTTGCCGGATGGTCAATGATATTATTGCAATTCGATATAACTTTCGTGCCTCTTCGTGTCGTAAAGGGACAAGTCTTAGCAGACTTCCTCGCAGCACACCCTTTGCCGGCAGAATCTCCTCTCAATGACGATTTTCCAGATGAACAAATAATGAGTTTAGAAGACCCCGATGATCGACGTTAGGAATTATATTTCAACGGAGCATCTTCAGCACACAAAGACGAAGAATCGCAAGTAATAGTGCCCGGTAAGGCAGGGATCGGATTAATCTTTATAACACCGGAGCGGGGAATGTTAAGATACTCCTACCACTTGACAGAGCCGTGTACAAACAACGAAGCAGAATACAAAGCCCTCATAACAGGACTGTAATTAACTATTCAAATAGGGATAACAGACATCAACATCTACGGGGATTCGCAGTTAGTCATTCAACAGATCGCCGGACAGTGCAGAATTTTAAAGCCAAGACTTGAGCAATACTTCCAGTATGCCATACAGTTGTTAGAATAGATTTCGAAAGTGACGATTTACAAAATTCCCATAAAAGAAAATGCTTTAGCAGATGAGTTAGCTCACCTGGCAAAAGAATTTGCCAGTTTGCAAGATGAATCAGTGGAAGTGTCAGTTCACGGACGTCAGGTCCTATCACAGCTCGACATAGACACAATACACAAATTAGAAAAAGAAGAAGAATCGGTTGCAACGAGTGACGTGAAAACACAGAAGATTGGCGATAGCCATTAATAGACTACCTCCAAACAGGAAAACTACCAGACGACAGGTCGCTAGCCCATCTGATCAAGAAAAGAACTCAGTCCTACGCATTAATAAACAACACATTATACAGAAGGTCTTTCGATCAAATGTGGCTAAGGTGCCTAAGCGGGTCCGAGGCCCGTGAAATTGTTAAAGAGGTCCACTCAGGACTCTGTGGCGCTCACCAGTTGGGTCCGAAGATGAAAATAAAAATTAAAAGACTAGGGTACTACTGGCCTTCGATGATGACCGACTGCATGAAAATCGCCAAGAGTTGTCACCAATGCCAAGTGCACAGAGTGGTTCTACACCAACCTCCAAATGTGCTACATCCGACAATTGCGTCGTGACCATTTGAATGTTGGGGCACAGATATAGTGGGTCCAATAGAACCACCATCTTCAAAAGGACATCGCTTCATTCTTGCGGCTAAAGATTACTTTTCCAAGTGGGCAGAGGCAGTTCCACTTAGAGAAGTGAAAGCACACCACGTGCTACAGTTTTTCAAGAATGAAGTTGTCTACCGTTTCGGAGTGCCGCGCAGGATCATCTCATATAATGGGTCAGCATTCAGAAGCACACAAATCAACAATTTTGTCAGGAGACACGGAATCGACTGGCGGTATTCAACAATTTACTACCCAAGAGCAAACAGCCTGGCTGAGGCTTTTAATAAAACTCTCGTTAAAATCTTAAAGAAAACCTTGGACGATAATAAGAGAAATTGGCACGAGAAGTTATTAGAAGCCTTATGGGCCTACCGGAAAACCTTTAGAACTCCTACTCAAGCTACACCTTACGCTCTGGTGTATGGGTCTGAGGCAGTGTTACCCTTAAAGGTCCAACTTCCTTCACTCAGAATTGCAGTTGCAAACAAAATCACGACAGAAGAGAATGCCAAATTACGACTAGAGAAATTAGAAAGCCTGGAAGGGAAAAGACTTGCAGCACAGCAGAATTTAGAACTATACCAAGCTAAGATGGTTCAAGCCCATGACAAACTGGTCCGCCCAAGAACCTTCAAAGTTGGTGACTTAGTTCTCATTCTCAAAAGACCTATTCTTGCGCACCGCAAGATAGGAGGAAAATTTGAACCCACTTGGGAAGGACTGTTTGTGGTTGAAGCAGTATACTCAGGAGGCTCCTACCAGCAAGTGAATTGCCAAGGAGAAAGACATATGCTTCCGATCAACGGATGATACTTGAAAAAGTATTACGCTACCTGATGTTTCGAAGGAATGAATTTTTCATCCCTAGAAGCACGGGTGAAGTAATTACTTATGACTGGGTCCGAACCCAAAAATAATAAAAAATGTGCTAAAATAAATGAAATCACGATAATAAAGTTTTTTCTTGTTTTCTCATCCAAATCAAATCTCATTCAAATTCAAATTCAACTTTCCAAATTTCAAATTAAATCTCAATCAAATTCAAATTCAGCTTTCAAAATTTCAAATCAAATCTCAATCAAATTCAAATTCAACTTTCCAAATTTCAAATCAAATCTCAATCAAATTCAAATTCTTGGGGTTGAGGATTTTACATCCGAGACTGCATTGGTTTAGGATTCTTTCCCTATCGCAATGAAATACATCAAATTCAAATTCTTGGGGTTGAGGATTTTACATCTGAGACTGCATTGCTTTAGGATTCTTTCCCTATCACAATGAAATACATCAAATTCAAATTCTTGGGGATGAGGATTTTACATCGGAAACTGCATTCTTTTAGGATTCTTTCCCTATCGCAATGAAATACATCAAATTCAAATTTTTGGGGTTAAGGATTTTACATCCGAGACTGCATTGCTTTAGGATTCTTTCCCTATCGCAATGAAATACATCAAAGTCAAATTCTTGGGGTTGAGGATTTTACATCCGAGACTGCATTGCTTTAGGATTCTTTCCCTATCGCAATGAAATACATCAAAATTTAAATTCTTGGGGTTGAGGATTTTACATCCGAGACTGCATTGCTTTAGGATTCTTTCCCTATCGCAATGAAATACATCAAATTCAAACTGGATTGAGGATTTTACATCCAAGACTGCATTGCTTTAGGATTCTTTCCCTATCGCAATGAAATACATCAAATTCAAATTCTTAGGGTTGAGGATTTTACATCCGAGACTGCATTGCTTTAGGATTCTTTCCCTATCGCAATGAAATACATCAAAATCAAATTCTTGGGGTTGAGGATTTTACATCCGAGATCGCATTGCTTTAGGATTCTTTCCCTATCGCAATGAAATACATCAAATTCAAATTCTTGGGGTTGAGGATTTCACATCCGAGACTGCATTCCTTTACGATTCTTTCCCTATCGCAATGAAATACATCAAATTCAAATTCTTGGGGTTGAGGATTTTACATCCGAGACTGCATTGCTTTAGGATTCTTTCCCTATCGCAATGAAATACATCAAATTCAAATTCTTTGGGTTGAGGATTTTACATCCGAGATACATCAAATTCAAACTTTTGGGGTTGAGGATTTTACATCCAAGACTGCATTGCTTTAGGATTCTTTCCCTATCGTAATGAAATGCATCAAATTCAAATTCTTGGGGTTGAGGATTTTACATCCGAGACTGCATTGCTTTAGGATTCTTTCCCTATCACAATGAAATACATCAAATTCAAATTCTTGGGGTTGAGGATTTTACATCCGAGACTGCATTGCTTTAGGTTCTTTCCCTATCGCAATGAAATACATCAAATTCAAATTCTTGGGGTTGAGGATTTTACATCCGATACTGCATTGCTTTAGGTTCTTTCCCTATCTCAATGAAGTACATCAAATTCAAATTCTTGGGGTTGAGGATTTTACATCCGATACTGCATTGCTTTAGGATTCTTTCCTTATCGCAATGAAATACATCAAATTCAAATTCTTCGGGTTGAGGATTTTACATCTGAGACTGTATTGCTTTAGGATTCTTTCTCTATCGCAATGAAATACATCAAAATCAAACTTTTGGGGTTGAGGATTTTACATCCGTGACTGCATTGCTTTAGGATTCTTTCCCTATTGCAATGAAATACATCAAAATCAAACTCTTGAGGTTAAGGAATTTACATCCAATACCGCATTGCTCTGAGATCTCTCCAAGTTGCAATGATTCAATCTGATCAATTCAATTTTCTTTTGAGGATGAAGATGTTACATCTAAAACCACAAAATTTCAATTTTCATTTCAAGTTCAAATCCCTTCAAATTAATTTTGACAAAACTTCAATTTAAATTAAAACTCAAACTAAAATCTGAGCTCAGACATCAAAACTTAAACTGAAACAAAATGAAATCTAAATTGAAGTTCCCCCAGATCATGTGAGTTGGGATTCACCGCCTTTTCCTTTCCCCAGCGAGAGTTCAGGAATCTCCAGTCTCAAAGATATACTTGACACTCCCCAGCAGAAACTCTTCTACTCTGTCCCAAGCTTATCACTTGGACATCTGTGTTGGTTTTGTTGATCTTTTCGGTCAACGCCAATACGCGCGGTGTGCTTGGTCAGCACACCACACCTATTGGGGGTCCATTTGTTGACCTCATTTTTGATGAGGTCTTCTCTTCTTCTCCTTAGTACTTAGGATCTAGCCTTAGGCTTTTCCTTTGACTATCCTATAGGATTAGAATTGGGACCCACCACTTAGAAATTCAAACCACTTCTTAACTCCCCGCAAACTCCACAAACTTGACTGTAGACCCCTAATCACCTAGAGGGTTGAAATCAAATGTGGAAGTTTAAAGGATGAGTTCCTATAGGACTCTTTGGCCTTAGGACTGCCCTGGGTGGCCTGGTCTGGTGAGGGTTGACTTACACACACTACACTTATACACTACACTTTCACACACCTCCTAAAACCACACCTATACCCAACTTGACCTCCTGACTCATGAGGGTGATTCACATGGATGGTCCTTAACCCCTAAGCCCTTGGCTAAGAGGGTTAGGAACAACATAGCGGATGCCTCAAATGAGTCCCTTAATGGCTCATGTGGGCTTGATATGGCTTTATGGCTCAACCAAAATGATTTCATTCCACTTATAATTACTCAATCTTCAATTTTGCAAATTTTCTATTTTTGACCCCCGGGACCCTACACCCGCCTAGCCTACCCAAAGCCCTTGAAATTACCCAAATTGTTCAAAATTTCCAAATCACCCAAAATTCCCCAAAATTAACCTTAAACATTTCCTCACTAATCAAGTTGATCATGCATAGCCAAAAATACCAAAAATTCCAAAAATACCTCCCAATACCCTCCAAATACCCAAAATACCCCTCTTGACCCAAAAATCTAAAAATTCAGAAAATTCCCATAAAATTCCAGAAAATCCCAAATATTTCCAATTTCATTTTGTTCAACTACACCATGGGTCCATTTTGTCAATTTACCCCACTTTTGTCAAAATCCCCATTTTGACCCATTTTTAACCCAAAGTGCACCCAATGTCAAACCAAACCTACCCAATTGACCAAATTCTGGCCCAATTCAATTCTAAACTTCAATTTAACATCACCAACACCAATCTAGACCAAATCCAAGCCCAATTTCATTGGCATTGGAATCCAATTTCACTTTTGGCCTTACAACCCAATTTGGACCCATGACTCAAACCTAACCCAAACTAACCCAATTCAACTCCAATTAACCCCAAACCTTTTCTAAACCTTCCTCAACAGCCCCACAAACAAGACACTAACATGATTTACCCAAAATTTAGACCCAAACCCCACTCAAATTCAACCCAAAGCCTTAAAGCCCAATTTTGACCTAAACCCAAACCTAACCCAAATAAGCCCAAACCCCAATATCAAAACCCAACCAAAGTCAAAACCTCTTTGAAACACTCCCATAAACATTTCTCAACATTAATTTTACATCAATTTCAACCCTAGCCCAACATTGGCCCAAGTTAGCCCAATTTGACCTACATTGGCCCATTTATCAAATCAACCCAAATTCAAACCAATTCAAACCCAAATCACTCCAAACTCATTTCAAATTACTCATGACATATCCCTAAACCAAAACCAACAATTATTTGGCCCAAACTTCTACAAAATTCTCATCCATGAATTTATTCTTAAACCTAAAGGCCCATCCCCTTAGCCTTCCTAAAAGCCCATCAAAAATAATTTCAAAAGGCCTAAAGCCCACATGACAATCCTCTATCATCACCCATTTGATAAAACCATCTCCTAAGTTCTAAATCAATGATAAATTAAATCCAAATCAAGCCATATGCCAAATCCTATCAAATCACCCTTAAATTACCAAAATTCCTAAAAACCCTTTTTCATGAAATTGACCAAACTTTTCTCCAAGCCAAAGGTGAGCCATGAAGCCATGCATGAGCCCCATGGGAGCCATGAGAGCCATGGAATCTACTTTCCACCTCATCAAACCATTAATGGCAAGAGAGGGGATCTCTTTCTTAAACCCTTTTAAACCCTTTTTTACCTTAAGCATGTCACACACTAAACCATGCTTAGCCACCTCACCATGGATGGAGACTTTACCACTCCTTCTAAGCTGACCTAGATGATTCCCTCAGCTCAAAATCAGGTCTTGGGGGGGGTGCAGCAAACCCAAAATGGTGGGTTGACCCATTTAGACCCAAAACTAGCCCTTTCCCATTCCACTTTCATTCAAACCCTTTACACATGTCCATGGCCAATTGACTGCACAAACTTCCAGCCCTGACCCACCTAGACCTGAGGGTGACCCAAGCCTGCCGGCCAGCCGCCTGGGTTGCCAGAAAACACCATGGCCGAGAGCTTGGGAGGACGCAAAGTTTGGAATTCCCACCTGCTGAGCTGCCCCATCCCCAGTGGCCATTGCAGCTATTCTTCTCTTGCCAAGAGCAGCTGAACCCAGTCCCTAACTCCCCCTGGGAGGCCCTCCAGCCTCTCCTATTTAAACACCCCCTCTCTCGGCCATGGAAGATGTGCTGAACCAACCTTAAGGAAACTCTACCAAAATCACTCCAGACTCTCCCCACACCTAGAGCACTTGATCCCCACTGTCCTCGTGCCCTAATCCACAATAGTTGAGCTCAATTTTGGAGCTCAATTCTCAGGCCAGAACAGGACATTCCCAAATCCTTCACCAAAGTCAAATTAAACTCACCTACACCTGCACAAGGTCAAGAGGAGAAGTTCCCCAGTGAAAGCCCCCTCTCCAGACCACCCATCTGTTCCAGACTCCAAACTTTGTAATTGGCTGTGGTCGAAATCCTACCTAAATAATTCACCAGACCAGGAGACTTCATCTGGAGCTTGTTTGGACTCAATCGAAGGTGACACAACCCTCAGATTGAAGCCACACTTCTCTGAGCTAAGGTATGAGCTAACACTTTATCCCGAGCTTCTTGAGATTCTCCATTTCAAATGCCTTAATTTCAATGCATGATCACCGTATAGATGTATTCATCTCTTCAAGACGAATCCATAGAGCACAAGAACACGAAAATCCGTTAAGTATTCAGTGAGATATTAAGGATTTAGTGTCGACGGTTCTCGGGCTAGGAGGCTTGGGGACGATGAACAGATGTCGTTCATTTAATACACGCGCGGACAGACGGCCAGGATCGCGCCGGATGAGGAGACGGAATGATACAGCGGCCCCTGGAGCCCTGAGTCAGATGGCGGCGCCGAATCAGAACACGTCGCGTGGCCTTTCGGAGACGCCGAGGTTGAGTCAGCGTCGCATGGATAAGTAGAAAAATAGGCTATTTTTCTATTTATTTAATTACCAGAACTTCAAAAATTCATAAATTTGTGTAGAAAAATCCTAAAAATAAAATAAAAAGATCCATGACATGAGACCATAGGTATTTTATCCAGTGAACAGAGGAGAATAATGTGGAAAAGAAATCAAATAATTTCATTAAGTATTTTATTTTTAATGATTTATTTACTCTCTGCATTGTTTTAATTCTCCATGCATATAGGAAATTCACCATGACATGAGACCATAGGGCTTTTGAAGCCTCTGAACTTGGGAATATTCCCTGAATTTTCCAAGGTCAGAGGCCATCCCTATGAGAAGTTATTGATTTTCAAATTCATGTTGCTGTTTTGAGTATTTTAATTCCAATAATTAGCATGTTGTGAAATAAACTCTAGGAAAATTTGGTGATGTTTATTATGACCAGAGGAACCTAGGAAAAATAGGTTTTGAATTAATCCACTTGGAATAGCCCTAATTGGCTTAAACACCCAAAATAGGTCCTTAATTAATTAGAGCTAATCATACATCAAATTGACTTGAAATCAATTCTCCACTGACCTTTAGGATTAGAGGAACCCACCATAAAAATTTGAAGTCAATTGGACTTGGTTAGCCCTACCAAATGGGTTGATTAAACCATTTAGCCAATTTAAACTTTAAAAATTCATAACTTTCAAAATACTTTTCAAAAATTCACCAAATTGGTTTTGGAGCCTCTCTGATATCAAGGGAATTTAAGAAAATTAAAATTACAATTTTCTAAAAAAATTAATTTTTTGCATTATTTTAATATTTTTAATAATTAAAAAATAATAAAAATCACAAAAATAATAAAATTCACCAAAATGTCACATTTTTAACTTTAATCACTTAGGAACAAAACCCATATTTTTCTTAAGTCTATATGGTGAGATATTAAATTTTAAAGCCCTAAGGTAAATTTAAAATTAAAAAAATGTATTTTTTTTAGCATTTCCACTAAAATAATTCTAATAAATCAAAGAAAAATCAGAAAATTATAAAAATTGATTCTCTGATTTCCTTGATATCAGAGAGATTTTTGAAAAATATAAAACTCATTTTTCAACCTTTATTTTATTTTTTAAATTAATTAATACTCCAAAACTAAAAATAATTATAATAAAAAGAATATAATTCAAAAAATCACCAAAATTGGTCCAAGTGGTCCTCTGATCATTAGAAATGTTCCATAATTTTCTTAAGGATAGAAACTTTCCCTTGGTCATATTATTAAATTTTCCTTGGAAATCCCTATTTTCCACCAAAAATAATTACATAAATAAATTAAATATAGAAAAATCACATTTTCTCCTCTCATGCCTTTATTGAAATATGAGTGAAGTCACATAAAAATTTCAAGTTCATTTAAGCTCAATTTAGTGAGTTATGAAATTATTAAGCTTGAAGGGCAAAATGGTAATTAAGATTTTAACCTTTAATTAAAACTTTAGGCTTAATAAAATTAAAGAGTAAAGTATTTGATCCTAATCTGATTTGGATGATTGAAATTTGAATAATAAGGGTAGAAACCTATTAAACAATTTAAAAATAATTGAAATAAACCTTAATTAAATAATTGATTAAATTTGGGAGAATAATAAAATTGGAATTATTAAAATAGGGATATTATTAGGAAGAGATTTATTCTTTAATTTAAGAATCCCTAAATTAATCATCTCAATAGTATTTAATTCCTAATTAAAATGATAATCCAAATTTAAGATTTAAAAAGCTAAAAGACTTAATCATTAAATTAAAGTAAAGTTAAATTATTTAAATTAAATCCTTTTGAAATTTCAATTAAATTAATACTTTAATAATTAAAATTAAATCATCTTTAAAACATAAAAAAAAGAATAATAAATTATTAAATTAAAATTAAAAATAAAATTAAATTAAAATTTAAATCAAAATTTAAATTAAATTAAACCAAATTAAATTAAATTAAATCAAATTAAATCAAATTAAATTAAATTAAAATTGAAACTAAACCAAATTAACTTAAATTAAAGTTAAATTAAATTGAATTAAAAATAACATCACTTAAAACAAAGAAATTCAAAAATAAATATAAAGCAACTTGAACACTATTCCAAATTTAAACCCGTTAACTGAAATTAAATTAATTCACAAACCATTTGAACATCAATTTGCCCTCAAAAGCTTTTGTTGTCATAACTCCTAAATAGAACATTAAGTGAAATGTTACTTCCCTCATAGGATATTCAAATGTCCTAGTTCACTGAGTAAGATAACAACAAAACTTGAATTCCTGGACGATTAATTCATTTGTATAATTAAATTCTCTTGGACTTAAAAATAATCCTAGAAATATTGAAAAGATGTTTAAGACTCGTCTTAAGCACTTCCTCGATATGATAGGATGTTTATAAGAACAATTGAACTTAATTGTTCTTTGATGAAGAAAATCATCCTCAAACCAAAACACAAGAACCTAGACGTCATATGAGATGACTAGTTATAAGATTAGGAACTTGGTAGAAAACCATGATCCTTCCCTTAGCTTTACCTAGGGATTTTCTTTAAATGCTTAAATATTCTAATTGTGTTTTAAGTGCAGCTTGGGATGACGGGAAGACCCTCCAGGTACACTTTTATTTTATTGCAATTTACTTTCTTGCAATTTTCTTTATTGCAAATGCACTTTACTTTTCTTGCATGATAAACAACTGTTGCATGAAAACCCACACCTTTAGGATAGTCCCTAAAACTGAAACCAAAACTAAATTAAAAGTCATTATAAGATAAAATTCAGCGCCACAACATTTCAAAATATAAAACAACTCAAAATTTAATCACAAACAGAACACAAAATTGCAATTACAACTAAATTAAAACGTCTTGTTGGATGATCGGGAATACCTCGGATGATATAACCTACGTGTTGCTAACGGGATTTCCCACAGTCTAAATGAAAGTGTGGAACTCATTCAATTGAGTTTAGTAAATTCATCTGGACTAAGTGAATCCGATAAAAATAACGATGCCGGAAGGATGGAACCGTGGGATCTTAACCGGTGTTGTTATAATCAACTTTAAGATTTGTTGTAATTAAAACATGAAAAACACTTGGAAATTAAGAATTTCTCTAAACCAAAACACTTTTCTCATCTCCTGATTTAAGACTTCTAAAAGTAAACCTTTGCAACAAGTAGGAGCTCGGAGCACGGTGGGCAGCACGACCATCGTCATCAGCAAAACCTGAGTCTACTTCAACAAAACTTTCCTAGAATTAAACAACTAAGCCAAAGGATTTCGAGGTAGTTTGCCTAGTGCAACATAAATCCTCAACCTTTTCGTTAGGCATTTGCATAATCACGTTATGTAAATTAAGCCCTAACCGGTTTTAGGATTCCGAGGTAGTCATCCGATACGACATAAACCCTCATATCTTCGAGGCTATTTGTATGATCATGTCATACGAATATAAGTCCTAATTAATTAAAATTGGCAAGATCAAAACATTAAATAAATATTAGGACTTTCCTAAATTCAATCCAAACAATAGGATAGTCGGGAAATTGCCGGAGTTCGCTTTGGATCTGTGATTTCTCCTACCTTTCTTCCTTTGGATTCCCAAAATAAAATGTTCCAAATTTGATCCATTCCCTATTGAAATTCTAAAATTCAATCCCTTGAAAACTTTAAACTTTGATATTCTTGAGAGCATAACTACTGATTATTATCGAGAGTTTTCTTAGGTGATTCCCGTCACTTAAGATGTAATTAACTATAGGGGCTTGCCCTTATAGGGAATTTTAAGAACCCAGGTAATATAAACAATGCTTAATTCATTTATATTAAGCAGGGGAACTTGTCGGCTTATAAAATTGGTTCGCAGACCAAACGGATGTCACAAATCTTCTAGTTTATTTAATCGAGCCCCATCACCAAACAGTGTGTCTATTCTTTGGGATAGATACACGGTTTGTGATGCGGCGCTCGTTTATATAAACTATCTTGGATGTGAGGTCGGTTTGATTTCATATCTTAAAATTATTTTCAAAATCAAATACTACTTTTCAAATTATTTATTTAAATTAAATTAAAAATTCACCGATAATTTCTGTTAGGCGACCCCCTTTTCAAAACACTCAACCTAAAAATATGCCGACATTACTATAGTATGCAGGTCGGGGTAGTGCAGCGGCAATCCTTCGAACATCTTCTTCATCCGATGCAGCAGAGAGGGGGGAACCTACTCCCTTCCAACAGAGGTATATACTCAAGCAGTTCTTCTCTTTCCTCAGGAACTTTTTCTAGAAAAGTAACTTCGGCAGCTTTGGCTTTCTCAATCCTGGCTATCTTTATACTTCTATTTCTCCTTTGAGTCCAAGTTAGGGGTGTAACTCTTGAACTGGACCTAATCTCAAAAATAGATGGTATTGTAGCAAAATTTGTACCCTCCACGGTGACAGGCTCACCACAGACTTGGATTTCCTAACCCTTTAGTTTGGCAGAAGCCGGGGTAGGTGCAGAGATGACAAGACCGGTGGGGTAGAGACAACAGTTCTCCTACGAATAGCAGTACTTCTTTCAGCTAGAACCCTTTACAGGGGAGGGAATTCTTGAGTCGACTTCGAGTTGAACTCAATTACGGGCTCTTCAGTTTCTGGCACTTTGTCCATTAGTGCGAAGAGAGTGACGTCAGCGAACTTGATATCTGTGTTGTCGAATCCTTGTTCAAAATGGATGATCTCATTGTCAGGCAGCTCATCCTTAAAAACGGTGAAGTCCATTCCATTGGTGAAGGAGAAAATTAACTTTGGCGCAGTCATTTTCTGCAGGTAGATTCTGAGTATTAGTCCCGAGTTATGCTTCCTTTTGTTACAAAACTTAGGACGAAAAAGAAAGAGTCCGAACACATTCTCATTTATCTTAATGTATTTATGATTTAAAAGAGTTTGTTTATTAAAAGGGTCGTTTGTTAGAGGATTTGTTTATTAGGAACGAAATGTTTAAAGAACGAAAGTTTATAGAAAAGAAAGGGACCCAGTCCGGATTGAAAAGGAAGAGAAATTCTCGCAAAACTTCTCAACCCGAATGACCGCTCCTAAGCTAACACCTATTGGGGGTCCACCCCATCTCAGAAAAAGAGGTAAAAGGATTTCAGAACCTCTCAGTTTAGGGGTGTCTAAACAGTGGCTCCTAAATCTGAGAGAAGTTGACTATACTTGTTCAAGATAGAAATGAACGTGGTATGTCAACGGAAGAATGATAGTTTTGGTCCACTAGCGATATGGATTCACTATCGATTTATTAAAGCAAAACCATCTAATCAAAATGGAGAGAATAACTAGTCCCCAGCGGAGTCGCCAGAAGCTGTCGACATATTTTTAGGTTGAGTGTTGTATTTTGAAAAGGGGTCGCCTACAGAAGTTGTCGGCAAATTTTAAATTTTAAATTTAATTTAAATATATATATATAGTTTTAGAAAGAAACATTTGATTTTAAAAATAGTTTTAAATTTTAAAATTTTAATATATGAAATCAAACCGATCTAACATCCTAAATAGTTTATATAAATGAGCACCACACCACAAACCGTGTATCTATCTCGAAGGACAAACACACTGCTTGACGATGGGGCTCGATTAAATAAACTAGAAGATTTGTGACATCCGTTTGGTCTACGAACCAACTTTATAGGCCGACAAGTTCCCCTACTTAATATAAAGAAATTAAGCAGTGTTTATATTACCTGGGTTCTTAAAGTTCCCTATAAGGGCAAGCCTCTATAGTTAATTACATCTTAAATGATGGGAATAATTTAAGAAAACTATCAATAATGATCAGTGGTTTTGCTCTCAAAAATTTCAAAGTTTAAAGTTTTAAAAGGATTGAATTTTAGAAATTTCAAAAGGGATTAGGTCAAATTTGGAACAGTTTATTTTAGGAATCAAAGGAAGAAAAGTAGGAGATGCTGAGGATCCAAGAAGAATCTTGTCAACTTCCCAAATTATCCTATTATTTGGGTTCAATTTGGGAATTTACTTAATGTTTCAATCTTGCTAATTTTAATTAATTAGGACTTATATTTGTATGACATAATCATACAAATAGCCTCGAAGATGTGAGAGTTTATGTCGTACCTAATGACTACCTCGGAGTCCTAAGACCAGTTAGGTCTTAATTTGCATAATATGATTATGCAAATGCCTAACAAAAATTTGAGGATTTATGTTTAACTAAGAAAACTACCTCGAAATCCTATGGCTTGGTTATTTAATTCTAAGGAATGTTTTGCTGAAGTAGACCCGAGTTTTGCTGATGACGATGGCTGTGGTACCCACCATGCTCCAAGCTCCTTGTTGTTCTAGAGGTTTAGTTTTAGAAGGTGAAAATTAGGATATGAGAGAAGATTTTTGGTTTAGAAATATTAAAGTCCAAATATTTTTAATATTTTAATTAAAACAAATCTTAAAGTTGTTTAAACAGAACCGATTAAGATCCCACGGTTCCATCATCCCGACACTGTTATTTTCATCGAATTCACTTAGTCCAGATGAATTTGCTAAGCTCAACTGAATGAGTTCCACACTTTCATTTAATCTGTGGGAAATCTCGTTAGAAACACGTGAGTTACATCATTCGAGTTATTCCCAATCATTCAACGAGACGTTTTAATTTAGTTGTATTTGTAGTTTTGTTGTTTTGTTGTTTTGTTTGTGATTAAATTTTGAATTCTTTTATATTTTGGAATGTTGTGGAGGTGAATTTTATCTTGTTATGACTTTTAATTTAGTTTTGGTTTCAGTTTTTTGGCTATCCTAAAGGTTTTAGTTTTCATGCAACAATCTTGTTTAACATGCATGAAGAGTAAAACGTAGCTCATATAAATAAATTGCAATAAAGTAAATTGCAATAAAACAAAAGTGTACCTGGAGGGTCTTCTCGTCATTCCATGCTGCACTTAAAACACATATTAAGGCATTTAAATATTTATAACAAGTACCTAGGTAAAGCTAAGGGAAGGTTCTGGTTGTCTACCAAGATCATAATCCTATAACTAGTCATTTCCTATGAAGTCTAGGTTCTTGTATTTTGTTTAAAGATGATTTTCTTCATCAAAGAACAATTAAATTCAATTGTTCTTCTAAAACATCTCATCATAACGAGAAAGTGCTTAGGACGAGTCCTAAACATCTTTTCAATACTTCTGAGATTATTTTGAGTTCAAATGAATTTTATTGTACTGGTGAATTAATCATCCAAAGTTTAGTTGAGTTTGTTTCTTGCTCAGTGAATTTGGATGTTTGATTATCCTATGAGTAAAGTGACATTTCACTCGATACTTTACTTAAGAATTATAATAATGAAAACCTTTAAGGGCAAATCAGTTTATTAAAGATTTTAATGATTTAAAATTATAATTAATGATTTAAAGTGGTTTAATTTAGTTATAAAATTTTAATAAATTTAAGTTTAGAATAGTGTTTAATTTGTTTTATTCTTAATTATTTTTAACCATTTCAATTAAAAGAGGAGTTTAAATTATTTAATTTAGACTTTAATGATTTAATTTTAATTTAATTGCATTATTCTAGATTCACCTTTAATTGGTTGGATTATTATATCATTATTTTTTTAATTAAGAATTTATCTTTATGAAATTAATTTTTAATGTTTCAAATTTGTTTTAAATTTACTTTCAAGTGATTTTTTGAAATTAATAATTTTTGTTTTGTTTTAAGTTTATTTCAATTTAATTATCAAATTATTTAATGTTTTAAGTTTTAATTTAATTAAGGTTCACTTTCCTTTTAATTATTTAATTATTAAATTTAATTATCACTTTAAATTTATGTAAAAAGTTAAACATTATTAAAGTGTTTCATTTAGGGATTTTATTTTAAGTTATTATAATCTTTCTAAATTATATCCCCATTTAAATAATCCAAATTTTAATTTATTCTACCAAAATTCAAATTATTTAATTAATTAAGGTTTACTTTAAATATTTTCAAGATGATTAATGGGTCTCTACCCTTTAATTCTCTAGGTTTCAATCTTCTAAAGAAAATTTAAAAAACAGATATTTTACCCTCCCCTTGATTAAACCTAAATATTAATTAGGGTTAAAAATTCTTTAATTAACTTTTTGCCCCTTTAGGCTTATTTATTTCATAACTCAACAAATTAAGCTCAAATGAACTTAAAATTTTTATGTCACTTCACTCATATGTCAATTAAGATATTAGAGGAGAAAATGTGATTTTTCTGACTTTAATTTAATTTACATAATTATTTTTTGTGAAAAATAAGGATTTTCAATGGAAATTCAACAACATGACCAAGGAAAGGTTTCTATCCTTAAGAAAATTATGGGATGTTCCTAATGACTAGAGGACCACTTGGATCAATTTTGGTGTTTTTTTGTATTATATTTTATTTATTATAATTATTTTTAGTTTTAGAGTGTTAATTAATTATAAAATAAAATAAAAGTCGAAATTAAGGTTTATATATTTTTTTTAAATCTCTTCGACTTCAAGGAGTTGATAGAAATAAATTTTATAATTTTTTTCTTTTTTTTGATTTATTAGAATTAATTTAGTGGAAAAGTTGGAAAATTTATTTTTTAATTCAAAAATTGTTTTAAGCATTTAAAACTCAATATCTTTAATTTCAGACTTAGGAAAAATATTTGTTTAGTTTCTAAGGGATTAGGAGTCAAAATGTGACATTTTTATGATTTTTATTATTTTTTAATTATTTAAAATATTAAAATAAGGTAGAAAATGAAAACTTTTGAAAAATTTTAAGGGTTAAATAGAATATTTGACTTTTATTCTTCAAAGCTTAAATTTTTTTTATTTAGGAATAATTTTCAAATACTATTATTATGATTTTTAAGTGAAATATATATATATATCTAACCTATATTTTAAATGGAAGGGTGGAATTTAATATCATTAAAGACCTATCCAGATACAGTAATCCTTGCCTTAGAAAAAGAAAAAAAAAAGAAAAAGTAAAAGAAAAAAAAAGAAAAAGAAAAGAAAAAGAAAAGAAAAAGTGAAATAGTATGTAAAAAGGGAGGAGAAGCTTGAGGATTTAAGGGTCTAATCAAAAATTGGTTCCATACTTAAAGTTTAACATATAGTTTCAAAGAAAATCTAAAGCTTAAGGTTATAATATAGTAAGTAAAATTATTTTCAAATAAAGATTTTTAAGTGAGAAAAATAAGATGTTTGAATCCTATACTTTTAAGAATCTACAAATATTTCTGAATTAGATAAAGACTTATATTTGTCATTTTTCTTTCCTTAAGAACTTTCTAAACTTTAGGTTGGTCTTAATTACTGAAATTTTTTCAAAATTAAACTATTCCATTTCTAGAACAAAATTTGGTTATCTTCCTAAGAAACTCATTACATAATTTGCTTGTTAAAAATTTTCCATGAGATTAACTGTCACTTGAGGATAAGTAACATTTTAAGTTTGGGGGATTTTGATACACCTAAAATATATAGTATTTTTTATGCACATTTTTGTACCTATTTTTGATGATATTACACTTTAATGGAAGGTATTTTGCATTTTTCTTACAGGTATGATGAAAATGAGTGATTAGGATGAAAGGAGCAAAATTGGATTAAATTTGGAGCAAAATTATGAAAAATGAAACTTTGGGCACTGGCGGCTAAGCGCTGCTGGGCCAGCATTTTGCCGCCACAGTTAAAAATTGAGATTAACTTGAATTTGGCACCATTTAAAAGGGGATAGGATGCAACTCTTGGTGGTAACTTCCATAACTTCCTTTGGACGGCAAGTTTGAATGAAGGGGTGCATTCTTTGGTGAATACAACGAATTTGGACACATTTTGAAGAGACACCAAGGCACCTTTTGGTTTAATTTTTAAAGAGAGTCATAGGAAAGATTAGGGGCTCTACCAATGCATTTTGAAGAGAGTTTTTACAGAGTTTTTATTGTATGTCATTAGGAGTAGGAGTAGAGAGTAAAAAAGAGAAAATGGTAGAATTAAAACCTTCTTCTTCCCACTTCTTCTCTTTCTTTTAGTTTAGATTTTATTGAAGTCTGAAGTCAGTTTCTGAGTCATCGGAGTTGGGAGACCTACTCTGAGGAGTAGTTAGTGAAAATTCAAAGTTTTAGAGGAACTTCATGAGTCTTGTGGAGAGGATTTTCATATAAGTGTTTACTTTTGTTCTTACATTGAGTTTTTAATTAATACTTGTTGTGTTTGTTATTTTTCTTATGGTTTTTAATTTCAAATCAATGTGTTTTTGTATTTTCTAAATGCATTCTAAGTAGTTTACTTTGTCTTTTTCTTTCTTAAATGAAGAAATAAGTAATTCATGAAGAATTGTTGTGGAATGTAAATGTGTTTAATGTTGGAAGAAGTTGTGAAGATTGATTCTATAAACTTTATTTACTTCTTAATTTTGCCTGTTAAGATGTAAAATTTGTGGTAAGATTATGTAAGATCCAATGCGGTATTGTCTCATAAAAGTTAGTAAGAATCACATGCAATTATGTGGGTGTAAATTGTAGCTCATATAATTGAATGCAATATACTAGAAGATGTTTTACAAGGGAGTAAAATTAGAAGATTTTTAGTGTGACACGCTAAAAGCCATTAATTTGGTTTAAAGTTTTAAATTTTGTTATGAGAAGTTAGCCCACAGGTGGAGAGAAAAGAGGGAATTCTAGAATGTGGGTTGGTATCTTCCCTGTCTAACCATGTTCAAAATGATAAAATTTCAAATTAACCAATTTTCTTTATAGAACCAAGTAAGGGTAAAGAATACATTTGCTTCTATTTATCACAAAAAATTTAAATACTTCCACAACAATAATTTCATAATTATTACTACTTTATAAAGGAAAGAAAAAGATATTCTAATTAATAGTGTTTTTCATACCGTGTTTACAGTTATTATCATTTTAATTTCTTGTTTGACTTTTATAAGAAAATTTAAAGAGTTAAATTAACTATCAAACTTTTCAAAATCAAAACATACTTTCAAAAGCCAATTAAAAAGTAAAAAGATAATTTTCTTATTTCTTTAAAAAATTTTCACTTTCCTTGTGGGTTCGATATCTCGGGGCTTAATTAGAAAGTCCTATATTACTTGATAAACGATACGTATAATTGTGTAGTATCTACATTATAAATCAAAATCATAAGCATATATATCTGGCGGGATCAAGTTTCTGTCGCCGTTGCCAAATTTCATATCATATTTGTAAGTATAAATATTAGGTGGATCAAATGCTTAAAATAAATTTGGTTTTTGATTGAAAATAATTATGTATATGAAGTTATATTAGGGAAACAAAATTTTGAATATAGAAATGAATAAAAGAATTTAGTTAAAATTTATAGTAATAAAAAATTCTTAATAAAGAAATGTTAAATATAGTTAAACTATCTTTAGTAAGAAATGTTGTATTTTTGGATAAATAGAAGATTTGACTTTTATTTTTCAAAACTTAAATTTCTTTTATTCAAGAATAATTTTTAACACTATTATTATGATTTTTAAGTGAAAGATAAATATCAGACCTTTATTTTAAATGAAAGGGTGGAATTTAAAATCATTAAAGGCCTATCCAGATACAGTAATCCTTGCCTTGTAAAAAAATAATATAAAAGGAGAGAGAAGAGAAAAAAGAGAAATAAAAAGAGAAAAAGTGAAAAATAATATGTGAAAAGGAAGGAGAAGCTTGAGGATTTAAGGGCCCAATCAAAAATTGGTTCTATACCTAAAGTTTAAAATATAAGTTTTGAGAAAATATAAAACTTAAGGTTATAATATAGTAAGTAAAATTATTCTCAAGTAAAATTTTTAAGTAAAGAATAAAATGTTTGAATTCTATATTTTGAAAAATCTATAAGTATTTCTAAATTAGATAGAAACCTATATTTTCATTATCTTTTACTTAAGAACTTTCTAAACTTTAAATTGGTCTTATTTACTAAAATTTTTCTAAATTGGATTTTTTTATTTCTAGAACAGAATTTTGAAATCTTCCTAAAGAAACTCGTTTACATAATTTGCATGTTAAAATTTTTCTAGTTAAGAGTCACTTAAGGACAAGTAACATTTTAAGTTTGGGGGATTTTGATACACCTAAAATATATAGTGTTTTTATGCACATTTTTATACCTATTTTTGATTATATTGCACTTTAATGAAAGGTATTTTATATTTTTCTTGCAAATATGATGAAAATAATTAATTTTGATGAAAGGAGTGAAAAAGGACTAAATTTGGAGCAAAATTATGAAGTTTGAGAAATTTTGCCTCTGGCGCCTAAGCGCCAAACTGCCGGCGCTTAAGCGCCACAGTTAAAAATCAAATTTAAATGAATTTTGGAACCATTTTCAATGGGTTTTTGATGTAGCGTTTGGTGGTTACTTCCTTAACTTCCTTTGGGTGGCAAATTTTAAAGAAGGGATGCATCTTTTGGTGGATACATTGAATCTAGAGATGATTTGAAGAAACACCAAGACACCTTTTGGAAAATTATAAAAATGAAGCATCATAATTTGCAAGTGTGTGTTGAAAGGGTTATTATTCAGTGTGTGTTATTAGAGTAGTTATTAGATTGTGTTAAGTTTTAGAGTTCTTTTTTTCTATAGTAGAGAGTAGAGAGTAAGAAAGGAAAAAGGGTTGGTGTGAAGCCTTCTTCTCACCAATTTTTTTTATCCATATATCTAGTTTTTATTGAAGTTTAAAGTCTTTATTAGAGTCACCAGAGTTGTGCGCAAACCTCTGTAGAGTTGTATTGTGGAAAGCAAAATTCCAAAGGAACTTTCAGAGTCTAGTGATCTATAAAAAACTACTTATTTCTTTATGTCTTAATTCTTATCAATTTCAAAGGATATTATGCTTTAATGAAAGGTATTTTTTTGTGTTTTTGGATGTAGGTGATGTAAAAAGATTCAAAAAGGAAAAAAGAAGCAAAAAGGAGCAAAAAGGAGCAAAAATTGAGCAAAATACCAAAAGTATAAAAAAATATGGCATGGCGCCTAGGCGCCAAAAGTTGGTGCCTAAGCGCCAGACTCGATACAGAAACATTTGAACGGTTATTTTGACGGAGTCAGCGGTTATTGGACATTCTAGAAGACTGGCAGTTGTTCCTTGATAATAGGACATGTGATACATTGCATTTGGACGCTCCAAAACGGTTTTAATTGCGAAGAGGTGCGAGCGAAAGTGAAGAGGTGCGAAGAACTGGACGCGGTGTCTGGCGCCTAGGCGCCATATTCCGGCGTCTAGGTGCCAAACAGACCTTCTAGAAGATTCATTGAATGTGGACATGTTTTGAAAAGGTGCCTCAAGGCAACCATTGAAGCCTATAAATAGGAGTCCATTTCTTCAGGAAAACGTGCCCCCATTGTAACCACTTTCTCTTATCCACTTTAGGATCTCTCATCCTTAGAGAGAGAAATAGAAAGATAAATTTAGGGCCACTTTTATTTAGTTTAGTGAGTTTATTTTCAAGTTGTTGCAACTAGAGTTCATTACACTGTGGAGTCAGTAGGAATCATAAGATATGTAGAAGGAATATTTGAGATAAGTATTTTACATTTGATTCAAAGTTTATTTATCATGTTTTGCTGTTTATATTCAATGTGTTCTGAGTAGTTAGTTTACTTTCTTCCTTCAATTATGAAGAGATAATTAAGATAATAAAAGATTCGATGGAGAATTAAAATTCAAAATATTTTCAAAACATTGTGATGATATTAATATCTGATCTTACTTTACTTTTTAAATTGGCTATTTAAATTGTTAAAACCTATTGAAGAGTTTTGAGACTTAGAAGGAGAAAAACTCTTAACTTGTAAGTGTCACATGAATCCTTGGGTAATCGAAGGCCATGTGCGGGCTATTCAAGGTGAAGTGCAAATAAATAGGAAGATAAGATTTAAAGGGCGTAGAATTGATAAGTTTTTGAAGTGACAGACTAAATTCTTATAATTTAATTAATAGATTAGGAAAGGGTCACTAGTAGGGCCGACCGTAGTCACCCTTGGACATCTAGTAGTGTGAGTCTAGATTAACACATTCTACTAACAATACATCTGGACTTCATCTGTAAATTAGCCAATGTTCTTTGCGCCTGGATCAAAAGGTAAAGAATATGAATGCTTCTATTTGGCACAATACCATAAATAAAATTCTCCAACGAATATTAAATTATCTTAAAAATCTTAGATTAATTGAAGAGAAGAAAGTTGTTTATTTTATATAGTTTTCATAAAACCACTGTCTTATTATTGTTTCCTTTATTTGCATCTAGTAAATTAATAGTAAAATACAAAAAGATTTTTAAAATATAATATTTAGAAATTTATTACTATAATTCTTCCCCGTGGAATCGATACTGGGGTCTTTGTTTCAAAGCCCTATATTACTTGAAAAGATACGTATACTTGCGTAGTATCCCTAGTGTGTATAATATTTTCTAAAATTTTATAACATTTTGATTTTATACACTAGTCGCTATTTATAAATTGGGTCTAGTTTTTTGCCATCTTTTGGAAGCGAATATTACTGCATTATTGCGGGTCGGGTCAAGTTTTTGGCACCGTTACCGGGGAAGAAATAGAATAGTTAAAATTTTTTTTTTTAATATAAAAAAAACATAAAAATAATAATATAAAATTTTTTTCTTGTTTTATGCGAAGATTTGGTTCTAAAGGATTAATACCTTTAGATTCTGAATTAGAAAGAACAATTAGAAAAATGAAAAAAGAAAAACAAATTCAAAAATTTTAAAAAATGGCTAATTTACAATTGAACTTATTGATCAAAATGTTTATAAACCATTAAGGGATTATGCTAACGCTACAGTAGATAAACTTCATAGTAGTATTCAAATACCCACTATAGATGCTAATTCTTTTGAACTTAAACCGTCTATTATTCAAATGGTGCAAAATAATCAATTTGGTGGAACACCAAATGAGGATCCAAATTTACACCTTGTTAGTTTTTTTGAACTTTTTGCTACCTTTAAATATAACAATGTTTCTGATGATGCTATTAGACTTAGAATCTTTCCTTTTTCTTTAAGAGATAAAGCAAAGATGTGGTTAAACTCATTAGCAACTGGTTTTATTAAAACATGGGCTGAAATGGCACAAAAATTCCTTGCTAAATATTTTCCTCCTTCTAAAACTGCTAAATTAAGAAATTATATTACTTCGTTTAGTCAATTTGATGGGGAGATAATATATGAAACTTGGGAAAGATTTAAAGAACTATTAAGAAAATGTCCTCATCATGCTTTACCTGATCGATTAATTATTCAAACTTTTTATAATGGATTAATTAGATCTTTAAAATCAATTATTGATGCAGCTCCTGGAGGTTCTTTAATGTCTAAATCATTTGAAGAAGCATATACTTTAATTGAAGAAATGACTAATAACAATTTTCAATGGCCTTCTGAAAGGATTAATCCTAAAAAGATGGCAAGTATTCACAATAATGAAGCCTTTTCTATCTTGGCTTCACAAGTAGCAGCAATGTCTAAGAAATTAGATAATTTTGCAATTAATATTTCACATAATAACTCTACTAATATTTAAGATTTTCAAACTATTGAAACTTTACAAGCTATTGGAAGTAAAAATAATCCTTATTCAAATTATTATAATCTTGGGTGGAAAAATCATCCTAATTTCAACTGGAATAATTCACAACAACAATGGGGTAATAATCAATCTCATCCCGTTGGAAATTGAAATAATCAAGTTAATCCAAATTATAAACCTCCTGGATTTTATAATCAACAGAAAAAGTTATCAATAGAATAATTAATTTTACAAATGAATAATCAACTACAAAACCAAAATACTGTTATTCGTAATATTGAAAATCAAATGGGGCAAATTGCTACTTTAATTAATAACAGACCTGTAGGAACACTTCCTAGTAATGTTGAAATTAATCCAAAGGAAACTGGAAAAGAACATGAACAAGTTAAAGCTGTGCAACTTAGAAGTGGAAAGGAATTAAAAGAAAGAATGCAGAATTAAATTCAAAAAGAGATTGAGGTTGAAGAGATTGAAAAACCTAAAGAAACTCTCTCTCCTAGTCAAGATCAGACTGTTATACATGTTAATGTGGAAGTTGAAAAACCACCACCACCTTTTTTTCAAAGACTAAACAACAGAAATTAGATCATCAATTTTCTAAGTTCTTTGAAATCTTTATGAAACTTACTATTAACATACCTTTTGCTGAAGCTTTGGAAAAAATGCCAACTTACGCAAAATTTATGAAGGATATTTTAAGCAAAAAATGAAAATTTGAAGCTTTTGAAACTGTTGCATTAAGTGAAGAATGCAGTGCAATAATTCAAGGGAAATTACCTGAAAAGCTTTATGTGATTTAGGAACAAGTATTAATATCATGCCATTTTCTATCTTTCGAAGATTGGATTTAGGAGATATGACTCCCACTACTGTAACCCTTCAGTTAGCTGATAGATCAATCACTTATCCTAAAGGTGTTATAGAGGATGTCCTTGTTAAAGTGGATAAATTTATCTTCCCTGTAAATTTCATCGTACTTGATATGGAAGAAGATAAAGAGATGCCTATTTTTTTAGGGAGACCTTTTCTAGCTACCGAACGTGCTATGATTGATGTACAAAAGGGAGAACTAACCATGAGAGTTAATGATCAAGAAATTAAATTCAATGTTCTTAAATCAATGAAGTACCCTGATAAAGAGAAATGTTATCGAATGGATATAATTGATTATTTAATTGAAAAACATTATTAAGAAAAATGTAAAGTCATTTCTGAAGAAAAATTTAAATTTTTAACTGATGAAAATGAAGTAATAGAAGAAGAAGAGACTCATTTTATTAAAGATAATTGGGAAACTTTAGACATAATTCAAACTGATATACTTTTACCATTAATTAAAAAAGCCCCTGAACTAGAATTAAAAATGTTACCTTCACATTTAAAATATGCGTTTCTTGAAAATTCGTTAACTTTACCTGTTATTATTTCTTCTGAACTGAGTAAAGATCAAGAAGAAAAACTACTAGGTGTGTCAAAGAATTATAAGAAAGCTTTTGGTTGGACTATTGCTGATATAAGAGGAATAAGCCCTTCCATTTGTATGCATAGAATTTTAATGGAAGAAAATTTTAAACCTACTATAGAATCGCAAAGAAGATTAAATCCTATCATGAAAGAGGTTGTTAAAAAGAAATTATTAAGTGGTTAGATGCTGGTATTATTTATCTTATTTCGGATAGTCAGTGGGTAAGTCCCATTCATTGTGTTCTGAAGAAAGGAGGTGTAACTGTCATTGTTAATGATAAAAATGAACTAATTCCTACAAGACAAGTTACTGGATGGCAAATTTGTATTGACTATAGGAAATTAAATAAAGCCACTAGAATGGATCATTTTCCTTTACCTTTCTTGGATCAAATGCTCGATAAAGTAGCTGGACACCCATATTTCTATTTTCTGGATGGATATTCTGGTTATCATCAATTACTTATTGCTCCTGAGGACCAAGAAAAGACAACATTTACAAGTCCTTATGGAACATTTTCTTTTAGAAGAATGTATTTTGGTTTATGTAATGCACCTGCAACTTTTCAAAGATGTATGATGTCAATATTTTGTGATTTGATTGACAAAGGAATTGAAATATTCATGGACGATTTTTCAGTTTTTGGAACTTCTTTTGAATCTTGTTTGTAAAACATAGCCAAAGTTCTGAAAAGATGTGAAGAAACAAATTTAGTTCTTAACTGGGAAAAATGTCAATTCATGGTCACAGAAGGCGTTGTACTTGGTCACAAAGTGTCACAAAAAGGGATTGAAGTAGATCAAGCAAAAGTGAAAATTATTGCTCAATTGCAACCACCTACTACTGTTATTGATGTGAGAAGTTTTCTAAGTCATGCTGGATTTTATAGAAGATACATAAAGGATTTTTCTAAAATTGCTAGACCTCTTTGTCATTTATTGGAAAAAGATGCGAAATTTGAATTTAATAAAAAATTTATTAAAGCTTTTAAAATTCTAAAAAAAATTAATAACTGCACCTGTAATTGTTGCACCTAATTGGAATAAGTCTTTTGAATTAATGTGTGATGCAAGTGATTTTGCAATTGGAGCTGTATTAGGACAAAAATATGAGAAGATTTTCAAAGTTGTATATTATGCTAGTAAAACTCTCACTGAAACACAAAGAAATTACACTACCACTGAGAAGGAGCTTCTAGCTATAGTATATGGCTTTGATAAATTTAGACCTTATCTTCTTGGTACTAAATGCATAGTTCATACTGATCATTCTGCTATTAAATATCTATTATCTAAGAAGGATTCTAAACTTAGACTTATAAGATGGGTTTTACTTCTACAAGAATTTGATTTTCAAATAGTAGATAGAAAAGGAACTGAAAACCAAATTTCTTATCATTTGTCTAGAATTAAAAATGATATTATTTCGGAAGAAAATATAAATGAGAAATTCCCTGATGAATCTTTATATGTTATTCAAGGATGCAAAACACCTTGGTATGCTGATATTGTTAATTATTTAGTTAGCAATATTTTGCCTTATGACTTGGATAACAAATATATTAAGAAATTTAAATATGATGCTAAATCTTATATTTGGGAAGAACCTCATTTATTTAAAATTGGTAAAGATTCTATGATTCAAAGATGTATACCTTATGAGGAAACTTTTTCTATTATTCAAAAATGTCATAATTCTGATTTTGGAGGACACTTTGGCATAGATAAAACTGCATTTAAAATTTTAAATTCTTGATTTTATTGGCCTACCTTATTTAAAGATGTGAGACATTATGTGAAAACATGTGATCGATGTCAAAGGATGGGAAATATATCTAGGAAGGTTGAAATGCCTTTAAACTATATATTGGAAGTTGAAATTTTTTATATATGGGGTTTAGACTTTATGGGACTATTTGTTCCATCATCTGGAAAAATTTATATTTTATTAGCAGTTGATTATGTTTCAAAAAGGATTGAAGTTGTTGCTTTACCAATCTGTGATTCCAAAAGTGTTTCTAAATTTTTAAAGAAAATGATATTTTCAAGATTTGGAATGCCTAAGGTAATTATCACTGATGGTGAAAGTCATTTCAGGAATATAAGAATTCAATCATCACTACAAAAATTTGGAATCAAACATAGAATTGCAACTGCTTATCACCCACAAACGAGTGGAATGGTCGAAGTATCAAACGAGAGAAATTAAAAGAATTTTAGAGAAGTCTGTTAATCCTAAAAGAACTGATTGGGTTGATAAACTTGATTCTGCATTATGGGCTTATAGAACAGCTTATAAGACACCAATCGGAATGTCACCTTACCGGTTAATTTATGGTAAACATTGTCACTTAATTGTAGAACTTGAACATAAAGCTTATTGGGCAATAAAGGAGTTTAATTTTAATTTGAATAAAGCAGGAGAAAAATGATTATTGTAATTAAATGAAATGGAAGAAATAAGAAACGAATCATATGAAAATGCGAGGATTTATAAAGAGAAAATGAAGATGTTGCATGATAAGAAAATTTCAGGAAAAATTTTTGAACCTGGACAAGAAGTATTACTGTTTAACTCTCGTTTAAAACTTTTCCTGGAAAATTAAGATCTAAATGGATTGGACCCTATATAGTTGAGAAAGTATACCATTATGGAGCTGTGGATATTAAAGATCCCAAAACAGGAAAAATTTTTAAAGTAAATGGAGTAAAATTGAAGCTTTATTTGGGAGACATTAAAAAGATTTATAAAGAGGCTTATGAATTGAGTCAACCTGATTCAGGCTGACGACGTTAAACCAAGCGCTTTGTGGGAGGCAACCAATAATTATCTTGTGTTATAAGTATTTTTGAGTTTTAATGTAAGGTTATGCCTCGATCTTGATTAATTTTATATTACTTTAGAAAAATTTGATGCTCATAAGTCTTTGTTGACTTAGGCTGAAAATTATTTTGAAGTATGTAAGATTTAGAAATTGGATCACTCTATTCTGAATATGAGTAAAAAGGAGATCAAGTTAACCTTCATTATGATTGTTTACAATGTTAATTATTGAGTCTAAATTACTCTTACCAGTATAATTTACCTATCTTGGAGAATGAAATTTTGAAATTTAACGATTAGGCGAAACGGAGTTGAACATAGTTCCAGCGCCTAGGTGCCAGAATTCGGCGCCTAAGCGCCAGAATCAAACTATGTATCAATAGGTCCGGCGCCTAAGCTCCACGGTTACTGGGTCGTGCAAAAACCAAAAATTTTCAATTTTTCACACAATTTTCACCTTTAAATCAACCTATCTTCTTCCGTAACCATCAAGAAATCAAAATTACGTCCCTTGCACTTCATTCTTGAGAGATTTAAGAAATTTTTGAAGAATATGGAAGGAAGAAATCATGGAGAAGAAGCTAGGGACAAGGTCTCAAAGGATCCTCAACCCTACTTCAATGGTTTCATCACTGTAAGTTTAGAGAAAATTTCTACTCATTTGGAGAAGTTTGAAGCGGAGTTTAAAATCATTGGAGATTGCCTTCATGAGATGTTTCATCAAGTTGAACATCTAGAATGGAAAATGAAACTTCAATTTGATCATTTTGCGGCTTATCAAGATGCTCAAGTTGAAATGTATGCAAAGAACAAGTGGATTGACGAAAAGACGGCTATGGATTTCCCGAGAGCGTTAATGTTCTTTCCAAGTAGAATACACAATTTCCCTTGTGAAGATTAGAATATTCTGGTAATGAGATAGTTATTATATGGTTTGTTGAGTCGTTGAATCGATTTAGAGAATCGATTGTGTTTGTTTGTGTATTTGCTTTCATGTTCAATATGTCTTGTTTTTGCTTAGAAATTGTTGTGTTTGAGTGTGTATTAGGAACTTGAATCAAGTGTAATACTTATCTAGAATATATTGAGTCAATATTGAAGATTGTAAATGGAATTTAGTGAGTTTGATTGAAACCTTATGTTTGATGGGTGGATTTAATATTTAATTTTTATAATTTTTTGAAAAATATTGTGGAAGTTAGAAACTGAAGCCCTACTCTGATATGAGTAATTGGAAGTCGAATTTATGAATTCTGGTAGAAAATTAAATTTAAAAATAATTTTTTATGAAAGGCGAGTCTGGCGCCTAGGCGCTAGAATTCGGCACCTACGCGCCAGTTCGGCCTATACACGAAAATTTACTTAAATAACCCCAAAAGCCATTTTTGACGCCTAAGCTTCATCTTCTTCCCCATTTTCACGAAAATACACCTTTTAGATCCATTTTGAGGTCAAAACATCAAGGATTTGAGCGCGAAACCACTCGATTTCTACATCTCAAGGTCAGATCTACACTTTAAACCATTTATTTTCGATTTTCACCATAGATTTCCCTAGGTTTTGCTAAGAATCGAAATTTTGAAAAAAAATTCGATTTTTTGTGATTTCTTTGGATTTTTAAACTTATTTTAAGTTTTATAAACATAAAAAGAGTTTAAATCTTTGATTCCTAAATTTGTTCTTGTTTTCTTTCACGTTTAGATGGCTCCAAAATCTAAATGCGGGAAGGCACGAGATAACTTTGATAGTAGCAAATTTTATACTGCGGCTACACATTTTCGCTTCCATGAATTTGCGACGTCCAGGAAGTTCATTTCAGAACGAAGTTTCTATCATCCAGGAGAAATGATTGAAAACACTATCGTTACACAAAATTGGTAACGATTCTGTTATTTCACTGTTGTTGCTGTTATTCCTATTATTCTAGAGTTTTATGCAAATTATCTGGATGCCAAAAATTATGAAGTCTTTATCAGAGGTATCGGAGTAGGATTTAGTCCTGAAAGAATCAATTTATTTTATGGCCTTCCACTAACTATTGAATGCCATTATTCTAGATTATCACCATCTGAGGGAGATTTGGATATGATCATTGCTTATTTGACTGACGGTACTAGATCTTGGAACATCAGGAACGGAAAAAGGGTAAACTTCAATTCTTACAAATTAAATGGCATTTCTAAAGCATGGCACTATTTTATTTCTGCAAGATTGTTACCTTCCAACCACCTGAGTGAAGTGACTAGAGATCGAGCGATCTTAAACTACTGCATTCAGGAAAGGAAGCTTATTGATATCGGCAGTATTATTTATGATTCTGTGGATTCTACTGTGAGATCCAGCACTTCTGTTGGATTGGGATTTCCAACTTTGATTTATTCATTATGTGTTAGTAATGGAGTCACTGCTGATATTTCTGAGGAGAAGTTAAAGTCTACCAAGCCAATTGGGCAGGAGAGTGTTAGTATCTATGATCGTCTTCGAGGGAAGAGATCGACCGCTACTTCTACTTCTGCACATATTCTAGGTAGACCTTCTACTTCTCGACCCTCTACTTCTGCTGAGCCACCATCGAGTTTCTGGGAATCAATGCATGATCAGTTTTTAGAGCAACAGCAGGAGTTATTTCAAACTCACTGCATAATTGATACTATTGATAGGAAACTTGATCATTTATCTGATTATACCCAGAGGAAGAGTAGTTATGATGCTGAGTATGATGAAGCCCTAGTTAGATTTCTGAAGGGTGAACATGATGTTAGTTTCCCTACTTTTCCTAGTTTCACACCATTTGTTGATCCTAAGGACGTAGAATTTTCCTTTGGTGACGATGATGATGATGAGACTACAGCTAGTGACTAGTAGTTATAGATCTTTATGATGAGCTACTCTGCTAGTTTGTTTTATTTGGATTGTTTGTTTAGTTTTGCGTTTAATGTATGTTGATTTGTTTAAATATCTGTGAGGATTGATTAGTGTTAAGATTTTGTTGTTAAAATATTCTTAGTATATTGTGTTGAGACTGAAGTTAGAATTAATTTATGATATGTTTGTTTTAGTCTACTGTTTAGTAATTAGTAATTTTGCTCTGCTTTAATTTTGTTTCAAATTTAGTATAATTAAAAAAATTAGCCTGCTTACTTTTTATACATGCTTCAATTTTATCTTAATTATTCATAAATGCATGATAGAAGTTAATTTTTCTTTTTTAGATTGTTTTTACATTTAAAAATTCTTATGATTTTCTTTCTCTCATACTTTCAAATTATCATAGTATACCAAAACATAAGTTTGGGGAAAGGGAAAATACATTCAAATTTAAATTTTATTTGTCCTTAAAGAGCTAATATTTTCATAAAAATAAAAAAATTTTAACATAACATAAGGAATGAAGAATTTATTTGAGATCACTTTTATTTTTGAAATTATAAACAATTTAGTCAAATTAACCAAAATTTTAATAACTTTGATTGATTTTAAGAATATAATTATTTAACTTAAAGAAGAATAAGATTAAGAAAATTTTCTATTCATGATAGAAATTATAGAATTTTAGAAATATTAAGTAATAAAAAATTATCTCTTGAAAAATAAAAGATTGGAAATCTTTTTGAATTCTTATTTATGTTATAATAATTAAGTGGAAAATGTATATGTTTTGAAAATATAAGTTATGGATAGTGAAGTTTAAAACCATTAAGAGGCTTTCCAGATATAGTAATCCTCTCTATATATATTAAAAAAAAAAGGAGAAGAGAGGAGAAGCTTGAGGAAATGCCTAATAAAAAATTAGCTTCACTTGAATTATCTTATAAGAAGAAAACTAATTACATATTTTACTTAATTTTTACACATGAATATTTATTTAGGAAAGATTCTTCAAGAAGATCTTTCTCTTGTAAATAATCTATGAGAGCTTAATATAATAGACTTCTATTATTTTCAAAATGGATGAAAAGTTTGAAATTTTATGATTTGGTAGTTAGATATTCTTTAAATTCTTAAAATTAAACCTAGTTAGTGAAATTGGATTAATAATTTACTAAAAACTTTATAAAATCAAAAATTATAAGGAATCTTAAATATTTATCTTTTATTTCAAAGGATATACATTTTATATAGTAGAAAGAGTTACTTGAGGACAAGTAACATTTAAATTTGGGGGATTTTGATCTATAAAAAAATGCGTATTTCTTTATGTCTTAATTCTTATCAATTTTAAAGGATATTATGCTTTAATGGAAGGTATTTTTTTGTGTTTTTTGATGTAGGTGATGTAAAAGATTCAAAAAAGAAAAACAAGCAAAAAGGAGCAAAAAGGAGCAAAAAGGAGAAAAATTGGAGCAAAATACAAAAAGTATAAAAAATATAGCCTGGCGCCTAGGCGCCAGAAGTTGGCGATTAAGCGCCAGACTCGATAAAGAAACTGTCAAGTTTTTGACAACGTTTGAACGGTTATTTTGATGGAGTGAGCTGTTATTAGACATTCTAGAAAATTGGCCGTTGTTCCTTGATAATAGGACATGTGATACATTGCATTTGGACGCTCCAAAATGATTTTAATCGCGAAGAGGTGCGAGCCAAAGTGAAGAGGTGCGAAGAACTGGACGCGGTGTCCGGAGCCTAGGCACCAGATTCCGGCGCCTAGGCGCCAGATAGACCTTCTAGAAGATTCATTGAATGTGGACATGTTTTGAAGAGGTGCCTCAAGGCAACCCTTGAAGCCTATAAATAGGAGTCCATTTCTTCAGGAAAACGTGCCCCCATTGTAACCCCTTTCTCTTATCCACTTTAGGATCTCTCATCAGTAGAGAAAAAAATAGAGAGAGAAATTTAGGGCCACTTTTGTTTAGTTTAGTGAGTTTATTTTCAAGTTGTTGCATCTGGAGTTCATTACACTGTGGAGTCAGTAGGAATCAGAAGATCTGTAGAAGGAATATTTGAGATAAGTATTTTACATTTGATTCAAAGTTTATTTATTATGTTTTGCTGTTTATATTCAATGTGTTATGCGTAGTTAGTTTACTTTCTTCCTTCAATTATGAAGAGATAATTAAAATAATAAAAGATTCGATGGAGAATTAAAATTCAAAATATTTTCAAAACATTGTCATGACATTAATACCAGATCTTACTTTAGTTTTTAAATTGTCTATTTAAATTCTTAAAACCTGTTGAAGAGTTTTGAGCCCTAGAAGGACAAAAACTCTTAACTTGCAAGTATCACATCAATCCTTGGGTAGTCGAAGGCCATGTGCAGGCTATTCAAGGTGAAATGCAAATAAATATGAAGATAAGATTTAAAGGGCGTAGAATTGATAAGTTTTTAGAGTGACAGACTAAAGTCTTATAATTTGATTTATAGATTAGGAAAGGGTCACTAGTAGGGCCGACCATAGCCACCCTTGGACATTTAATAGTGTGAGTCTAGATTAACCTATTCTACTAACAATACATCCAGACTTGATCTGTAAATTAGCCAATGTTCTTTGCGCCTGGATCAAAGGGTAAAGAATTGGAATGCTTCTATTTGGCACAATACCATAAATCAAATTCTCCAACGAATATTAGATTATCTTAAAAATCTTAGATTAATTGAAGAGAAGAAAGTTGTTTATTTTATATAGTTTTCATAAAACCATTGTCTTATTATTGTTTCCTTTATTTGCATCTAGTAAATTAATAGTAAAATACAAAAAGATTTTTGAAATATAATATTTAGAAATTTATTACTATAATTCTTCCCCGTGGGATCGATACTAGGGTCTTTGTTTCAAAGCCCTATATTACTTGAAACGATACGTATACTTGCGTAGTACCCCTAGTGTGTAAAATATTTTCTAAAATTTTATAATATTTTGATTTTATACACTAGCAGCTATTTATAAATTGGGCCAAGTTTTTGGCCATCTTTTGGAAGCGAATATTACTGCATTATTGCGGGTCGGGTCATCTTGTAGAGAAGATTTTCAGATAA